>WBMW01001901.1:1193059-1247750 GCA_013396635.1 Penelope pileata | reverse complement strand
TTTTTTGTAGCTGAGTATTTGCTCTGTCAAATAGTGTTGTTGTGCTCTTTGTAGCTGTTGTAGTTTCCACAGAAATAAATAGGAGGCATTACTTTCGGAGCGGCCTCTGCATACATTGTAACAACAATATACTGATCTTAAATCTATGAAAGAGCTTGGCTGAGGGTATACTGCGTTTCTGGCAGATTTAATTGTGATTAATTCAGAATGATCTTAATCCCTCATTCCTGGGACTGCTGGACTTCTCCTTTAGGTTTATACACCTGTGGTACTTATTTGAGAATTGAAAGCATTCTGAAAAATTTTTTCTGCTACATTCGCATGATACAGATGTGTGAAGGAGGGTGAGAACAGCTGTCTGACTTGGGAAAGGGGTGTGAATACTCTACCCAGAGGGAACATGAGCATTTGTGGAATTTTGAAGACAAAGGGATGAAAGATGAGGTGTCAAATCTGAGACTGTGGCTGCTGAAATAAGCTGCTGGCCACCAGAGGCTGAGGATTACTGCATTTTGTACCAGACTTCTACAGAACCTCTGGGACTTTTGTTTCCATTAGTGCAAAAGAAACCCAGGTGTGTCTAGACATGTGGATGCCATTTACTTTATTTTGGGAAGTGTAAAAATAACAGTTTTAAAAATCATAGTTCTTTTTCTTTTTTTTTCTAAAGGTGATTACATTCTGCATTTCTGCTGTGCCTATTCCTGATCCCTTCAGCCGATAATGCAGCATCTTCAGCTCTGATACCATCCATTCAGGCCCCTGTGATACACGTTACTTCGAAGGAGCACAGCTGGGTGCTGGACTGTAATTTCTCGTGCAGCTAGGATCAGATCCATCAGCTTGTTTGAAGGCTAGGACCAAGACCTTAGAAGTGAGTGAGGAACCAAAGGACAGCTTGATGTTCCTGCTGTGCTCACAGGGCTTCAGCCGGTAAGAAAAGGATCGGGCACATCCATGTTATTTTCACCTTTTGACTCAGTTACAGTGATTTGCAGTAATCTGGTTCATAAATGACAAAGGAACAGCTGCCTGCTGTGAGGTCCTCCTGCCACAGAAAGCTGTAATGACTTTCTAATGAGATGGAGATAAGGAAGACATTTTTAATGATTACAGTGTAGTCTAGAGCAATCTCAGAGATGTGCTGAGTGAAGGCTAAATCCACCATTTTCCATCATTTAAATATCTCAGGGTAATTAAGATATCCTCAGCAACATGATAGTTTTCCCTTTAACTTTATTTTAACTTTAACTAATATTTAACTTAACTTTTTTTAACTTTAACTTTAACTTTTTTTTTTTTTAACTTTAACTTTTATTTTAACTTTAACTAATATTGGAAATTTCTGTAATGAGACAGTCACTAACAATGACTGGAAATAAGTCTAGTGGAAAATATATGTTTTGAAATCAGTTCCAGGAAAGACTGTGTGATATTGGAAGTATTGGGCTGTGGGACTGTCTCCTTGCAAAAAGAGAAACATATTCTGCCTGTGTGTTCATTGAACAGCTCCAGATAGAGAGCTGACATGTAAATGCAGAGACAGTGGAAAACAGGAAAATATTTACCTTAGAGTCCAAACTGATATTGAATGGCTGTTTCCATTTCTTTCATGATAACATCAGTATATTTTTACACGTGTGTGTATGGATACACACTCATAAGTGCTCCAGAAGAAAAGGTTTTATTTTGGTTTTCTTGGAAGCATCAGGCATTCTGTGATGAATCTTAACATAGGTAAGGTACATCCAGGTATGAAAGTAACTGACAAATCAAAAACTAAATAAAATTCAAAAGCAGCTTCTTTAGCTCATTTATAGCTCTTTGCAAAATGCATGGTTATGAATAAACCATTTCCTTCCTCAAGTGTATGCTCTGCAGGATTTCAGATAAAAAACAATGTAAAAGATTAAAGAATTACAATAAATTTTCTGCATCTTTGTGTACAGCAAAGCTGATTATTATTTGCAGTGTTCTGTCCTTCTTAATTAAATCATCAACCTCTGGAGCAGCTCAATTATAAAAGGTTACTTCCATCGGTTTATTGCTGATTGGTTTATAAATTACTGGCCTGGACACTCAATTCAAGTCAGCACTCTTTCCTCATGATAAAAGTACGTATTATGTTTAAAATAATACACCATCATTTTAAACAAAAATACTTCATGAACATTCAAAAATAAAACTAAGCTTGGCAGGTGACCACTGGCAAATTTCTAAACAGTTCTGCTACTGAACTCCCTTCTAGCCACAAAGGGGTAGAAAAAAATGCTGTGAACTCCAATTAAGATTTGTAAGGACAATGCAAATATGCAGCTTTCATCCGTGGGTTTCAGAATATTTTTAAGTGAGTCCTCTGGTGTTTCTGTGGCATTTTCTACTGAATGTTTTTTGTTTGCAAACCTGCTGTACTGTCAGACAATGTGGACCAAAGAGACAGGAGAACTTCGGATTGCAGATCTAAAACAATATCCTTGCAAAGTCATGTCTGCAGACACCACAGCCATGGTCACAGACAGGATAAGAAGGAAGGGGCTTACTTTTCCTGCCTGGTCTTGAATTTGGACTTCAGCAATTTGGATATTGCGAATACCTGAAAGCAACCGTGTGCTCTCCCAAGCCGTGTCGTTTAAAACGGTTTGCCTTTCTTTACTCTGACTGCCGGTATCCTTCCACGGTACATAGAAGGATGTGAGGACGGTGCTTTGCTGAGCCCCAGCTGCGTTTGTTTCCCTCCCGGGCCGTTTCGGCCGCCTCTCCCCAGGGGCGACGGCGGATTCCTCCGGCCCCGCTCCCCTCCTCAGGGAGGCCGGCTGCCCCCGGGCACTGGGGCACGTCTCACGTGCTTCAAGCGCTTCAACTTTGGGCAAATCATTATTTTTTCGAGATTTGGCCCGAGTCGACCTCAGCGCGAGCCCACGCTCGTTCCGCTCGCGCTGCAGCGAGGACAGCACCGCCTCGCGGGTGCTGCTCGGACCCCGCGCCGACCGGCCTCGCGCCTCTCCGGGGCGGGAACAGAGCGTGAGGGGCCGGGCCCGCTCCGAGGGGCCGGGCTCTCGCTGCAGGTGGAAGGCTCCGCCGCCGCGGTTGGCTCGTCCGTCTCTCTCGGGGACGGCTCTCTCCTCCCCGGTTTTGCCTGAGGGAGGGGAGCTCCGCCTCCGCCGGCGTCGGAGGCGCGGGCGGCCGTCTCCCCGCCGTGGGCTCGCGGGTCGCGGCGGTGCCGTGCCCACCGGGGCTACCCCCGCCATGGCCTTCACCTTCGCCGCCTTCTGCTACATGCTGTCCCTCGTCCTCTGCGCCGCGCTCATCTTCTTTGCCATCTGGCATGTGAGTACCCGCGGGGGTCCCTGGGGAAGTGCGGTATTTCCCTTCGATAATCGCCGCGCCAACAGCTGTAAAGTCGGAGCAGAAGGTGGAACTCCCTCGGTGCCGGTAGCACAGGCGGTGTCGGGTTGCAGCCTCCTTAGTCCGCAGGTGTTGAGGCGGTGGCGTGAGGCAGCGCGAGGGGTGGAGGTGTGTGCCTCGACACAGGGGTGTGTGTGTGTGTGGGAGTGGGTGTGGGTGTGTCCGCGGGGAAACGGTCCCGTGCGTGACCTGGAATTCTGTTAGATGGCGTTACTCACACTGTGTGTGTGTGTGTCACACAAAGAACTTCGTGCTGTTCAGCGTGAAACAGGCTAAGCTGAAGTGAAGGGAACGCGGTGAATGCCTTGCTGGTACCCGGTGGAGCAGGACTAAAACCTCTGAGTGAAAGCGAGGGGGACACGGAACTTGCTTTTATTGGAACTGGGGTGACGCTGCTGGTTCAGTTTTACAGGAGTGTGTTAGGGGTAGGAGACGATTCTCTCAGCTGCGTGGTCTTTCAGATCTAGTTGTTCTGAGCCATTAACGGTGCAGTTACAAGATTTTTCTTGTTAATGAAATCATAGAAATGTGAGGGTGATGTCAAGCACTGCGAGGCTGAAAGGGATCTTTAGCTGTCAGCTTCTGCACTCCTTACAGAATCAGAGAATCTTTAGAGTTGGAAGGGACATTTAAGGGTCATCTAGTCCAACTTCCCTGCAATGTACAGGGACATCCACAGCGAGATCAGGTTGCTCAGAGCTTGGTCCAGCCTGACCTTGAATGTCTCCAGGGACGGGGCTTCCACCACCTCTCTGGGCAACCTGTTCCAGTGCTTTACCACCTTGCCGTAAAAAATCTTTTCCTTAAATCTAACCTAAATTTCCCCTCTTTCATTTTGAAGCCATTCCCTCTCGCCCTATCCCCCCAGACCCTGCTAAGGAGTCTGTCCCCCTCTTTCTTATAGCTCCCCTTTAGATATTGGAAGGCAGCTATCAGGTCACCTCGGAGCCTTCTCTTCTCCAGGCTGAACAGCCCCAGATCTCAGCCTGAGAGAGTCCTCTGGAAAAACAGGAGGAAGACAACTGAGATGGTTGCTCATACTTTCTTCTCTCATCTTCCCCAAACCCAAAAAAGTGCAAATTCTGCAGATTCTTCAAATTTACTGGAATTTAAAAGTGTTTTCTATGCTGAATCACTTGCTACAAATTAAGCTACTTTCCATAATTACTTATACAATTTTAATAATTTTTGATATATTTGAAGTCTGTTACCATGTTTCAGCAGTTGTCTTCTTCCTGGACTGAAGCTGTTGTTGTTGCCTGAAGACACATTGTCTGTGTGGCAAATGGGGCAAATTATTTTTCCGTAAATGAGTGTAGTTACTGCAGATTTAGTGAAATATTTATCAACTTTCAGCCTGTAAACCCATGGAGAGCAGTCCATTATTTCTAGAGGTCCGTAAGAGGCATCTAAGAAGGGAAACCTCTTGTCAATAGGCTCGTGTTTGATGTGCATGTTTTTTACATACTCTGAAAACTTGTTGAGGGATTGAAATTGAAAATGACTGGGAAATGGCTCTGCTGTTAGAGAGCAAGAACTGGTACAGTTATAAATAGACAGTTCTATTGAAATGCATGGTTTGTGAAGGTCACGGGATGACAGGCTGAACACGTTGCCGGAACAAACTTCTAAATACCTCCCATATGTACAAAACACAAGAATTTTTATTGTGCTTTCTGTAAGAACTGTTGTAATTCAGTTTCTTATTTCTTCTGAAACATAGTCTGATGTATAACTTAAATATTGTGTCATAGGTGTTTCTATTACCTTAAACATGTCATTGTGAAAATCTTACCAAGAAGCAAAACTCCTGCTCCTTCACTGCAACCTGATTTTTTTTTTTTCACTGTAATGTACTTGTAAGGGACAACTGCTATATTTTATATGTGGTCTCATAAGGACAGCGGAGGATTTTAAGAATTATGTTTTCTGGCTAAAATGCTTTTTATTTTTATTTTTTTTTAACATTTGGCTCCTAAAAATAAATTGTTGATTAATCTGAGCATCCTATCACATTGAAAGATTTCCAAGGTTCTAAGCCTGAATCTGAATTTACGTTCTGTAAATTACTTTAAAGGACCAGAACACACTATAACATTTGGACTTCATGTTGTTCCAACCAGAATTTGACTGAAGTTCGGGCAGTTATTTGGAATTAATTAACAGTGACTCAAAATTTCGTATTTTTCCTGCTTGGTAGTCAGCTGGATTATATAAGAATTAGGATTTTCATTAATATAAATGTAATAGGTCCAATAAAAACTGTGAAACCAAAACAAAGAAGTGTAAAATGGGGATGTTCATTTTTGGAGACTGTACTCTTCTGCTGCCTTTCCCCTAAGTTAAAGTCTCTCAGTTCATTCCTGTGCTCTGTGCTCTTTGGGGACCGGTACAATGAAGCTGGTCAGAATATTTAAAGGAATTTTAAGTAAACTATAGAAATGCCTTCGGACTTTTTGTACATGCAATAACATTATTTCCTACCTCTGAGTGGTCAGTGTTGTCTGTCATGGGAAAACCACAAGTTTGTTGATACTAACAGAAACATTTGTTTAAACAATGCACATGGTTTATGTTAATGTAATGCTGATGGAATTTCACTCACACATATTCTGTGAAAGAAAAGGGCTTAAAAACCTAATTCCCTGAATCCCACATAATGCCACTGCTGATCTCTGAGGTATGGGAATTTCTTGAGCATGGAGGTTGTTCAATGGCCACAGTACCTCCATTTGTGATGACACATCAAGTAGAAAAGGGTACTGTTGTGTCGCTTGTGGAAAAGTACTAGAGAATTTAGTAGAGAATAGTGTCCTTTCTGCTTAGTTTCTTCTAACAATCCCATGGAATTTAATAAAGCCTTACATGCTCATCACAGAGTTCTACAGACTGCTTTTGGTGTTCAGAGTAAACTTAACGTAGCGCTATGAATGAGTTCAAATTCAATAAAATTTATCAAAATTCAATCGAACTTTTTCCTCTGAGATCTAAAACGTTTCCCTAGGTTCTCATAATTTCACAGTTTGGTGATGTTGAGTGTACGTGAAGCAGTGCTAGCCAAATGTGTATCAGTTTAATGAGACTGTTGTCACATGACATTAGTGAGCATCAAAATGCTACGAAAACTGCAGTGAAAGAAAAAGAGCGCTACATGGAGACACTGCATGTGACGGAGCTGTTGCAGAAATAAAGTTTCCATGGCATTCGATTTGCATTACTGGCTGTGGCATCATTTAAATGTGTTTTGATCAGGATGTCTTCTCTGCTGGACTAATGCAGCTGAGCATATTTGGTGGAGTTGTGTGATACAGCTAACAGCAGAGTTTGGTCTGTCAGCTATGTTATTTTGTGACATATTTTCTCGTGTGATCATGCTGGAAACTCAAGAATGCAGTGTGTGACCTTCCTACTAACCATCAAAGATGCCTTGTTTTGCTGTCCCCAGCTCTTTTTGTAGTTCATTATAAAAGCATTGTAATTACATAATCAGTTTTACCCCATTCATGAACTGTTTTGACCCACAATTTAGCTTCCTGTTAACGTTTAACTGAGCCATGTCAGGTCTTTCTGAGCTGCCGGCAAGGTCTGACACGCTACCTTCTTTCCTGGTATAGCTCCATTGATATCAGTTATGCCCGAATTGAAGTTGACTGAAGGTGACCAAACCGTGGTTCATCTGCTGTCCCTTAATATGTGGTGTGCTTGTACGAAGTCCCGCAGTGCATTGTTTGGTTCAATACATTGGTTTTGGGTAGTCTGACTATGCGTGAGAGATGTCTTCCCTTTTTTCATGTTTTAATATGAAATTATCTGCTTTGAGATTTGTTATTTTAAGGAAGGCTCTATTAAAAGAGCTTTTCAGTGTTCCATTATATGATACCACACACACACACACACACACAAAAGCATAAATATCGAGGACATTGCTGTTTAAATAATGAATTCATGAGATGGGCCATCTCTTTTCAAACTCGTACCAGTCTATCTGTGAATATGTGCAATTGCTTAATAACCAGTAGTACTTAAAGATTGCCAGAAAGGATTAGGAGCATTATGCCAGTGAAAAAATGAATAGGGCCTGCCTGAGCAGTTGTACCAAACCAGCTGGGCTCGTGGAGTGCTTCAGTTTAATTGTGAATTCAAGCGAATCTGGGAACAGCAGTGTGATGGCAAGAGCAGCGGGCGCTGAAATTGGTGATAGTTACTTGAACCTAATAAAGGAAGAATAGAATATAACAGCGGAGTATGAATTTTTGTAGTTGTTAATGTTTTATGTTTTTTTATGGTTATTATTTTTTATTTTGGAGCGTGAAGACAGTGGTAATTGTTGATAAACTGCCTTCGTATGACTTAAGCCTGACTTAGTTGCCAGTTCACAGTTACACTTACAAACTGGGGGAGGCAATGACTGAAAAAAGTAATGTAGGTTAAAATGGACTTTCAAATTAGTGTCCTTTTTTGAGAGCACCAAGGAGGGAAGTCTTTGGAATCTCTGTGTTGTACTGTTTCTGCTATTGGCTTCATGTTATGTTTAGCAGATAGCTTAAATTTTCTATGCAGTTTTTTCATTTACTAAGAATGGATAATTGAACTGAACTCCAAGTACTGTGTGTTATTTTATAACAAGTATCTTTAAAATGCCTTTGTTTTCCAACTGAGGGTGCTATGTACATAGGAGATTTTGCCGCTTCTGTTATTATTCACGGCATTGTCCTGCTGATGTGGACTGTACTTTATTAGTACTCAATCAGCAGTAGTTTAGGTAAAAAAATTTGAAACCGCTCCAAGAGTTATGTATATGAAGTTTGGTGAATATTCAGTATCTGTCACTTAGGCTTTTTCATAGAATTCCTACCCTAATTTTTGATAATTTGCATAGCCTTAGTTTTAAAGATAAGTAAAAAGTACTCGAGAATTATTTAAAGCTTGAGCTGATGGCAGATTAAGTTGAGCAAAACACTTGGGTCTCAAACTGGCTGCTACTTCATCAGTTTTCTCTGTGGATCAGTGCCTTGTTTCTGTAACTCTGGTTTGGAGGACAGCTGTCTGTTCTGTCTGGATCCAGTAAGAAGAGCTGTACGCTAGCCTGAACTGGGATTTCTCTTCAATAAAGGCTGCTGGCCATCTCAGTTTAACCTCCTTTAGAGCCTGCATCGAAAAGAAAGTAGTTTCCTTACAGACTTGATTGAGCTTGAATATTCTTTGAGTTATTGAACTTCAGTTTTGTCCTTTAATGAGCCATTAATTGAATTTTCTGAGAATATTGGATAATTATATAATTAGAATCAGATTAAGATTTAAGGAGCAGGAAATGCTGTAGTTACGTTATCCATATTTCCTGAAGATATTTTTTTCTTCTCTATCTAAGTGGCTGAGCACATTGTCCCTGAAGGTTTCATAGTCATGATGGCTTAAGGAATGTCTGATATTTCCACTCTTTCTACAGACAGAACACAGCCAGACTGGTCGGTCCATAACATAGCCTGACAGTTCCCTTACGACTGTTCTTTCAGAAGTTTGTTGCGTTAATGCTGAAAGACAGATATCAAGCTAGGGAGCATAGGCTGCTTAGCAAAATATATTTTACATATTGAAAAATAAGTATATTTCCATTTAATTACTGTGTCATGCTTAAATAATAATTTAAAAATGATTGAGGTCTTTGTTTCTACCATAGACTTAAAAGCTCTAAAAAGATTTATTTGGACCTCTCTCTATGCTTGCACTGTCATGATGAGATTTATTTGGAGAAAGGTTTTAAATTGTGGATGGTTGCCACTGGTTGTATCTCCAGATGTTTCACAGCTCACGGTGACTCCATTATCTGTGCAATAAATAATCCTGTGGTGTCTCGTGCCTCCTTCAAAAATGTGCCAAGAACAATTTCAACATTATTTGATTGTCACATATCTTTTTTTTTTTTAAATCATAAGATTAGCTGGAAAATCTACTTACTAAAGGGATTTTATCTCAAACCTGGTAAATAACATACTTCTAGTGCTTCTTTTTCAACTGCTCGGCTTGTTGATAACCAAGGCAATACAGCTGTCATATTTCGTTAGACCGTGAGTACAACTCTCTGGTTGAGTCTGAGGCATGAGGTTATAGCTCTTATTACATATATTTGTATATTCATCCACCAAGTATGTTAAATCACCCTTAAAATCCAACACTCAGACTTCTGGCTCAGTTGATTGCCCTGCCTCCTTTGTCCCTCTCAGCATAAATGTCCTTCTATCAGAATGTTTTTCAAGAAGAGGAGGAAGCTCAGCAGAGAATGTCAATCGAGGCAGCTCTTTGACCTGTTCCTCTTCCTCGCTGTCTCTGACATGCAGTTCATTTATAATCATTGCTGCTGCTGACAGCTAGAGGTGACTCCACCAGGCCATCCAACTGTCTCACGTAAATCAGAAGCTAAGGATGCCGAGGGACTTACCTGTCGTAGGCTGTGGGTTTTGAAAACACTTTAACTTTCTGTGTAGCTTTCCCATATGAAACAAGTAAGTGCTGTTATTTCTACTCTGCCAAGGAATAGTCACTTACAGTCACAGGGCAGAGCTCAGTTCATGAGGTAAAGGCAGAAGAATATCAGATACAATTCTGTTTACAGTATCAACTTGTTCCAGTGTTTTGCAGTTGGAAATTCCATAAAAATTTTTCAATTCATGGCCACGATGCCACACAGAGAGCAAGATGCAGTTTTGTTAGCAGGATGGTTCCCGTGATCCTTGGATAATAATTACACCTTCAGAAATATCCCATTCCTGTCAAAAGAAACAGTACAAAGTTCAGAGAAAAACTTAGACTGGGAGGCACCTACGAAATCATGTAGTTGCTTCTCTTCATCAAGGCAGGCCTGATTTCAAAGTTAGAGCAGGCTGCTCAGAGCCTTGTCTGGTTGAGCTCTGGATTCCTCCACAGATGGAGACTCTGCAGCCTCTCTGGAGCCTGCTCCAGCCCTTGACCACTCTCACTTAGAACATCTGCTTTATCACACACACCTGAAATTTCTGTGGGTGCAACTTCTGACTTTTGTCTCTTGGCCTTGCTGTACACCCTGAGAAAAGCTTTGTGCTGACTCCTGTCCAGCTCACCCTGATACGCTGAACCCAGTAATTTGATCCCCTCTCCAGCAGCTGCTTTTAATGGCAGCTGTGCTCTCTGGATACCACCTGCAAACTTGCTCCATCTGTCCTATCCTCCAAGTCGTCGATGAAGATGTCAAGCAAGACTTGCTTCAGTACTGCTCCATTCCTAACTGGTTATCAGGCATCTCTGTACCAGTGACCTTTTCAGCCTGGTGATACAGCCAGTTTTTCACCTTGCAGTCTGCCCATACGTTCCAGACCCACCTTGTCTGGGTACAGATTTTTCCTGCTGGGACTCAGCATGTCCCTTTTGCTTAGTGTCACTGTGTGCCCTTGGAAGCTCAGAGGAACATTAAAGCACCTTGTGGCAGCAGGAAAAGGGTCCATGTATTTTTTCTCCGCTTCCCTTTGAAAAAATGTTACTATATAAAGCAAGAATTTATTTTAGGGATGTTCTTGTGGAAAGTTATATTAAAGGGCACTGAAAAATCACAAAACTTTTACAATGGAAGTAGGTCTCTTCAAGATACTGCAGGATTGCTGAACTTGTACCTACCATTTTGATAAAGAGAGCAGATGAAGCAGAATATAAGGGAGATGAAAAAATCAGTGCCTTCCTAGAGCTGTCCTATAAAACACTGCCTGCAGCCCCTCACCTGTGCAATAGGTCATGAAATACCTTTGAATTGGTTTGGGGTGCTTTTGTATTTCTCAGCTTTTGGAGGCTCTGTCATACTCTAGCTAGCAGAGAGAGATTTTATTATTATGTTTTAAATACAGCTGGAAGTCTAAACTAAGCACATCACTGGAGTAACTGGAGTTTAAAAAATTGAGAAGATCTACAGTAAAATGATGAGAATTAGTAAGTTACAGTCTTTGCAATTCTCCGGTGACAGTTTCTGTGCAAGTGCCAGGCATTATTGATAGAAGCACTGTTTTTTTTGATGAAATGTCAGTTGATTTTTGAATTTAAATGCCAGCCATCTTTATGCTGTGAGTCAGTTTCAAGCACTCAATTGTTTCAAGCAGTCAATCTTCTGTTGCATTATTATTTTATCTCCTTAAGAGTTCTTGCTAAACAGTTATTTGTATCACCATGTAAATGGGCATTTGTAAGCAAGCGTAACGAGGGCTCCATGAAGATCAATTGGACTGCATATGCTTCAGAGTTGATCTGCTTACAGTAGTACCTAAACACTATTAGATCCTTTAGAAAATTGATTTGCTGATAGTGTAAGAGGCAGGTCTGTCTGAAGTTATGCTGAAATCTGCCTTTATCCTTAATCATGCTCTTGTAATTAAACTAATCAGTTTCATAGGAATGTAGGTGAACAGCTGAGGCAAGATAAGAGTGCTGCTGTTGATTATTTTACTCTAAATGTTTGATTCTTCTTCCTGGCTGTTGTATCCCTTCCCCTTGCCTTATTTCTGCAGACACAACTGCATTACTGATGTATTGTTTCACCTTCCCTTTATCTCTGCAAACACAGCTGCGTTGCTGATGGCTGTGTGTGTGTGTGTGTGCGTGTGTGTGTGGGGGGGGCTTGGAGTTCCTTCTTTTGAGTTCTGCCTGGCCTCTTTACGGGAAAGAAAATCTGGGGAGATCCTGAACCTGGTCATCCCTACCTTGTGCCATCTACATGAGGACCTCCTGTTTTTTGTCCTGCGTCTTGGTCCAACTGGGCTCCAGCTGTGCCAGTTGGAGACAGGAAACATGTGTGGTCAGAGTTTCTGCCCACCACCCCATATCAGGCTCCTTTCTGAGACAGCAAAGCTATTACTCCACTGTTCAGTGGATAAAGGGTAAGAAAAATGATGTGGGAAGGGTGAAAGTGTGGCTAAGGGAAGCAGGACTCCAGGGAGAAAGATATGAATAAAAAATGAAATGAGATGTAGAAGGTGTATGTATGAGTAAGAGTTTAAAAGGGAGGAGGATTGAAAATGCAGAGGTCTTGCTTGGGGGTCAGTTATTTGAGAAGAGAATGCTGGGTGAATCCAGAGATCATTGTTGAATTTAGATGACGGACATTTTTGGAGAGCCTGTGTAATGAATCTACTGCATGGGCATGGTGTAAAATGTGACGTGCTTCAACAAATTTACTAGTGACAGAACCCAGTTGTGCTTGTGTATTTTGTGAGGTTTGGTGAATGTACATAAATCACTGCTGGTAGGAATGGAGAACACAAGAGATGGAAAAGAGGCAGCAACAGTGATGTGAAACCTATGGTGAAATGGAAGAGAACTCAACATAAGGAGTGGGGGAAGGTATTTCTCCCAAGCATCAATTTTTACACAGTGAATTGACACTGCTGAGGAGAAAACTGACTGGAAAAAGAGTGCATGTAACAGAAATCAAAATGTCAAAGTAATGACTTATAACAATATGTAGGAATCTTTGAGAACTAAGGAGCAGAATAAGTTGTGGGATGAGAGGATTTGAAACTTGCTAGAGGTAGCACTAGCCAACTGACCAGGCTCTCCTTTACGACTTTTGTCTTACTGAAACTGGAAAAAAATCTTGTCTTTTGATCTCATCTCTTACCTCCTTAATTTAACTACATATTTTTTCTAATTCTATTTATTCTAGTGTATTTCCCCATTTGTTTGCTACCCTTTTGCTGAAATTATTCTTCAGAAGCATCCTGTTTATTCCTAGCTCTGTGATTTGCAGATTTGTGCTGTTAACTAATAGAAAATGTACTTCAGTTCCTTTTGAGAATAATTTATGAAGACAGAGCTTTGTGGCTTTAAAGCATCTGTGTCTTTTTGCTTCCATATCTCCCCTACTGGAGGTTTGATGAGAAGAAAAAGGCAAGTGGAAACATTGCATTTAAGGTGAGATAGATGACAAATGATTTGTAATTTTGAGGAAAGTCAGGGACAGAAGAATACTTTCTCCTGTTATATCATTTCCAGCCAGGATTAATCCACTATCAGTCCAAGGTTACCAGGTTACCACCCTTCCTCTTAGTTTACCCATGTGCCAAGCCTTATGCTTCAGGCCTTTCACCAGCCCAGGCCTAACCTGTTCCTGGTTTGGGGTGGAGAAAGCTGGGTAGTGCAGAATTTGACCTCTAAAAGTGGAAGATGTACAAATGTCTTGTAATGAATCAGTGACGTTGAGGAAACGAGCAGTACATCTTAGTTGTTTCATTTTTTATTACGCTTTCTTGGTGTGGCATTTAGTATGAAGTGAAGCAAGAACAGAGTAGAGCTTCCTCTCTCTTTTGTCTTGAAAGCAGAGTTCTCCAGTCTCTCTTGGGCTTGGATACCAAATGGCACAATTTTCTTCTCACCTGGGCTGTTTGAGTGGTCTGCAAGGCAGTTCAGCTGCACTGTCCATTACCTGAATCAGGGCCATAAATCGTATATCAGCACCTCACCTTTAGAGCTTGAATCCAAGCCCCCGTAATTTGCCCTTGGTCTATTGAGGAGACCAAGACTATGGATGAAGCTTTGGTCTAACTATACATCTTTGTTGAATTTATCTGCAGATCTGATCTCTGTTAAAAACCTTCCTAGGACAAAAGAAAAAAGTGGTGCAAGAGCCTGTATGACCTTTGCTAGGTTGCTCTGTGTTACCTTGATGAACATGTGGCCATGGCTGGGAATCCATACAGTAAGAGATTGTTTTTCAGGACAGGCCTGTCTGTCACATCAGCTTAGTGCCTCACTAACAAGGGGCACCACTGCTGATGTGACATGTCAGTTTGCTGTCACTGGTGCTCTGTGAGGAGCTGCTCTGTGGGTTTTGGCTGAACTGAAGAATCAGAAGTGGTTAGATACTATAATGTTTAAAAGGTTTTGATCTTGTTACTACAATGGCAAAGGCTGATTTTCATAAGTCCACATGAAATGCTCCATTGCATGTAGTAGGAGGAGAACACATGCAGAGCAGAATATTGGCAGGGTGCTCATGTCTAAAGTACAGTAAGTGTGGGAGATTTGTGTTCAGCCCCGTTGCTGCACAAAGTCAAACTCTGTCTCCCAGTGCTCAGATGTGGAACTCTTTGGGCTTGATTGTCAAATCCTGATGACAGGGTTCTCCTCTAACTTTTTGGTGATAGAAGAAAAAGAGCACGCACGCAGCAGCCACTTGGGAGTGCCAAAGTCAGATGTACTGCTTCTGATTCAGACCCTGCCATCAGCTTCACCATGGGCCACAGATTCTTCAGAAACAGGAGTCCTGCTGGGTGCAATAGTCTCACATTGCCTAAACCTCTTGTATAGGAAATTGAAAATAGGTCTCTTTCCTCAATAAACCCTTCAATGAAGTGTATTTATGCACTGGAGTGAGGTGCTGGCTGTGGAATTGACACCATTTCCAGAAAAATGTTTCAAAAAATGAGTTCAAGTGCTCTTGTGAGAGATAAAAGACATGATCTTTAAGTCAATTGTGTCAGAAGAATTTTTTTCAACCACATTGAATGTAATTAAACTTAATGCATCTCCAGGTACGTATACATTTAAGCTTTTTTTCTGCTCAGAACGACATGGTATATTCATCAGTTTTGTTGCTAATTAAAAATGTTTTACTTTGGTGGATTTTTTTTGCTTAACATTATTAACAATACATTGTGTGCCTTAAAGAAATGTCAAGGGTTGTGTTTCATTCACAGTACTGCTGGTTTCTGAACTATTTTGCTGTACTGAAACAGCACACCTCCCTTAAAAATTCCTCCTCCACTTGAGCTCTGTTTTGAAACGTGTTCTAGCTGCAGGGAGCAAAACTATTAGCCTACTGAGAAACGGGCTCTGCACAACTACGTTAGCATCATCTCTCCTGCACAGCTTGCTTGCTTGTCTTCCCCCTCTTAATGAACTGCAGTTTATCTGTGCAAAGCTGATTTTTTTCTTGGCTGGATTTCAGCTGGACTGAAAGCCAGGGACTGGGTATGAAGTTGTGACATGAGCACAGGTAATCTCTGTGCTCTGGATTTGGGGAGAAGGTGGGACTTCCTTCTCCTTCCTGAATGAGAGGGTTGGCACATCTTGGCTTCAGGATAACTGGTGAACATTTTTCAGTGATTGTGGTGAACAAGTTAAATCTACGTCCAGAATCCTGTTGTTGCCTATTAAAATTGTTTCTCCTTGCAATTGGATGAGATGCCTTTAAAACACCCCTTTCATAACAGTTATAGAAATCTGTCAATAGATGCTTGTCAAATCAGCCTTCTGGGAACATCATATTCTCAACAGAATTTTGCAGCTGCCGAGGTTTTTTTTCAGTGGTTTTGTCAAAACAACAAGTTAATTCTTTACATTCAAAAATCAGGTTGTTTTTCCAGATTGTCTGCAGGGTTGCTGTAATAATAACATCCAGTAACACACTGAGGTGGAGTAACTTTCCGAAGTACTCAAAACTCTACACAGTATGATTATATTCCTGAAGATAAATTTCTATCTTTTGCACAATGTGGATAGAGTTTTTCATTCCTGTGCGAATACAAGGAATTCCAGGTGACTGCCAAATGATTATTCTTAGTGGTTTCTCCTGCACTTCTCTGCATTCTTGGAATCTGACCTGGCAGAGCTGAAGTATTACAACTGCTTTTGTCCATCTATATGTTTTTAGGTTTTTTTTATCCATCTGTGTAGGCTTTGTTTACACAAGGCAATACTGTGATGTAGCCAGACCAATGCAGGCTGGTATATCTGCACATACGCTCTCAGCAGGAGAGCCACCTTCTATGGATTTTTAGCACTATTTAGTTAGAGTAGTATAATTATGCCTCTCCAAGTCCATAGGTAGATAGAAAAGCCTTTTTAATTGTGTTTGTGGAATAGAGGTTGCATGTTTTTAATTCTGCAGATTGGAATTTCTAGTGGAAAGGGCAGGATCTGTTGAGAGATTACAGTAAGATTGCAATGACTGTCAAGTTATCTTAAACTTCCAGCTAGAACTTAAAAGTTTAAATCATTCTGGCCTAAATGTAATACCACCTTACAAACAAAATTTTGACAAAAAATGAAAACCAGCTGCTCAGCTGTATGTTTGTGCAGCCCTGGACGGAGCCACAAGAGCTTTGTTTGCGTTAGCAATGTGTTCAGATTTCTCCATGGAGAGTTGTTTAATAGTAGCAGCATATGAAATGCGAGTTAAGTAGAGCAAAGAAATGCCATACAATTATTACTGTGAAATCTGACAGATAGAACAATTTTCTACCCTTGAGTGGTTTAAAACCATTTGCAATCTTAATCCAGAAAAGCACTGCTTAAAGCAATGTTCTGCTCTAGAGATGAGCGACAGTATAATAATCAGACAGAAATGCATAGTTTCACTTCTCATATGTTATTAGTCTGCTGACAGTATTCTTTGTTTCCCTAAATGTTTAGTATGGTGCAGGAATTCAGAGGCTCTCTTTCTTCTGCCACTATTTCTTCAAATTCTTCAACTTCTGAGCTTCGTTTTTCCCCTCGTATGAAGGGTGATGCATTCCTAGCGTTTGTCAAGGTCTTCATTGTCTCGAAGGAAATTTTTTAACTGCAAGGCATTATTAATTATGATTGTTTACTTTTATTAGTAAATACCTTTCATCTCACTTTCCTCTCTGCACTTGACTATAGTGTTAAGATACTGAGCATTTCAGATGTAATTATCTAGGAAGCTGCTGAGTTACATGGGCAGATATAATGAAAAGTAAGATTTGAGCTTTGTTTTTTATTAAAAAAAAAAAGAATAGGTGTTTAACAAAAGGATGCAAGTGGAGAATAAAATGTGGGGGAGAAGATGATTACATTATTTGGCTTTTGAGGCAAGTCACCCATTCATTCATGCAATTTTGAATAATCATTTTAAGAAACTGCAGTCTGTCACTCTCTATTAGAGGAGAGAAAAGCTCTTCATAATAACAGAAAGTCAAGAGGGTGTTTTCCACTAAAATTACGCTTAAGAATGCATAGATTATGCCAAATTTTTCTAGTTTATGTCCTGTCCTTGCTTTGTTGATCGTACAATTCCAACTTCCAGAGAGATATAAGCCTCACTTTAAATGAAATTATGTATCTCAATATGGCAACCTGAAAAACCAAGCAGGTTTGTAGCTGGGATCATACGGAGGGTGGCAGGGAACTATGTCATATGAGGTGATATTGAGACATTGACTGAAATGCCCACGTGGCCAATGGGGAAGCACTGTTACAAACATCAGAGCACTTGCTGGGCTTCTGAGATAAGCAGTCAAAAACAGTCGAGTAAAGGGTGAGAGAAGGAAGGCTGTCATTGATAGGCAAGGATTAAAGGTTTATTTGTACTAATGTGAAACTTGGAGTTGAATGTTTCACATATTAGGATAATATATCTGTAAAATTACAACATTAGTAATATTCAAGTGTAATGATATTTCTTTTTGGTCTTTTTATCTGGTACTTTTTCAGGGCATACATGTTTAAACTTGCATATATACTGTAGAATTCTGCCTACTACAAAAGGACACAGGTAAGGGCATCGTCTGTGCACGACACTGGCAGGTGTACTCTGCAAGCTCATGCTGTGAACCAGGCAGGCAGTACTCATTAGCTTCATTCATAGGTTCCTTGTCTGAAGTACAAACTCTGCAGCAAAAAACAGTGTAGGCATTTGGCCTGTAGGGCTTTCTAAACGCTGTTCTCCTGAATCTGAACTGCTGTCCAAAGAATCAGCCTTCAGTGTATCTTTGGGTATCTTTATCCTTCTGTAGGGGATATTAAAGTCCATAAATAGCAGTGGTGTTATCTGCCAAGATGAAACTCTTTCCAATTTCTGGATGATGTACTGAATTCCATTACTAATTCAAAAGCTACGCTGACTTTGGAGACAGCTCCTGCCCCTGCCATATGTAAATTCCTGCAGAGTGGCTTTGATGCAGGGATGGAGAGCAGGGCTGTGCCAGGTCTCCCCACTCAAACAGTTCCTAATCAAATTGAAGCTGTTAAGGTGCAATCATATGAGTGGCAGTGAGCAGGTTTTCTTATCTCTCTGGCCACAGCTTGAATTGTGGGGTGGATTTCCCTGCCTTGAGTCATCTTTAGATTAAATTCCTGCTGTGCTTCTGTGTCAGGGACTTCTCTTCCCCTTGGCATTTGGCTGCAGGCATGCGGTTCTTTTGGAGTCCATCAGTCCCTGCCTAAATTGACAATGGGAGAGTGTGATGTCCCCTCACACAGAGTGCTTAGCCTGCTGGATAGCCATGTGGGGCCTGAAAAGGGAACTTTATTTTGCTATTTTTTCTCTATAGCTCAATATTGTGCTACCACACAGCTCATGGCCCTTTTCTCTTGTTCAGAAGGACCTTCTTATCACTGCTCTTAGAAGTGTGGGGTTAATAATGCTGGGATAATTAGACGTGTAACTTGTGCATAAAGGCTCCTACAGAAATATGACAAGAAAAAGGATTTTAGTTTCCTGAAAAAAGGGATTGGTTAGATTTAGTTTCTGTTGGCAGGTGTCAGGGTAAAATGGTCCAGGTATCCAAGAGTTAATCTATTAATTTAATGGAAAATGCAAAACAGAGAAACGGTCCCGGCATCTTTTAGCTCTGTTATTAATTCTTATTCTTGTGCAAGGGCTGGAAGGCACACGATTTGTGTGTATGTGTGGGACTGCATGAATGTCAGCTTATATGTGCTGGGATGGAGTTTTCAGCAGAACTGAAGACAAATGGCTTTGGAGTCATGCCAGTTGCAAGTTCCTGCAAAATAAAACTTTCTCATTTTACTAAATAGCTGTTGTAACAAAGCAGTCTTGGCAATGATATACATGGTTTGTTATCTGTGAACAAATTTCATTTAGGAGCAGGTTCCCAGTTTCATAGCAGATTTGGAAATGGTCTTCCAAACGGAACAGTGAGAGGGGAAACTGTATGCCTCCTTTGTAACATAAGCTTGAGTGTTCATCGCTTGGATCACTGGGGTCTGCAGAAGTAGAGGGCTGAACTTGGCAGCCCCGGATGTCTCCTCCTGTACTTTTTCCCAGATTCTGTTTTGAGAATTAACTGGCAATAAAATAATAACATTTGCTATCATTACTGATTCATTATAGTACAAATGAGATACTTTGATCTAGAAAGTAAGAAAAAACGTTTCAGTCTCTGCTAAGCGGTGTGTTTTCTTCAAAATAAATACAATGGAATATTGAACTGTACCACATAATCTAATTGTCTAAAGCCAAAATACATTTCAAAGTCTTTGAGAACTAGTTTATTGGAAATGTTGGAAATACTTGTTCTTCTGACCAGGAGAAAATACAGTATTTTGAAAACTTTGATATATGCACCACTTCGTGCTAAAAATGAGATCCTGTTGCTTGTGCTAGTTATCAAAATGTTGCTGTGCAGGATCATCAGTAGATGTTCTTTCTTTATGGAATAGGAGACTAGAATAGACCTAAAACATTTCCCTGGAAGTTTGTGTGCTTTTTGATTTCCATGTCTTGGTCACTGTAGCTTAAGTTTTACTTTCTGCTGCATGAAATCCTTTAGTCCTGCAGTTTCTTCTCTACACTGTTTCCATTATACTGATATTCATAGTTACACAGCAGCTGTATGCTCCCTGGCTCCCAAGTGTGTAAATATTAGTGAAGCTGTGCTGTAACATGTTTTGGATCTCCAGTAAATGAAGTAGTTTGGTTTGTGAAGAACTGTTGTTTTATTGTAGATCTTTTTACACACACAAAAAAAAAAAAAAAAAAAAGATAGCTACTGAGGGGCATGTGTGAGAATGGCTTTGTAGACTGGTAACACTGCACAACTCCAGCATTTTAAAGTCATTGTGCTGTAATGGCTGGCTTGCTGAAATAGCCAGTTTACTATAGTTACAGTAACTTTGAATGATGTGTGCTCTTCCAGTGGATCTTAGACTGAACTTGTGAACCTGAAGCAGTTCTGAAGCTTGCCAAAAAAACCTTCATGGTCTTTAAGCACAACTGAGTATAGACCACTTAGTGTTAAGTGCATGAGTCAGTAACACAATAAATGATCAATTTACTGAGTAAGACATAAGAATATAAAAATTCCCTTTTTAAGAAGTGTAAAGCAGAGAGTTATATAAGTCTGGAGATTTTCTGAATGCTAAGACGACAAAAAATGTTTTTCAGCTTCATGTCAGCATATGTGAAGGTGCTGCATAGCATTGGCCTCTGTCGTTAGTGTGTTCCATTTTTACTGAATTGACTGGAGCAGTAACAGCCTACATTGTCCTTTCTTATGAAGACAGAAAGTAACTTAAGAGTGGAGACTGGGAATTATTTTTGCTGCATTTCTACCCTGCTTCAAGTATTTTAAAATGAGTCAGATGATGACCCCTCTGTTACACAGAAATGCAGGAATGATCTAAAGAAAATTGTGCATATCCTTAACTATGAGCCCTGCATCCTTTAAGTTAAATTTCTATTTATGTAGCAATTGCAGAAGGTTTATAAAAGCACGGGATGTTTTCCCATCATTATGCGTTCATGTTATCATTTGATGTTCTTTGCTGGGGGTTGCAGGTAGGTGACAGAGCACAACAGCAGGTTGTGTTTTTTGCAGCAGAAGTTTAGTTCTGTCCCTCCTGCCATCAGTCTGTGAAAGCTGGGCTGTGCAGCTGAGTGGCAACCAAGAAATTGTATGAAGATGCTGATTTATTACAATACCATATGAAATGAGAACTGAACACTGTGTCCTCTGAGCAGCCAGCTCTTCGTTAGTAGACCTTAAAAATCCCAGGCCATCAGGCATTCAGTAGTAGTTTTTTTGTTTTTTTTTTTAAGAAAAAAAAAAAAAAAGAATAGTACGTGCAAGTGCTGGCAAGTAAAGAAAAAGTTGTCCTGTGACAGCACAACCTGCACTCTGCCCTTTTTCTGCATTAATGAATTGAAGTAAGCTGAACTGCTCTCAGGTGTATTTCTGTATAGTTTCAGCAAAGAGGAGCTGTTAGTAACCCAGACAGACTTTTTTTTTTTCCAATGATTCTGTTTTTTTTTTTTTTCCTCCTAGCCTAGTGTCAGCTCTTTATGGTGTTTTTAAAAAAGATTGTTGAGTTGATTCAGACCTGATTTCATTCATCTGTGATGATGCAAGTGCTGAAGTTGATGAAAAGTTGTCCTGGTGAGGAGGAAGACAGTATTCAAAAAGTAGTTTAAATCTGACATCTGCACTACTGGATGTCTCTGGGCCATGTCAGAGATTGTAGAATTAATAATTATTGTACAGTTTACACCTTTTCTGATTTATGGAGTATTACAAGAATCTTGAAAGTACTGTGACCAACTGCCACGAAACTCGAATGTATGTTGTCATAGAAGATGACAGTGGGGGTATTGACTCAGAGGAACACCTATGAAGCAGGAAGAGTTTTCCTTGCTGAGTTCACATTGGTTGGTAGCCTGAACCAGAGCAGTTCGAATGGAAGGAGAGGAAAAACCATCTTGAGGAAATGTTTACCACCCTCAGAGCAAAATGTCTTGTTCAGATTCATTTTGCGTCATGGTAAGAATTGAGCGGCAGGAAATGTTCTGTCTGTCTGTCACTTCGTCCACGTCACCACTCTGTACATCTCTCTGTGAGCTCTCTGTGCTCCATCACACCAAGACAGTGATTTATCTTCAGTTTCAGCTCCTTCTGCATTCTTAACTGACTGGCACTCTCTCACGCATGTTGACTTGCAGCTTCTGGTCAACAAAGCCTGCTGAGGTAACTCACCCAGCTTGCATCAGCGTAGTTCAAGCATGATTAAAATTCAACAGTATTTCTCAAACACAGTGAATATGTCTATACAGCAGCTGATGGGCAGGCATGAAGTGAATGTAAGCACAGCATGCTCCTAAACCTGTCCACCTTCTGTCCATGTGCTGACTTGCAGACAGCTAGGAGCTGCCTGTGTGGGTGCTGTGGAAGCTGTGTATGGGAGCAGAGGAGTAGGCAAACTGTTGAAATGAGCCATTAAAGACAGTTTCTTCAGGATAAGATTGGCAGGGTGGTGGAAAGGAAGCATATTTTAAGTGTTGCTGTTCTGCTCTGTGGTTAGTGTGGTTTTCACCAAGTTCTGTTTTACACATATTATAACTTTTCTAAGATACCAGTAAGCAATAATATCCAACTCCTTTGCTGTCACTGAATTCAAATGCAGAGCTACCCCACCCACACCCCAAATATCACATTCTCAATGAAAACATGTTTCTGTAAGATCTCAGTGATTTAAAAACAAAAAATCTTCCCTTAAATTGAGAGGTCATACTTAATTTCTGCCATTAATAGGTAAAATTTCCAGTTTCATGTGTTGGTAATTGTAGGAAGAAGACAAAATTCAGGTTCAGTCTTATGCAAGTACTTCATTATTGAAAGCTGTTGTTGTCTGGAGAGATGGGCACAGAGGGTGCAGGTAATGAAGGCATATTTTATAGATATGATTGCAGTCGTAGGCACATTGAAACACACAATGTCATCCCAATCTCATCTGTTCAGTACATATTTAAACTGGGCAAACTCCTCACTGACTTACGTTTGAGTCTTTGAGATCTGCAGATGGTGTGAATCACCAGAGAATACAACAATTAATTTTATAAACCTGTAGTTTTATTGGGTGGGTAACACCCACGAGCATATTTCTATCAACAGAAAGAAGTGCAGATAGAGCAGCGGTAGAGCAAACTTCCTGCCATGTTTTGCAGAAATCAGGGAAAATTCTCCAAGTCAGAGGGTAAGTCAGCATCCATTGCCCACTCAGTCCCTGGCCCCTTTTGTAGCAATGATAAAAATTGTTGCTAAACATGGTGTAATTTTTTATGTGATGTAGTTTTGCAAAGAAACAGATAAATAATTTTGGGGGTTTTGTTTCATTTAGAAACTGTAAGGGAAAAAATCAAACAGTCCTTATTCTATCAAGCTGTGTACAACAGTGTCCCAGAACATTAAACTCCTACAGGAGGTTAGTTACAGTTCAAAGATGTTTCCAAATTGATTATGTAAACCACTCAGCAGCACAGCCCACCTTGTCTGCAGTAATACAATGTAGTGTGTTGCACAGTTACGTACTGTATTGTGAGCAATTACCAATCTTATGAAACTGCAGCTTTGTTTCCATCATTTCCTATCTGCAGCTTTCAAATTTGAGCACAAGAGAGAGACTGGAAAACCCAACCAACCAACCAACCAAAAAAAAAAAAAGGGAGGGAGTTTCTTTATATTCCTTCTAATAGTAAGCTTGCCTAGTATTGCATTTCACAGCTTTTCACTGTCACTGAGAAATCAGAATGCACTTTTTCATGAATGAAAGGAGGTATCTTCATGTGATCACTGCATTTCTATTCTTTTGGATTCAATAAAATATAAACTATTACGGAAATAAAGCATTCAGAATTGGAGAGGGTTTGTTTCTGTCTGCCTCATTCCAGAGAGATGCTGAAACTTTTGCTGAAGAAACTTTCTTCCACTTCTGTGTACTTGATACAAATTCTCAGTCCATTTCTAGCAGGTGTAACAGAAATAATGTATCTTAAAATTGTTATAATTTGTAGGCAACATCCCAAAAATGTTTGCCTGTTAGGCTCTTGCATTTAGATTATTGATTCCAGGAAGGCAATATGCTTAATAATTTCAGATAAATTTCAGAGCATTTAGGTGCTACGCAAGCATAAAGCAAAACTAATTGCTTGCTAGCAAATAAAGAGCAGGGGTTTTGTCTAAGGAGCTGGAGATGCTGGAGCAGAGAGAAGGAGGAGGGGAGAGAGAGAGAAGGAAATCTCAATGTGTAGCATATTTGAAGCTAATCTCTTTTCCTAACTGTCACTTAGGATTTTTACAAGACTTCTCTTAGCTGCATTAGGTAAGGCTAGTTCAACAGAGCCCTGCCTTAATAGCTCTGTCTTTCAAAGTGACCTTGTTCTTCTCCATCTAAACATGCTCCAGGGTTATCATCAAACCTCTCATTCAGTGAATCATTAAAGTCTTCTTTGGACTTCTTGTGGTATAGGGTCCCTGTCATGATTCCAGTATTTCCTGTTCTCCGTGCTGGTTTCATCCCCATGCCATGAGCTGGCTCTGTCCTGAGTGCCAGTTCATTGTTGTCTCCAACTCCTTCTTGCTGTTGCTGACTACCGAAGGGAAGAGCGCAGCAAATTCAGTTAGGGTTTGTTTATTTATTTTGTTTATTTATTTGTTTCAAGGAAACTTCAGCTCACCTCTGTATTTGCAACACTTGTTTCCACTGTACTTTGAAAAGAGTTGTCACTAGAGGCTGCTAAGGGTTTTCTGTCTTGAAGTGAC
The DNA here is from genome assembly GCA_013396635.1 of Penelope pileata. Taxonomy (NCBI): domain Eukaryota; kingdom Metazoa; phylum Chordata; class Aves; order Galliformes; family Cracidae; genus Penelope; species Penelope pileata. Next base: position 1,223,037 of record WBMW01001901.1, on the reverse strand, counting down.
ATCTGTAAGTATTGGCTCATCAAGACAAAGAGAACTTACGGGAGATGCACAGGATTCCAAAGTAAATCAGTGGCAGAGCTGTGAGCAGAGGCAGCTCTCTTACCCATGCCAAGGCCATCCTTCCCCCTTCACGTGATGCAGCCAGTGCCCATGCTGATTTCTGATTACAAACACAGGCATGTGTCTGACCTGCCTGGTTGCTACCTTCTTGACAGCTGGCCCAGCTTGAGTATGTGAAGAACTGTTCAAGAAATATTAAATATAGAGTTGTAACAAACCTTATTCCTTGCAGCTGTATTATGACCCTCTCCCAATCTGTTACTTGCACCGTCACCTCAGTCTGAACAGCTTGTTGCAGACCTAATTCTTAACTTGCAGAGATACTACATTCATGGGGAGAAATGCTTCACTTATAATGATGCTTTATAGTTCTCTTGGTTTGTTCTGGCACTTTGACATGTCACAGTTGAATAAATTGAATTCTGTATTGTTCTGTTGTAAAATGCCAAAATTTTTTATTTTTATTTTAATGTGCTTCAGCATGATGAACACAGCATTGCAGTGATGGTTGAATTTCTGGATTGTAACTCTAGGTTTTATCCTCAGCCCTCTCAATAGATTATTACGTGGGTCATGGACAGGTCATTTTCAGACTTTCTTTTCCTGCATTTCCTATCTTTAAAGGAAGTGTGCTTTAACTACACAGCAGGTCTGTGCTGGTGCCCCCCAGTCACTGATTGCACAGCGAGGCAGCAGGCATGCTGGAGCGTGTCACAGCAAGGCTCCTGCACTCCCGCCTGACTGCTGCTGAGTACTTTCCTCGTCTTTTTATTGGGTGCAAATACTTCCCTGGGTTGTAAATCGTCTGAAGAGGAATCACTGTTATATTGTGTGTTTTATGTGGTGTCTGCCACAGGGAGCTTTCGTTCTTTGAGTGTAGCCAGAAAATGTATTAATAAAATACAGACATAAAGTTAAGAATGTTCTTTGAGGTCTTTGAATGAAATACACTGAGGGCTATTACAGCTGTTTCATTTCCAAGAAAATGCTATCAAACAATATTTTTATGATCACTTTTATGCTGTGCATTAAAAGCAAGCAGTAATTATCAGTATATCTGATCCATCAGCTGATGGATGAAACTGAGGGATCAGATCAAAAGCTATCTCTCCATGAATGATGTCTGAGGTAAATGTTCTAAAACTGCTGGAACTGAGGAAGAGCATGTTTTGCTTTAGAGTAGTTTACCTTTGGAGAAGTGTATTTGATAACTAACAGCAGCTGAACAACAGTTAATAGATAATTCAGACTTAATACCTGAAGTAGGTTTAACAGTGATAAGAAGGGTCTGTTGTGTATGCATTAAACCTGGAGCAGTGTATCTGATGCGTCTCTGTGTATTAGGCAGCTAGTGACTTCTTCCAGCAAGTCTGGGTATGTATTTGTTTGTGGAATAGTTTTGCATCTTTTGCAAGTTTGAAAACAAAGTCTAGCTGATCTAAGGGGAGAAATCTGGAAAACAACTACAGATGCGATTTTACAGAATGACAGAAAGATTAATGGATTCTAGGTTTTGTGAGAAACGCTCGATGGCCAATGACTTAGGCTCAGGCAGAGTATTAGGTGAATGGCTCTTTATTAACACTTTGCTAAGTGGGTGACCTAGCAGGTAGGCACACCAAGCAGAAATGTACAGCAGTTTTTATTCCCCCCCTGCCCTGGTTCCTCACTGGTTGAGTACTTCAGGGCTTACAGTCTACAGCCTATCCGATACCGCCAAATGTCCTGCACCTGATTATGACTTGGGTATGATTCTTTCCAGTTCTCCTCCCCTCTTTGCTTCATGGCTGGTTTAAGCAGTGTCCCTTTTTCCGAGTAACCTTTGAACAAATTCAGGCCTGCTCCTGGTACCCTTCAGAAGCACAGACTCTCTGGCCTTGTTCCCAAGAATTACCCAAAACTATACCCTGTATTGCTGTGATATGCTGTGTTTAAACTGGCCTTCTTGCTCACAGTGTTCTGTTTACACCATCCTGACACGCACAGTATCGTAAATAAGGTACAGCACATTCTGCAGCAAGGAATCCTTCTCCTACAGTCTTAGAGAGCAGAACAGCACATATCCAAACGAAGGATACAGATACAGAAAAGATGATGATACAAGTAAAAACCAGTCTTGTGCTCTCTAGCTTGGAGGGGGAATCTCTAAGGGCACTTTGGGGTCCTGTGGGAGACATTTGGAGGGTGTTTCAGGTATGTTCTAGAGTCTTTGGGGAAGGTTAGGGAAATTGGGAGACAGGAAGGAGGGTCCTGCAAAAAACAACATTCTACTATTTCTTACAGTTTCATATGTAGAAGTATCCCATGTTTTGTTTTAATTAATTCGTTCTGAAAGGAGTGTATTAGGAAGTTGGGTTCCCATATTTTCTCAGGAAATGGAAGGAAGGGAGGCAATACATCTAACTAGTTCCTAATACAAAAATAAGCACTTGTACAAACATTCATTAAAATGTTTGAAAAAATTGTTTTTCAGATAATCGCCTTTGATGAGCTACGGACGGACTTCAAAAGCCCAATAGATCAGTGTAACCCAGTCCACGCAGTGAGTACAACCAGTGGAGTGCTAAGCAACAGCTGCTAATGAGGGGGAGATGCACTGAGCTATCAGTGGAAGTATGAGTGTGGAGGGGAATGCGGAGCCAGTTGTGAAGTAAATTGTAGTTTGGAAAATTGGTTTATTGGGCTCGACTTGGGAAACCAGATGGCAGCTGTTTTTGCTGATAGCTTCCCTTTTTGCTGAAAGAGGCAGGAAAATGGTCTGGAAGTCCAAAACCTGAAGGATGTATAATGTGATGCTAATAAGAATTTATTTTCATCTTTTGATTCTATGGCAACAGTTTTACATTTTAAAACCATTTTCTTTCTCTACTTTCAAGCATGGATTGACGACCTTCTCCAGTACTGTCAGTCACAAGCTTTGGAGCAATTTGATAAGAGGTGCATTCTTAGAGCTGCCTGTCCCATAGCAGGGCTGTAAATTCTCCTGTGCTTGAAGAGTAAATAACACATTCTGTTGCATTTGCTGTGTGAAAGTTTAAATATCACCATGAGACTGTAAACTCAGTTTTACCCAATGACCCAAACTGCAACCCAGATAGAAGCATAAAAAAAATTCTTCCAATGAAAGCTGTAATCCAGAGTGAATTAGCTGACTACATTAAACACGCATCAGATTTGTACCACCATAACTGATAGCAGAATTTGCCCACGTAATCTCACTGGGAAATACAAGAGGTGCTGAATTTCTAGAGATTAAATGCAGAATATGGAATTGTTGAGTTATCAACGAATGATAACCAGATTCAGTAGCTAGTACTTTGCCATTTAACCTTGTTTCATAACTCAGCAGGATTTATGGTACTGCTTAGACCACTGATAATTTTAAACATAATCTTTACAGAAATCTCCAAAGAAAACTTATTTACTGTTTACTAAAACAAGGCAAAAAATGAGAACAGAATAAAGAAATTATGTGAAGAAATCCCATGGAAGACTTCAGTGGAAGTAATCTGATTGTAAATTTACCTTATCTAGTTTTAGTGCCCATCTTGAGAACTGCACACTTGAAATGTGTATTTACACGTACCAGATTCCAGTCATTTTTTCTCTTCCTAAAATTTGTAAGACGCTTCATGGAGATAATTTTGGTTTAGTTTAGAATGGTAACGGAACTGGTCTCCAGGATAAGAAAGTTAATGTTTACAAGTCCCTGTTTCAATCATGTTAGTGGTGTAATCAAAAAGTTAATCCTGGCATTTCCAGTAAAGCACAGCAACATACTGTGTGATCAGTTCAGTGTTTTGTCTATCTTCTATGAAACTTCCTGCAATAATTTAAGCAATAATCTCAGATTGTTTTCTTTTGTGCAGTATACATGTTGTTGCCTTTTGTAATGACATAAAAGGAAGATTTTTATATGAGCAGGTACTTCTTAAACCTTTTGAGCAAGTATCTTTTGCTCTTTCCCTATGCACTGTTATTCATAGGCACATTGCATTTATTTGGTGTGGGTGTTTTCCTGATTGCATTATAAGAATGCCTGACATTTACTCTTTTAAATTCCATGATGTTTTTTATGAGAGTGTAGAGCGTTTTACCAAGAGAAGGCTGAATTAGGTAGAAATTGGAAGCAAAAACAATGACAGTGCTGAGAACTTAATTCGTAATTCCTGATTCATGCTCTATTGACCTACAGTTCAAAGATAGACTTTCTACTTCTCCAAGGCCAGCTGCAGTTAGACATCAATATTCTAAAGGGAACTGGGAGGATCACCTTTCACTCCTCACTTACCTCCCACTGAAGGCAAGAAAGCTTTCTACAGGCACACAGACATCCACAAACATCCATTCTCATGTTTGCAACCACAAGTCTAAAATATCTGAAACTCTTTTAAATCACAGACACGAGAGAGAGCCATAATATTTGTCTTCTGTCTATCAGTCTGCCACTGTCTTTTCCGAAGTGATACTTTTTCCAAAAAAAAAAAAAAAAAAAAGGCTTAAATTTGGGGACAAGGAAAAAAAAAGATGTATTTCTTTGGAGAATAGAGATGAAACTGAAGCTTGAAGCGAGGATACTCTGCTTCTATGTACCTTTACACTTAACACTAATTTTGCAGAATGAAATCTGATTTTACTAGTGAATTTCTCATTCTAAGCCATTAAAAGAAGTTCTGACTTTGACTTGCTTTCTTTGTGTGAATCAAGCTTAGAGCATCTTTTGAGTCAGAGTGCTTCCTTATGGTAAATCTCAGTGTTTATGAATGCATCTATTGTTTAAAGTGACATTTCTAGGACATTATGAATATTCTTCAGTAATGGGTTAAATTCTAATTCCACATGTTGCTCAGGCACTGTATTAGTGATAGCAGATGTGCTGCCTTATCATCTTTGCAGTTGTTTCTCCCATTCAGAAAGATCTTGAAGCTGGAGGTTGGGTACCTGGGTACGCAAGTCCAAGTCTCTGTGGTATAGATTGGAGCCAGTGGATAGAGTCACAAATACTGACTTGAGCCTCTGACTCAAGGCTAACATAGACCTGAAACCCTTGTTTTTACCACTACACCCAGTAACAGATGAAAAAATAACACATTGAGACTTGGAAATAGGTAGATATTTGACTTGCAAGCAGCATATAAGAAGTGAATACTGTTGGTTCAGATTAATGTCATATTGCTTCCCTGCAGCGAATAATCATGATTTTGATCCACTGTACTTGTAATATATTATCTTTAATTTATAACACCACCTAATCTCTCACCTCTTTCCCCACTTTTTCTTGACAGAGAGAGCGGCTGAGAAATATTGAGCGTATTTGCTTCCTCCTGCGAAAGGTGAGCATGAACTAGCCTAGGACTTGCAAGTTGTATGAGAGTTAAAGCCACTGAGTGATTATCTGCATTCATTTCCTTTTTGAATGATCCTCACTCTCTATTGAAAGGCTGAGTTCTACTGCAGAAGTGGAATTTGTGATGACCTTGTAAGAATAGATTAAGACAAATTATATAACGTTAACTTAAATAGAGGATTTCTGGATAGGAACTGAAGGTTCAGAACATCTGCCCATTCATTTTGGAGCATGCTTTTGGAAAGTGGTGAATCATTTTGCAGTTGCAGCTTGAGATTCTTACAGCCCTGTTTTTTCTTTTTTTCTTTTTTTCTTTTTTCTTTTTTCTTTTTTCTTTTTTCTTTTTTTTCTTTTTTCTTTTTTCTTTTTTCTTTTTTCTTTTTTCTNTTTTTCTTTTTTTCTTTTTTTCTTTTTTTCTTTTTTTCTTTTTTTCTTTTTTTCTTTTTTTCTTTTTTTCTTTTGATCAGGGCTTGCTATTTCATAAATTAAACATTTTATTAGTTACATGTTTAATAATGTTTAATAGTTAAGTTTTTGAATTGGCTGAATGGAAAAGTTGATACAGCATTTGTTTTAATTTGACCAAGCAGATGCCGATGCCTCAGTTCCTGAGGAAACTGAAGGAGCTGATAAATTGTAGGATAGATATGGTCATAGATTACATCTTTCCTCTGTAGCTAGAAAGAGGGCTATCATAAATGCTCATTGTTCTCCTGACTCTGTACCAATAAAGTCAAAATAATCATAGTTCCAAAACATTTTACTCTATATATTCAAGTTTCTATAAGTTGTCTTCATCAAAATAGTAATGGAGCCACCTGAATTATTCTGCATTTTTGCATAAAAGAGGTCATAATTGAAATATGGACTGCTATATCTGCATCCTAATCAAGGTAAGAATTAAATCCAGGTATGTTTTTTTAATAAGCTGATGACCCTATCCTTTGAGGTTTGGGGAAAACCAATGCTAGGGTTTGTTTGCCTGGGATGATCCGAAGATCTAACTGTGACCACACTCAGAATCTATGAATTGTCATTCTCAGGCCAGACAGAATTTGAGTCTTATCTGCTTGGCACCATTATGAGCGTGTGACTGTTAGGAGCCACACTCAGATACTTATTTCGCATGATTAAGACACTAGGGATGTGAAAAAAAGAAACAATACTTATCACTAATAGCTTTCCATTTTGACAAATTGACAGCCAGCCAATTTCAAGTTGTGTCCCAGTTTATCTGACATAAAGCAACTGGTGAGTGATAAAGTATTAATATATGTAAGCCCCATGAGAGTGCTTTGTCTGCATCAGTGTTTAATTTTTATTGAGCCTCAGCCTTCCTGTGAACAGCAAAATGGAGCATTTTGGCTAATTACAGACTCTGTATTCATAAGGGATTGGCTTGCTTCTGCTTCTCTTAAATAGTTTGTTAATTCAGCCTATTCAAAGTTCTTTGGGGATGCATTTGTTTTAATTGAGAGATGATATGCAAGAAGGAGAAGGTGGAATAACTACAGAGATTTGTAGTCTTTAAAATTGACAGTCACTAAAAATAGACTAAAGCTATGTAGCATAAAGGATTCGCTCTTGGGGAAAAATTCTGGCAAAAGCAGTGAAGAATTGAGTGTCATTTGTATAGATACAGGAAAACAGCATTTAGGATGCTATCAGCAAGCACTAAATATATCCCTCATTATAACATTGTGAGGTTTTAGGTCTGTTTCTCCTATGAAACAGCAACATATCAATTTGCCCATCTTGAAGTCAGATAATTCTTTCAAATGGCTTTGAATATACTGCTATATTACTGTTTATGACATTAGAACTTAATGATAAAGAACTGTTGTAAATCTGTTTTTGAAGAGGTTATAGACAGGTTATAAAAAGTTGTTTCATTATAGCCTGTTTTTTGGCAATTGTTAAGTAGGCGTACAGTATGCCATGTGAACGGTCCTAATGAGCAGAGTTTCTTAAGGATGGATTTTTGATTTTGTCTCCGAAATACTTGGAGAAGATTATTAACAAACTGTGACCAGGTATGTGATATGTCACCAGATACTAGGTAATTTAGTTACATATTCCTAAATGGAATGGAAGATGTAATCCTTCAGCAGCCAGGCACTTTCTGACATTTGGTTTGGGGAAAATGTTTCTGTATCACAGAAACAATTTAGGGAGCATGTGAAGCGTGTTTGTATGGTGCTGACGTGTATACATATGTGTACAGATAGCTCCATGTATTTATGGTGCTACAGAACTAGAATTACATCAGCCTGTTTTCCAATCATTGGAGAATAATTACATATAAAGAAGCTATGAACCTTGCATAGCCATGATTAAATCTCTTCTGTTCCAAAGTAAATGACAGAAGGAACTTGTTTTCTGAAGCCAGCACAAAGTAAGGCAGATGCGGATACCTCATTTCATTCAGTTATGTATTTGGGAGGCTTTATAGTATGTATTTGTGTTCACATGCGTGTGCTGTAAATTGTAGAATACTTAATTGTGTGGACATCGGTGTGTCATATGAGTGTTACATCATTCACATGGTACATATGCTGGTATTGGTGAATGCTGTGGAGTCTGTATCTGTGCTATCTTTTTTGCTAAATGGCCTTTATTTCTCTAAGGATACTACATGACACACTACAATGCTGCACAAAGATGTACAAACTAGTTGTGAACGAGCAGTCTTAGCTTAAGGAAAGCAGTACATTTAACAGCACAGAATCGTAAAATCATCTAGGTGGGGGAAGACCTTCAAGATCAAGTCCAACCATCAGTATAGGCTTTTTGGGCTCATTAGTACTGATGAAGAGTGGGATAACTGAGGTTGTGCCATGATTTTGTGATTAAATATGGTGGTGAGATTATTAAAACATATTTGGTTGATGAAGACAGCATTATTACTTAATTGCAGCTGTATTTCAAGAGATGTACCGACGTGGTTAAATTCTGTTGGAAATACTTATTTTAGCACTATAAACAATTAGTGCTATTTCCTACATTAAAACACGATCTCTTTCATTAATCAACCATTGTAATATCACTGTTATACCTTTGGCAAAATTTAAATTAAATTGTGATTAGCGTTATGCTTATAAGCAACAGGATCTTAATGTTTGATCTAAGCTGATTAATCCTTACTAAGGAGCAGAGTTGATTAAACTTGCTTCATTCTCAGTGAATGTATTTCAGACTTCAGTTCGCTCATGCCAAACAGTGCTGAACAATGTAAATGACCCTTCTCAGACTATTAGCCAATATTTGTTTTTAAACTCCATTAATTTAAAGAGTGATTTATGAATGGTGAAACTGGCAGTTACCTGAGAGGAAAGTCAGGTAAAAGACTTCTATTCATTTTCCTACAGTAGTGGAAGCATTTTTGCTAAGTGTAATTAAGCATGAAATCTGTAAAACTGAAAGTATAACAAAATATCGTACTAGAGCTCAGTCCCTTATCTTCATTTTGTTGGTTTTATTTTTTTTTTTTTTTTTGGCAAGGGATGATTGGACTTCAACAAGAAATATTAAACTAAGATATTCTAGATGAACTGTCTTGAAAAATACAAAGAAGCAGACAGACAAAAAAAACCCTGTAAGAGTAACATTTGAGTAATCAAACTTACAGCTTGTTCAGTACTTCAGCACTTGCAGAAGCAACAACAGTGGACTGTAAATCAGGAGCTGAGGTGTTTTAGAAAAAATAATAAATTACTAGTTGTGCTAGGGAAGGTTCAGGTTGAATTTTTGGAAAAATTTTGTCTCTGAAAGTGATAATGTTGCCCAGAGAAGTGGTGGAGTCACCCTCCCTGGAGATGTTCAAGAAACGTGGAGGTGTGGCACTGAGGGATATGGTTCAGTGAGCATGTTGGGGATGGGTCAGTGGTTGGACTTCATGATCTTAGTGGTCTTTTCCAACCTTAATTTTTCTACGATTATGTGATTCTATGATTTGTTTGGTCCTACACTGATCACTTCTTCCATTGTTCTGCCTCGTGGTCACTGACAAGCCGGAGATAGTGTGTCAGATTTATATCTGGATACGTCAGTTGATTGCTTCATCATGGATTTAGGATTTTACAAATATGCAACATTCTTTTAGCTAGTCACCAGGCTGATAGTTATTATCAGGGTAGTTCTGTAAGCCTATTGCATGGTTCATTAAAATGCTTAATGTAAGATTGTATAAGTAAATTTAGCAATTTTAGTGGAATTTTAAGTGATGTGTAACCAGCTGTATATAAGAAGAAATGATACTTTCTTCACGGATTTGAAGAATCTCGTGGGCAAAGACTACAGCAATAGCCCAATGTGTTGCAAAATAAATTTGTTGTGAATGGCAGCAATACTTTTGCCTTTTATAGTACTATGTATTATTTAGAACTTTAGTAAAGATGTTTTAATTCCTCAGTTAGCTAGACTTTAGAGACAAAAAATCACTGAAATCATTTCAGCATAGCCACACTAGAGGGTTAAGTCAGCTTAAGCCAAAGAGACTTGCACTGTCTCCGTAGGGCAGGTGCACACAAGGGTTGTGGCATTATGTATATTCAGCACCTCCTAACCAGTAGTGAGTGTGTCGTCTTTGAAGTCCATGTGCTTGTGTTAGCTGAGAGGAAAACAGAATTGTCTAGTCCAAAGGTATTCTTGGACTGTGGAAATAGCAGTGGCATGCTGCCTCTCAGGACGAAGAGGCTTATGTGTCCAGAGTTCTGATAAATTGCTGCTGTAACAAAGATCACAAAGGGAACAAAAAATGGCACCGTATGACACTTTCTCCATTAATAGTGACTTTTGCAGTGATGGAGCACATGAACTTTGTCCACTCATTAGAGACCAGAGAGTTTGTCATTATTACTGGCTTCTCAATGCATATTGTATTTCTTGATGCGTCTAATGCTCTTTCTTTTCATGCTGCCTCAATATGATGAAACGGCTGAATTTGATTAATCATCTGGGCAGTCGGAAAATTTTCAGGAGATCCTTCATACTGAGAGAGGGAACATAAATCCTAATCAAGAGACAGTGCAGATAACTTCTGAAGAATGAATATAGAATTGTATGTGTAGAAGATATACCACAGGCACCCAGGTGGTTCCTCAAAACTGTCTCCCTATGACTGAATGCAATGTAGAAGCTTGCAGGCATTGCTGTATATCAAAATATTTAAGTAAATATTACGTATTTTTAAAATTATTTTTGTCATCTCTATAAAAATCAGTTTAAATCAATTCAAAACAGAGTTTATGTCAGAAAACTTTCTGAACACCTCTGGATTTAGGAAGGGTTTGACTTCATGTGTGGCATTTGTGCTTACCATTTGTCTCTAAGGTTGAACAGCAACACAAACAGATGCAATAGTCCTCTGTGGATACTTTCAGTCTCTCTTTGACATTGACAGCTTGGAGCAATCTCTGTTTACTGCTCTGAGATGAGAATAATGAACCTAAAACTGTGTGGAATAGACCCTGGACTTAGATTTGGATTTGAAGTCCTCATAATTTAGGCACCGTTTCTATAAAAACGGTGTATTGTATTGTTGCTAGTTATGGCCAAATTTGTCTGAATTTGTGTAGAAATTCATAGTAAAATTCAAGAGGGACAATAAAGGTCAAACTCTGAATAAAACGAGGGAGAGAAATACACGTTTTTGATCAGACAATTCAACACATGCCTTTGTAGCACTTCACTTGTGCTAGTAATGGTTTACCCCTCAGAAGATCATCCTTTTCTTCCCTTTGGTCTGGCCTCTACTGGGAGAGGACCCCTGCAAAGGGAGGTGGCTGGTACATACTTTCTTTTGATCTATCTCCATTTCATCTCCAGTTTTACTAAGGTCTGAATCCTGTATTAACTGACATGATAAACAGTACAAATATAAAACAGTTCAATAATCTTTCTTGCTTTACAGGTTTAAATGTATGATATGTTGTTAGGACTAGACTGACTCTCTGAATGAACATTATAATATGAAAACTCCTCAGGTGCTAAGTGTGTCATCACCAAAGTCAAAAGGATGGTTTTAGTATTTATTTGTCAAGATATTTGTTATTTTTGTTGACGCAAAGAAGTAATGAGGAACCTTCGAAAGTCTAGTATGAAAATGTGGATGAAAATATAACACAGGAGCAAACTTACTTAGTGGTGGTTAGGTGGATATTCTGCTTTCTAATGTTTTGCCTCTGTTTGAATTTTGCATTTTTTTTTTTATTTTTCCTAGTTGGATGCTGTGAACTTTGACAGGGCCTATTGTGCTTCAGCCAAGGATGCCTTTCAGCAAGACCTCACTATCTTTTTCTATTATGTTTTCATTAGTGTCTGTTTCACAGCAATGCTTCCAGACTCGAGTAAAGAATAAGGCCTTATTGTGCCAGGTGCTACAAAAAACACATGCTAAGAAACATGAAGAGCATTTATGTTCACAAGATGTGCACAACAGCAAAGGGAGGGTTGCGTAGCAGAGCTAATTATAGAAATTTTGTTTTCAGAGAGCTACTTAGTTTTCTTGTTAACAGGCATCATTTTAATCTCTTAATTGAAGCTAAAATACTTGCTGTTTTTGAGGGATCTGATGGTTCCCTGAGTTTATAATTCCATGGAGTCTTTAACCTGTGCAGTGATTGTTTAAATCCAGCCCACTCTGGAACAAAATGATTTTCCTGCAGTCTTGCAGCTAGTTTGCAGTGTAGACAAACCTTGGGCTTTCAGTGCTGAGCTTTCTTTTCCTCTTTTGCCTGCTGATAGAAAGATCATCTGAAACCTTATCCGCTTCCCCGTCTAAAGTCTTTTTTGCCTACTTTTTGGTTACATTTATTATCCAGAAATGTAGAATGGGAATGAAATGGAAATGTGACCTGTTCAATCGATCTCTTTGGTACTCACATAGTTTTAATTTCATCAGCGGGAGCAGAACTCCACACAGTAGCTATTTTGCAAAAATGATAGTAGAACTGGGACCAGACAGCTGGCAGTATTTCTGCTTTATACAAAGATACTGACATAAATGTCACTTGGCTAGAGATAGGGCGTCTCTTCACATTTTTTGTTTTATTGTAAATATCTCAGTTTCATAATTACTCAGAAGGAATTGCTTTTGCAATAGAAGTACTGACCATAATCTCTTTTGTCCTTTATTGTATATAGTTCCCTTTCCAGTGTTTGTGTTATCTGGTTATCTTCATTTCAAAGTAAAGAATTGATGTGCTTATACAAACTGGGTGCTCAGACCCATAGTTAATTATCTTCTGGGCTTTCATTTCTCCGTTTTACTAGACTGTTTGGTTTGAGGTCTACTTGTACATACCAGATAATCAAAAAATAATTAAAAAAAGGATTTGAAGGGACCTGAAGAGTGCTTCTGTAGCATTCCTGTGCCCTAGAACAGTATCATTACTCTCTTATGAAGAAAATCAAATTTCCCTGTTCTGAAAATGAATTTAAAAGCAGGCCCAAATGAGGACTGCAATACATATCTAAAAAGTGACAGCAAAAATGAGAATCAAATGTAAATAACAGTAAGGTATCCTGCCTTTTCTGTTCTGTTCAATCAATTTCTAGTTACCCTTTCTCAACTTTCTCATCATCTGCTGAATATGTGAGGCAAATTTCTGATTTCTCTTTGAATCAAATGCGATGTGTTTATATGAACATTTTCTTAACGTCTTGAGAAATAAAAAAAACCCACAAAATTTAGAAAACTTTTTTGCACAGATATATGCTAGGGCTATTTGTAGATAATCAAACAAAATTGAAAGGTTTCACAGTCAGTTTTGTAACAGTGTGTCTGGATTAGCTTTCTCCTTACAAATGTCTTTACATGGGAGCCATAATAAATCAGGCTCCGTATCTGTGCAGCAAACATGGTACGTCAAGTTTCCTTTAACAAATATTTCTCCAGTCATACCTGCATATACTGTTATTGCTTAAAATGAGAAAAATCACAGGTTTCAGAGCTTGACTTTGGTCTAAAATTTCATTCATTTGAATGAAAACTTCTGTTAATTTAAAGGATTCATGTGGTGCTTTCTCCCAATTAATTTTGGAAACAGTTTGCAACTGTTGCTCTGAAGGAACCACCAGAGATAAGTTATGAAAACTTAGAGGACTAAAAGGATATCACTTGTTCCTGTGAGGTTGTTTGATAATAGATCAAATAGTTGTCCTCTGATTTTTTTTTTCCTGTCCAGTCAGCATACAGTACCACTGTAGAGATATGTGGTTTTGTTTGTGTCTTCTCATGTAGGCTGATGAAGGAACTTAATTTACATATCCTAATTATGGCATCTTAAAGGACTGGAATAGCGAGTGATACTTGGGAAAATGGAACATATAGGACTTAAGAACTTAGAGGAAGTATAGTATTTCTGACAGGCAATCCATTTGCTACTAACATTCATGTATTATATGCACTACAGTATTCATTTATTATGTGCATTGTGCCAGCACTATATTTAGTCAAATTCACAAGTTTCTGAATTCAGCGTTTTTCAAGAGTTAGAACATAATGATTGTTATTTTTAGGAATCGTTACCTAAGGATATCTGTTTGCTTCGTGAAAAGCTGTATCCTGCTGTGCCTGCACAGGTGTTCAAAGCAACAGTGAGCGATAAGGAAAGTACTGAAACTATTGCAAACCTAAAAAGGAAGAGTTCAAACTTGTGACTCAGTGACAGATTGGTCTTTACCCCCTTTTTTACTCCAGGGAGGAAGTAAGATTTGCCAGTACAATGCCTGATGGAAACTGAAATATCCTCCGGAGAGAGATGCACATGTTTATTTATAATATTATTACTCATGAAAATATTTACATATAGAACTGTCTCAGGTTAACCAACTGTGTTTTGCTGTTAATCTCATCTTTTAAATGTTTATTCAATAATCAAAGTGGCAAATAAAGTACCACCACATTAGACAACCTCTTGCATTAAAATTCAGCTTCTTCCCAGTACTGTTCTGGAGGATATGGCCTTAGTCTTAGAACATTGCAAGAAGCAGCACAATAAGCCTGGAGATGCAGCAAAAATATATATGAGTAACTGTTGTCTGTAATGTGCTCCTGAGGAGAATTCTCAGCTGCTTGGGCTAATGTAATTTATGCATCTGCTCCTTGGAGCTGTGTTGAAGATATTGGCAAAATTTGACTTGCTAATGGGCTGTATTTGCTTTAATTTGGTATGCAATAAAATATATATTTGCATTTTAATGAAACTAAAGGAATTGGGGTTAAATCAAATGTCACTGTAATGTGAAGCAGAAATTTAATTGTGGATTTAAGTCAGAATCAGATCCTCTATGCTATTACAAAAAACAATGCAATATCTAAAAATAGAGTGAAATTATTTTGCATCATACCTGTTATATGAATGGAAATGGTTTCTGGTAGGAGTTAAATGTCCTACCTTGCATTCAAATGCTAAAGTTTCCAATAAAACTGTTAGAATAGCAGGGCAGGGATGGTCTTTGTCAGTTCGGCACTGTACCAAATCTGCTTCCTCAGACTGACAGCCTTTAAACACCAGATATGCAAACAGCCCTTTAGTGAACGCTTAGTTTTCCCATCAGTCTTAGGCAGACCCCAACGAGAAAGCCTGAGAGCCCTTTCTGTCCTATGCAGATGGCTGAGCTTCATTTTAATGATCACTGAGATTTCTGCATTTATCAGCCTGTCTGTGAAACAAGGTGCTGGTTTTCTAGATCCTAATGAGCAGCTGTGGTACTAATTGTCATTCTCACCAGTCTTAGGAGAACAGACAAAGATGGAGTGAGCTCTTGAATAACACAGCTTCTCCCTGTTTATGTCTGAAACACATGAGTGAGGTAGGGCAAGAGGGCATCTGTTGCCCTATTCCACATCAGTGTTGTGAAAATTAGAGGTTCACACTCCAGGGTTGTGAACTCAGTTTCTGTTACTGGTTCTGAATTAACATTTTAAAAAAGAAAAAGAAAAAAAGGTTATGAAGATATCACTTCTAAGATCACAGCACATCCGCCTTTATGATGCACCATCCAAGGATGAGGCACTATTTGAACGATGCTGCTGCCCTGCATGCCTTGCAGTGGAGAAGCTTTGTTTTGTTTTGTCATGGCCTCTTGTGGGCACTGCAGAATAGGAATCCTATTGATATTCTTGATAAATAATCCATAAAGACCTGATCTCCTTTTGTCACTGCTGTTAAAGTTATTATTCGTATTATAACAAAGCTTAGATACACCAATCATAAACTGGCTCCAGTGTAGAATCTATAGATTTTAAATATAATTATCCCCATGTTACAGAAGATAAAAATGAGACAATGAGAATTAAAATGATGGAAATAGAGACATATTCAGTACGTGAGACTGAAAGAGAATGTAGAAAGTGAAGTATTTTAATATTGGATCTGGTACTGTGTTACAGATGGATATGGAGTGCTTTGTGAGAATGATAATTATGTTCGTGTTACTCATTTCACTGTCAGCTGTTTGTGCTGTGAGGTGACTTATGTTCATATCCACTTGATACTGTTTAAACAAATTCCAATAGTGAAATTTCCTTTCCAAAAGCATGTGCTTTGCACTGCTTCACGTCATTGTGCTCCAGAAATGGGGAGGGCTGAAAGCACCGCTGCTAAATCCTTTATTTGTGCTCTCCATTTGGTCCATAACATTGAGTCTTGTGTGCATGCACTGTTGCTGTACCGTGGATAAAATGTTAAGCTATGTATGTGAATTTGTGTGGTTCAACTGCAGGTGTTCTTTTGATGGTCAGAAATTTACTTTCCAGCCATTTTCAGCTAGAAAAACAACATAGCAAAGTGTTAAGTGCTTGTAGTGGTTTGAATAACATGGTTTTGAATAACTTAAAATGCTCCTGAAATTTTTCTGCATGCTCATCCTTTCTCGTTTTCACTTGCTTGCTCTACACTTCTGACTTTTTCGTTGTTCAATTCTCAGGATTTCAGGGTTAGTAAGTAATCAGCTCCCACTGATCTCAAAATCTCTTAAATCCAGGAGCTGATACTTCTCAGCAACCTAGGTTAGCTCAGGCAGGCTCTACTATGATGGATTTCAAAATGCAACTCTGGTGTTCTGAAAACCTTGGGTGTGTCTCCCCACTCTCTTTCCCTACATATCAGCTTTAGCAAGGGGATATTATGGAAAAAGCAGCAAAGTGAGCACCCTAGTGACAAGCTGCAGCCATCCTTTGCCAGCAGCAGGTGCAGCTGCATTAACTGCTGTGCTAATGCAGCCCTGCTGTGTCTAGTGGCTGCCGATTTTTGGATCAAGTGGTATATTTGTGGTTAAGAGATGAGGCTGGGCTACGTGGGTGGAAACTTTTTGGGGACAGAACTGTGAGAATTACTGTTATTGTGTAGCATTCAGAATTGGACCTAAACCAAAGCACTTGACAGAAGCAGGATTTCTTGACATTTTAGTGACTTAATAGTGACTGGGAAAACAGTTTGATTCACTTGTTATAGTTTATTTTCTAAGTATGAGAATTTAATAGCGCTTATAAAGGCAGATTACTCTTCATACTGCTATGTCTTCCCAATTTTGGTTTCTGAGAGGTATTTTATGTGCCATGTTCACTGGTGAGCCAAGCTGTGAGAGTCATTACATGTGAAAATGATTTAATGTTCTGTAAGAGCGAAATTACTTTTAAGAAGAAGATAGTCATACGTAATAAGCAAAATAAGGAGGAAGAGTGCTGACAGGAAAAGATAGGATTGTTGTTTGTTGAAAGACAACAGAATGTAGTCGGAGAATAGGAAACTGAATAAATGTATTTTGGGCAGAGCTTCCTGAGAGATGCAGTTGAGATCTTCAGATGACTTCGTAGTCCAATAAGCACAAAGAAGCTGCTAGCAGGTGCTTAGGTTCAGTGCTCATTTTCCCATGCTTTACTTCAGCCAAGCCTTGGTGTCTGCACACAGCAAACGCTGCCTTATTTGCTTTGGAGTTAGAGGGAAGAAACTATCTACATGTGCATGTATGTGTGTACTACTTTGTATGAGGATGTATTGAGTATTGATAGTGGGATGATAATGATATGATATCTAGCAAAGATTTTACATTTGAAATGCAAATGATAGATTGTGAATAAGCATTTTGAGTATTTGCTGATACAGTTATTAACTTAAATATATGTATTAGAGCATACGTATAAAGGTATAGTAATTTCTTTCCCTTGCTTACATTATAGCAAAAAATGTTTCTGATTAGCATCATTTTGATCCAGAAACTCTGACTTCCTTTTCAGACTTTCCCATGGTTTTCTACAGGTAAATGTCAGCTAGCACAGTTTCTGATGATATGTTTGTAATGCCATTTATTAGCTTAGTACTCAGAGAGACCAAGTCACAGCTCTTAAGAATTGGGCTTCTTTGCCAGCTTCTCTTCCAACTCTGTTCTGTATCCATCTCCAGACTTTATCTTGAGCTGTGTCAGAAAGCAAAGTTCATTATCTGAATCAGAGTGTTCCTGGTTCAAAATAGAAGTGTACTGTTTATATCCTAACACGTTTACCATCTGACAGCTTTATATGCTGTCCCAGAAATGAATTAAAGATCTTAGCTTGTTTCATGTTGCACAACTCCCCATACTACAGAAGTAACCATTGCAGTGGACTACCTTGGCAGCAGTGACAAGGATTGACTGTTGCTTGTTTCTGAGATTTCTTTCCTTCAGGAGCCAAATCCTGTATTTGCTAAAGTGCGTTGAAAGTTTCTGTTATTTTCAGAGGACATTTGTGTTAAACTGCAAAGTTATTCTTCCAGCCAGGAACTGAGGCAGTGTTACATTTTGATTTTGTAATTATTCAGTTTACTTTTCCTCACGAGTCTGGCTGTAGTGCCTTTATGCTTTCACTTCCTTCACTTCTAGATTTAGTCTCTTGGCGAAATCATTTGAATATAAATTGTAATTGGCTTGCAGGCTGGTGTTTGTTTGCTTCTTTCCATGCATTCGCATCAGAAACTGAGATCAGCACTGATCCTGTGTTTATCTCCACTCAAAAATACCATTCCAAGGAAAGGGTGAAGAGACAAATTGACCCATTTGTTATTCTATTGAAAGTGTGGGTAGATTTAGTATAGACCAGAAACTGTGACTGGAAAGTGAGTCTGTTCTCTGCTTCCTATGTTTCTTTTCTAGCTTCACAGCTGAATTTTTGTTTTGCTTTGTTTTTTAAGCTCTTAATAGATTTCCACCATGGGTTTCCTTCCTTGTTATTACCTGCCAGCCCACTGATCAAGCAACAGGGTTGTGTTTTTACTAAGTTTATGAACTGTGTTGGAAGCAGAAGTCAAACATGTGACAGTGAACGTAATAGACTTGAAAGTACTGTACTGCTTAGAGGGTAGATGTACATCATTAAGAGCTTTCTTGTCTGTAATTTGTGACAAGGATGAATCATTCACTTGGTAAAGGTTATAGTCATGTTGTAAGTCACATTCTAAAAATGAAAAAAAAATCCAGCAGTGATAAATAACTGCCATCTGGAATCTATACCATGTAATTGTGCTGTTGAGTTGTCATCCACAAAGATAAAGCTTTTGAGAATGCCAAAGTTGAATGCTTAGACATAGAGATATCCAAATGTGTTAACTACTTCAAGCAGTGAAGGTAAATTAAAGTGAAAAAATACATTCCTCATGAGGTGCAAGAAGTCCTAGAACTATAGAATGCATTGTAGCACAGCTATAGGAGAGTAGGTAGGAGTTGGGAGTAGCTGTAGTGGGCTTTTCTCTGTTTTCAGAAGGCTTGCTTGAACTATTTGACAGATGAAAATGAACTGAAATCAAAAGAAGTCTCTCAAATTCTTTTTACGGTTGATGTGGCTTCAGGACACAACAAGGGATGCAGAACTGTGTGTGGGATTGTCTGGCTTTGAGAAATATAAAATGTTGGAATAAAAATATTTTATGGCTTGAATAATGATAAATAGATTTCTGAGAAAAGGCATAAGATAACTAGAGGAGAAAGCCAGCTAAGAAAGGGGAAAAGGGAGGGGGGGGGGGGAAAAAAAGATGCCTTTAGAAGTAACCTCTCTGAATCAACATCACATAAATTTCTGTTTTTGCCAGCTGCCCACTCACTTTCTCTTTTAATAGAAAGAATCATATTGGTCTGCAACAAGCAGTGTGGGGAGCCATGAATTTACCAAGGATGTGAGTTTCCTGTCTTAGTGGGCTTTAGCTCAAAAGTAATGGATTTGGTGTTCTTTAGGGTGTATATAACGTATCAAAAAGGTAGAAGTAGCCTTTTATTTTTCCAAGGATAGTCTTGCAGTGTAGAAGTGAAGCTTCAATAGTAGGTTAATTCTTTTCTATTTGAATACGTCAGTAATGACACTCAACTCTTTAAGACCTCTTTCATAGAAATGTTCTCACTTAGTCTCAGAACACTTCTGTGAGGGAATCAGTAACTTAATGTACACTTTGTAGACAGTAGTCTGGAGCACCAAGTAAGATAACAAGTTTTGTTCCATGCCTCTCAACAAGCTCAGTGTTACAACCAGAATCAGAACTGGGATGAACCTGGCTCTACACCTTGTGCTCGTTGCTCTGAGCCCTGCTGTCACCTGCGGTATGTCTGGGGACAGATGCACTGCAGATTTCCAGAGATGGTTTGTCTTCTGCAAAGCCAATGTCTACAAGTCACAGAGATGTTTTACTGATAGCTGTTATTTCTGTTCTTTTTAGCTGGTGTTGCCGGAGTACTCTATCCATAGCCTGTTCTGCATAATGTTTTTGTGTGCTCAGGAATGGCTCACACTGGGCCTAAATATTCCTCTGCTTTTTTATCACTTCTGGAGGTAAGCCTGTCTTTTATATATTGACTGCTTGTTAGCCTTATTTGCCAGCTCACCACGCATGCGGATTGTATGAAGGACGGTGTTAGGAAAAAGGCCTGAAAGCTTCTGCCTGAAGCAGCTAAGACACAAATTTCAAGAGAAAAATATTTTTTTGAACGTTTAGGATGGGAAAAGAAAATCTATGGTATAGAAACGTGGCTTTAAATAGCCTCATTTAGGTAACCACATTTAAATAACCACTTAGATAAATGTTCCAAGTGCTGGCAGGATGCAATCACACGTGAATGAAAACTTGAAGTAAAGTGGGCTGGTGTCTGAAGGTGAGGCACTAAATGGTTTACAAGCTGGGAGCTGTCAGGTGGTTTATGTCCAAAAAATCTTGGACTTATTCAGCCCTAGCAAGGAGACATTTCCACTGGAGTCATGCCATAGAGACTGGGCAGGTTGAGAGAATTTTTGCTTCCGCTGAATTCTAATAAAGAATCTGGCATATCTGAAGATAGGCAAGAGGTATTTGTTTTTGTGCTTGTCACTCTGCAGTCTTTCACTAGTTTTGCATTCCCGTCTCATCTGAAAAAGCACAGATGATTTTTGTCTGTCAGGATCTCTCCGTATGACAAAGATGCATATGGTAGCAGGGAGCTCCTTTTGTGAAGTAGCTTGAAGAATAATTCTGTAAAGAAGGCAGCGCTAGTACCTCAACTTCAAACTGAAAGGCTTTTTTACACTTTTTTGTGCAAAACTTGGTAGTGATGCAGCATCATAAGGTAGAATGTAATATCCAGATGTTAGAGTAACAACATAGTTCTCAGAAAGTCTAGTGAGATGAAGCCATGAGTGCTTTTTTGTTGGGTGTAATAAAAATCATAGTGTTTGGTGCTGTCTTTCAAAGGTTGACAGCTGAAGTGTGGCAATAATACTGGTCTGAAAAGTGGGAATTTTTAAAAAAACAAAACCACAAAAAACCAACACAAAAGTATAAAGTGGAAATGATCAGACTTGAAGTAATGATGCCAAACTTTGGATATGTTTCTGTGATTCTCCATATGTATTGCTATAATTGCTACATATTGTTTGTTGCTTTTCGGTTCATTGTATAAATTTCTACACAAAACCATGGGAAGATAATTGTGTAATATTTTCATTCCAATGAAGATAATTAAGTAAGGATTTCACCTGTAGTCTCTGTAAATGAATTTACAGTGTTATTAGAGATTAAGTGGATGTGACAAATATTAGAGAGGAAGAATGGAATAAGGCAAGGTTATTCGGAGAACATTTCAAAGTTTGCAGCTGTTCTCTTGTGTGGGGTTCTTATATCTGAGTTTGTATGTCTGTCTATCCATCTAAAAGCAATCCCACTGATTTTCAGTAGTTACATTACTATTTCAAAGCAACAGACATAATGATATTTCATCTGATTTGTGCAAATCTTAAAGCTGTTCATTTACTCTGCTCAGACCTGTTTTTTTGGTTGGCTTTTGCTTTTTGCTGCAGAATAATGGAGACTAGAACTCCTTTGCCAAAAAAAAAAATCTTTCATTGTGATTTTCTCAAACATCCAGTCATTAGTAAAATAATTAGAAATTTCTCCTATATGAGAAAAATAGCTCCTGATAAAAAATTATTTGGATAATAAATTTGTGAGCAGTGCTATGTGTAGAAAACACTAATCAGCCAACTCTTGTATTATACCATATTGCATTTTTCCTTTTCAGAGTTGGAGAAACTGAGCTATTAGTTGGTTGAGACTGTCACCTTGCATTGTATCTGAAATCAGTTGTGCAGATGCAGTTAAAGCCCAGTAACCCTTCCTCCATGCTGTGAGTAAGTGAGTAAGCCAGAAAGAACTATATAGGTAGGGAGAATGTTTCAATCTAAAGATTTAATAGAGCATAGACAGTCCACATTCATGAATTACTTGGTTCTGCAAGAATTCTGCTTAGACTAGCATCCTGATTTAACAATGTCCAGAAACAGAGGCTTGAAAAAGAGAGGTAAATTTTTCCTATATCGTGGAAGACTTTTTTTCTGAGGTGATGATCAGGACAGTATATATCAGCACATAATTAATACAGCATGTTACAGAGTCATTCCAGATGTCTTTTTCTCTTTCAGGTATTTTCGTTGCCCAGCAGATAGTTCAGAGCTTGCATATGATCCACCTGCGGTCATGAATGCAGATACCCTGAGTTACTGTCAAAAAGAGGCCTGGTGTAAGCTAGCTTTCTATCTCCTTTCTTTCTTCTACTATCTTTACTGGTAAGTCTGGCCATTTTACTAAGGAAATAGTAGCTGCTTTTCATTTAACATGTGAAATTACATTTAGGAATGACTGGAACAAATGGGCGCATTTCCTTAGTCTTACAAAACTGCTTCTGATCTTGATTTCGGGAAGCATGCCCACTTACAGCTACATGCACTTATGTCTGTGGACACTTCAGTACAGAATATTAAGCATTTGCCTGGGGTCTGAGCCACGCCCCAGGGCCAACTCCTCTTCAAGCCAGTCTTGTATGCAGTAGTCCCTCCGTAAGGTAGGTTTGTACACTGGTACACTTCTCCTTTGATCACTGGTCCTTTGCTTGTTCTGTTGTTCACTTTACGTTGAGAAGTCATTGATGCAGGCTGATGTTTACCAATGTTACTTTTAAATACTACTGACAGCAAAGTTTTCTGGGTGTGCGTGTGTATGTGCCTATGTGTGCATACGTGAGAGGGAAATACGAAGCAGAAGAGCCCAGACCCATAGAAGCTGATATGTGCCTGACTCACACTGAGGTGGATGGGAGTTTAGAATCTGAGCAGGAGCTTTTAGTCCAGTAGCTTTTTGGGTTTGGGCTGAGTGTCCTTGCCCACCTGACTTCTTTGCAGAGGTGAGAAGAGATGGCAAGGCGTGATAGAGAGAGAAGCATTTTAACCCAATATTTTTTGGTGAAACATGAGAAGGATTAACTAGCTTTTGTGCTGCATAATTGACACGTTTATCTCTTGGAGTAAAAAGATAAAACAAAGGGTGGGACATCCCGATGTTTTCTCTAGGTTTGCGTAGGTATTTTTGTAGTGTTGAAGGCCAGGCTGGATGGGGCTTTAAGAAACATGGAAAGTGTCCCTGCTCATGGCAGAGGTTTGGAACCAGATGATCTTTAAGGTTCCTTCCAACCCAAACCTTCCTATGATTCTATGATTCTGATTCTGTGGTTTTAGTGTTGGCTAAAAGATGCTATCAAAGACAGCTGTGTGGTATGGTCTAGTATTTCTGCTAGGACTAAATTTTTGTATTGAGCCCTGCTTTCCTTCTTTCTAAAATGTGATCACAAGCCAAACTTCGCTGTCTGGTCCTGAATGAAATATTATTGTATTCACTTTTGCTGTGCTTTCCTGAGTATTGTGAGAATTACAATTGTAGAATTGGTCTGTGGCAATATACTGTGATTTCCTCATGTTTCAGAGTTGCACTTTATTATGTATAGATACACTCCAGCCCGTGTCTGCATTTTATGCTTCTGCTGTATGGAATTTTTTCCAAAGGAGAGAAAACAATGCAGTTTCATGGGAAACCTTGCCTGTACTGCTGAGAGTTGCGGGCTGAAATTTTAAAGATCAAATGTGCTGAAGCAAAATGGTTTTGTTTCTTCACCGTTCAAATTCAGACATCAGACCACACTTTAATAAGCTCAAACACAGCTTGTGGTGCAGTAGGATGTCACTAATGAATTTGTTTTCTCTCGAGTGCTTTTTGATACCCATCTTGAATCCACCATAATTAAGAAGCTTTAGAGAGTTAGAAAGAATGCAAAGGAAGGCATAGGCCATTACAGTCAGACCTGAGGAACAGACAGTAAAGGGTTATAAAAATCAAAGTGCTCTGTATGCCTCAAAAGGATACTTTCATGTTGTATCTTTCTTTTCATTCAGCATGATCTACACTTTGGTGAGCTCTTAACTAAAAGATCATCATTAAAGACTGAAAACAACAAAGGCTGTGGAGGTATGAGGAGGAGCAAGCCATGTGATGCATGATTAAAAGACAAGTAAATAAAAATTAAAGAGAGGAAGACTTTGAACCCAAGAAGTAAATAAAGTATGTGAAAGAGACACCCAGCAGAAGCAGAGTACCATGAAGAATGGCTGAGTTAGCTGTGTTTACGTCCCATTTCTCAGTGTGCTGAAGTAAATGACTTTAAAAACCCAAGGAAAACCAAAAAATGCAACAAGGTGGACTGAGTTACAGAACTATTCTCCTCTTCAGGGATAACACTGCTCAGCCAAATGGATTCATCTTAAACTGTAGCCTCTACAGTCTTCCAGGGAGCAGAGATTTTTTTTTAATGAATGTTCTGTTTTGAGGAGGCAGAGGTCAAGATCGTCATACACAGCAGGAATATCTACACAATACATCATGAAAATGAGCACTAGCTGAGGTTCAGACAAGATGTGTAACTATTCTGCAGGGATGTTCACATGGCACTAATCAAACAGGGATTTTGGATCCTGGGGAGTTGTTTTCTGTGGTTTTATTTTTTTCCCTCATTCTCAATAAGAAAAGAATTTGGAAATTGCGGTGTTCTGGTTTTTAATGACATGCTATTACTGTAGATGAGCATTCAGTATGTTTCTGTACTTCATTTGTGATGCATCAATAACATAGTGATACGTATAAATATGTTGGGATTGACCTAACCATATCAAGCACTTATCAGGGTAGTGTTCCTTTGATTGCAAAAAAGACTGGTAACAGCTAAATAAGTTAAAGAGGATTGTAATACAGACATTTTATTCATTAAAATGCTGGTTAACAAAATACTGGACCAGGTGATCGTGGTCTATAATTCTATTGTGCAGCTTTATTTCTGCAATGAAATTTATGCTAAAGCTAAGGCACAAAATGTTTTTGTCTCATATGAGATGGGTATTGAAAGTTGTTCAGATTTTATAATTTAAATGATTTTTATTATTTTATCATATAATTCATGTTTAATTTCATATATATGGGCTGTGTATCTTCATATGTATGCATATACAAATACACATCTATGTAAGTACAATCTATTCATATTTTCTGTTAATCTGTTTGATTCACCAGGTCAAAAGCATCATGTGTGCAGAACTGCAGCTAAATGTATTTCGACACTGAAGCTAGTGAACCAGGGCTGATTCCGTCAGAGTCACTAAGGTATTTCAGTGCAGTCGCTGCTGCCCTGGGTAGTAGGAAGCTTGTAAGACTAATATCAGCACACACACACATTGGGTCCTGCATTGTGAATGAGCTAATAAGACATGTAGCTGGCACAGATGCTGTGGAGCACAGTGCAAAGAGTTCTGTATGGAAACAGTTTGGTCACAGCCGCTCTTGTTAGCTCTAGCTCATTGTTGACCCTGCCAAATTTGGTCTGGCTATTGAGATCCAGCAGATTTTTCCTGAGGACTTTGGGCACAGGACTTCAGAAGGAGAAGTCCAGTCTCACATTCAGCACGATTCCTGTGCTAATAAACTCTATTTTAGAGCATGATGGAGAAGCAATGGCTGCATGCAGTAATCTCATGTCTGGCTAAGTCAAAACTGAGTTGGAGTTACTCCACTGTGTACAGTGCCAAGGCTCTTTCTGGTTTGATCAGACTACATTGGGAAAATTAAATCCTTTTAGCCTGCAAAGCACAGTTGGTACATGCTAAATGACTGCTCATGGCCCGTTCCAAGATCATGATCGGGCATTGCTTGAAAGAGTTCTAGCTGGCCTCTGCAAAAAGTATACCGAGATCATTCTAACAGTATTTAGATTTTATTATTATTATTATAGATTTTATTATTTTATATTTAGAAGTTGTTCCAAGCACTGACATGTAATTTACCAGTACAGACATAACCACTTAGCCTTGCAGTGTGCGGTTTTACTTCTTACAAGCTAGCATTCCCATTTCTAGAAGTACACAACAAGGTTGCCATGTGAGGTTACTTGGGAAACTAATTTGTGCCTGATGGTTCATAAATTTGAATTGCGCATGCTACAGAAGTGGCTGAGCCGCTCTTGAAATCACATTGATCTTGCAATCAGTGTGAATGTATTTGCTTGGAGTGTGCTTGAACTAAGAAACTTTGCTGGGTGATTACAGAACTAACTGATAGCTCTTCTGCCATGGTATAGTTAATGCACAATTCATGAAAAGCTGAAGATTCTGTTACTGGATTTCGTCTGCACACACTAACTTAAAGCATTTCATTCTACAGAAATATATGAGCTGGCTCCACAGGAGAGAATCAACATCAGTGCCATAACTTTTAGGCATCTTCCTACCTCATAAAACTCTCAACACTGAGGAGGTGACTAAATCTTTCTGTGCATCTCCCAGGGTTCATCAGAGGTGGAAAAAACTGAACTCAAATTTCCTGCGTTCCAGATATGTGCTTTGAAGTCAGTTTCATGAAAAGTCCTGGCATGTTTTTGTGAATCTGAATGAGTGAAATTCTGATCAGGTCTTGCAGGAAAAGGCACAATTTTCAAATCCTGAGCTTTAGGCATGAACTAGATTGGCAGCAGGTCAGTTGCTTGCCTGCAGGGCTGAGCAGAAGCTCTGTGAGTTTTTGTAACTGGCATCTAATTCTCGATTTTACACACAAAGAGGCGCTTACATGCATAATCATCTTGAATGTAGCTTCAGGTGACTGCAAGGATGTACTGCTTGACTGGACCTTCTAGGTCACTCAGAACGAGTTCTGTTTCAGGCAATCTCATCAATATACTTCTCAAATGCCACTTGAAAGCAGAACAGTTGGTTTGATCCCACTACTGCTATCAGCATTTCCAGGATCTTGCTGCTCTTGTAATAGCAACTTTTTCCTCATTTTCAGATTAACTTTGTTCTTGCATAATTCATTCCATGTGCTTTTGAGCCAACATTAATGTAAGTACTCCTTATCTCGTGATGTTTAACACCCTGGTACAGAGAACAGTTCTTTTCAGCTTCCATGCTGTTAGAAGTGAACTGTTTCTTCTTCCATCCTCCCATAGAAAAGCTCTCCATTCTCCATGTTTTCTTTAAAGGATATCTCTGCTATTTTTCCAGCCAAATTAATCTTTCTTGAGAGTAGACAATGAGAGCTATTCAGAGTCTTCTCAAGTGTGTCTTACCCTAACTTATCCTTACTATGAATGGACAATGAAAGCTAGCTTTTTCAGTTCTTACCATTAACCCTTATTCAAAAAAATAATCCCACTGCTTTCAATAACATTTTGTTTCTCTTAAAGAAAAAACTGTGTTTTAAGTTAATGAAAAAACTGTTTAATATGAGGACGCTTTTCCTTTCCTGGAATTTAGTTAAGCTCCTGCTGAGTAGAAATAACTTACAAAACTGGCCAAGGCATTAATTGGAGGATGTGTTTGATGTAAGACAGCTATCTCTGACCCAGAACTGAAGAGTAGTAAGTGTTCAAGGTGTTTGACAGTATCAATAAGCTGCTAATACTGTGGACCTCATAGACAACAGAGTAAGATACAACCTTTGATATACTCCTTGCTTGGTGTTGTTGCCCAGATATGTTGCAATATCTTGCTAGATTGATGCAAAAGACCAACAGCACTTGGCTGCAGTCCTGTGCTAAACCATTGTGTGCTGCTGCTGCTGTGGCAGGTGGGCTTCAGTACCATATTCATAATGGTATCCAGATTAGTCATTTTCTTTTAATGACAGGATTTTTTTGTTTTGTTTTAATAGCTCTCTTTTGTAATAGGAAGTTTATAATTGGTGTAAAGGGTCCGTAAATTTACCCTGTATTCTTTTGTGTTGTGGCTGAGGTCTGGCCTCTGAACAGTTATACCCATGTGTTGGTATAATGATTTCATGACCAGATTTCTCATTTTTGCTATTAGAGTTGCCAGAGAAGTTATGAGATAAGTGTGAATAGAGAAAGGAAAATGAGAAAGAAAAGATACACATTGCCCTTTTAGTACTTGGCTGTCTTGCTGTTTGTTAAACATAAGCTATGTGTACTTTGTCCAGAACCAGACAAGTATGGACAGTAATGAAGAACAGAAAAAGTGCTGAGATTTTCAGTCACAAGATGTTCTCTTCCCTGTGTGACGTTTTTAAGGGAGGAATAATCTCCGCCATGCCTTTTGTCTCCAGTTCCTTTTGTCGGTGGGTGGAGGCTGCAAATTTCCTTCTCAAGCCTGCTCGCTTCCTGTCTCCTCTCCTGGAAAGGTAAGTGCCATTGCTTAGCAGCAGTAATTTTCTTCTCTTACATGCTCTGGTGATGGAAATAAACCCCACAAAGATCACAAGAAAACATGACATTTCCCTTGCTCCCTTGAACAGATGTGCAGTGAGCACACATATAAATGTTTATTCATTTTCTTCGTTTGTACCATCTGTAAAGTGAGAATGGTGATACCTATACCTACGTTTTGAAATCTTTCCATACATATAATATTATTTTTTTTTTAAATGACTGGTGAATAGTTTAAAGGAAAAAGGTAGGAGGTGGAAAAATGAGATGTGAGTGGATGAAACCTGAACGAGCTGCCTGCTCGTTGGTGGCTGCACAGCATGCTGGCCCTTAGCTCCCTCCTCCTGGTTGTGATGGAAAGGCAGCCCTGTTGGGGAGGGGCTGCTCTGTGCTTCTCCTGTCATGTTTGTAGTCAGGTAACTGCATTGATGCTGAATGGAATTACTGCTGCTATGACTGTTTTGGCTTAAAGTGCAGCAAGTCGATGCTGATAGCAGGATGCTTCACCTACAAATAATTAACTGCCCTTAAAGTGTCATAAATGTTCTTCCATCTGTTCCTTGGGTCATACACTTCCTTTTGCACCAAGGGCACTGAAAGTTGAAGAAAAAGTTCTTCAACCTACACCTTCCTACAGAAACTGGACGGAGGTTGCTATGATCTGGCGCTGCTGTTGGGCTCATACTTGTCCATTCATTAGGATGGGTATTAGCACTCTATTGCTTTTCCTTTCTCCATTCTGTTTCCATACAGATACTTTAAAATAGTAATATTAATAATTTTACAGGGCATGGTCCAAAGTCCTTCAATTTACTGGAGATTTTCTCTCGTTTCCAATGGACTTTGGATAATGCTCATGTGTTGCTCTAGCGCTACACTTCATGTGAGTCCCACTTAGCACTGTGCAATTCCCACCAAGGTGACAATGGAAATTAAAAATAGAAGGAAAAAAACCTAACAAAATAACATAACTTCGGTTAATCAAAGATGTTCTTGGATGTTAGATAAAGCCTGTATTACTATAAACAGAGATCAGGAGGTTGAAATAAAACACAGTATCTTTATTTAGGAAGCAACCAATATTAGCCTACTGTCTGTGCAGCGCTGAGCATCAGTGATCTCAATCCATATTCCTGCTCTGGTGAGATTTTTATCATTCATTAATCACGAACACATTGTTCTTATTTGTTCTGCACAGGAATACAATTGTATGTGGGAAGGAGGGAAAATTCTGATCTAAAATACAGCATTTCTCCTTTTTGTTCTCCCAGATAATCTGTGAGTATGCTATAACAAAATCCAGTTATACATCTCAACCTAACGAAGAAGCTATTTGCTGGAGATGATATTGTGCTGCAATTTAATAAGCCACTGTTCTAAAAATATTTTTAAGTGCTTATACATAGAATCATAGAATCATAGAAACACTAGGTTGGAAAGGACCTACAAGATCATCTAGTCCAACCGTCCTCCTATCACCATCCCTACCCACTCAGCTACTAAATCATATCCCTTAGCACCTCATCCAGACGCTTCTTGAACAGCGGCA
>WBMW01001901.1:1173868-1192739 GCA_013396635.1 Penelope pileata | reverse complement strand
AACTTACTGAGGGTACATTCAATCCCCTCATCTAGGTCATCAATAAAGATATTAAACAAGATGGGCCCCAGTACCGACCCCTGGGGGACACCACTCGTTACGGGACGCCAGCTGGACTTGACTCCATTAACCACTACCCGCTGGGCACGGCCCTCTAACCAGTTCTCTATCCAGAGAAGAGTGTACCTGTCCAGACCACGGGCCGCCAGTTTCCCCAGGAAAATTATTAAAACTACAATTAAAGTAGTTATTTTCTTACCTCTGAATTGTGGCCAACTTCTCATGCAAGAGAAAATGTACTTCTGTAGCCCAGTTCTGTGGGTTTCTGGGTAGTCAAATTCTCAGTAAAGCTCTGGTGGGAAATAAAGTACTTTTAAAAAATATTTTTTCACTAATGTATGTAGGTCATACATTGTGAAAATGGAACAAAATGTTAAAAGCTAAAAGCACTTATTTTGTCCAAAGCTTGAATAGATGCTGCTCTTTGTTTTAACCATGAATTATCTCTAATATCACCAGTGTCCTGACTGATCTGAAAAAATCTGTCTGTCCTCCTGTTGTGATAGTTTCAGTCTTATTAAGCAGATTTGCAAACACTGATAATTATCCTGAAACACTGCCTGGAAGGCATGGCTCCTACAAACTATGCCAAAATTTACGCACCTGAAGTGCAGTCTTTCTTATGGGATAGCTCTCACTAAAGTTCCTGTTCCTTCTGTAGTATAGTACTTCCATTTTGCTTGCTGTATAAAGCAATAAAAATCGCAAGACAGAAGATAATCAGGCTGTTGCAGTTAATACGAATGCAAAGTTTGGCCACAGATATTTCAAAAAATTACTATTTCATAGTTATCAACAGTGCAGGGTTACTGGAGGTGCAAATTGCGCTGTTAATAAAAGCTTTAGCAATCCATAAATTCATTGTTTTTGAAATAAGAATTTTCATTACTTGACACAATATTTAAAAAATATAAATGTATTTAAAAAAAAAAAGGAAAGAAGAAATGCAAATGCAAAATATAGCAAATAGATTGTTTAGCAAACACTAGATAGCGTTGCTATTGAAGGTAATTTCTAGATCTTAGTGCAATTCTCTGGGCTTCTGAAGCACATGAATGCGGCCATTGTTGAAAACAGTTCTGCAGTATGGGCAAATACAAGCTTGGTTATGTCTTCACTGCCATCAAGAAATATCTTGTCATGTAGCCACATTTACTGCAGAGCAGATGACATCCACTTTGTCACCTTGAATCACTTGCTCTTTCAGAAGGTAAGGACATCACTGTCCAAAACTCTTACCCAATTGCAGCCAATGATGTTGGCCTACCTTGTCTTTACAAGCATGCGCTAGTCACCAAGTTAAAAAATACCAGAACGTAAGAGCAATTTTGCCTGACCTGTTTGTTCTTGAGCTTGAACTTTTGCTGCTTTGAGGTGGCTCGTTTGTTTGTTTTGTTTTGTCTGGAAGGAAAAGTTATTTCCTGTGCCTTATAAACAGTGTTTCTGCATTGGTTTTGGAAACCTTCCTCCCAACCATGTTTTTGTAAGGTGCATTTTAGTACAGATTTGAGTGTACTAAATCTATTTCTGTGAAATGGGTTTCTCCTCAAGCCTGTCTTTCAGCATTCCTGCTTTTTCTTTGTTGAGTAGATGTCTGGCCATGAAAAGGTACATATGTGAATTATAAAGCTATGTAAAATATCTGGTAGAGGAGGATTCTTATCTATCTTACAGTGTAAAACAATGGAAGCACTGATAGAAAATTGAGGCAAAGATATGACACATGAAAAGAAATAAATACCACATTTTAATCAGTGAAAGCAATGTCACAAAAAGTACAAGTATCAGGAGACCAGACACTCGGTATTGTTCCAAGTGAAACTGTACCCTTGTGTAGACAGCAAGATCTTCCATAGTTAGATTTGAAAGAATAAAACTGCAGAAGAGATACAAGCCTCCATATTTCAGGAGATTTCTAACTGTCAATGGATTGAGTTCAGCGGCCTGTGTACCCTTTGTCCAGCTTATCAATTATAAAGTATTTTCTGCTTTGTTCTGAAATGAGTCTGTTGTTAGAGATAGCAGCTGAAACCAGGTGGGCCATTGTTCTGTTCATTCAAGGATTCAGATTCCATTCTCAAATGACCGTAAATGCAGACATCTGCTGAATTAGAAATTGTTTCAAATTGTTGACTTTTCTACCCTGAGGATAAAACTTTTAAACGTCCTAGATGACTTCAAAATGTAATTCTCACAAAATGTTTGCCCAGAGAAGATGTGGATGCCCCGTTCCTAGGGGTGTTCAAGGCCAGGTTGCGTGGGGCTTTGGGCAACCTGATCTGTGGGAGGTGTCCCTGCCCTCAACCGACGGTTGGAGCTGGGTGACCTTTAAGATCATCTCCAAAGCAAAATGTTCTGTGGTCCTGTGCTTGCTGTTCTGTATGCTGAAGCCTTATACAGCAAAGTATGCTGTTTCAGGAGTAGCTTACCCTGGAAGCACCCGTAAAGGAAGTTAATGCAGAAAATAGCTGATGTGTTGCTCAGTCCCACTGTCATTGCTCTTTACTTTCACTTTTCAGAAAGGTGAAACCTTATACTCCTGAATACTTGAGGCACTTTAAAATGTTATTTGGAAATAGAAATAAGACAAAACGAGATGATCTTTTTTTAAGAGATGGTTCATGTGTCAGATCTGAGAAAATGAGAGTTTAATTCTGGCCTGTTGCACAGACTTCCTTTGCCACTTTGGGCAGACACTTCAGCTCTCAGCTCACCAGCTCTTAAGTGGAGAAGATAGTACTCCTTTTCTCCCCCATTTTGTCTGTCTTGTCAATTTAGATTGTGAACTCTTGTGAGATGGAGCTGCTGTCTTCTCTTAGTAATGCCTAGTATGGCACAGATGGATTCAGGAATTACAGGGCTAGATGGTATTATAATGTAAATAATTAATGCTTTTTTTCCTCATGGGAGGAAGCAACTAAATTCAGTGGAATTAGTCAAAATGCATTTGTTCCACTGTCACCGAGATCAATGCCTGACCTGGTACTTTGCTGAGCCTTAGGGCCAGCTGACAAACATCAGTGCTTTACCCTCTGAGAGCATGTAAGTCTGCAATTCAATGCTGCCAAAAAGTGATAACATGTTGAGAGTAAAGAAAATAAAAATGCTCCCCCTTTCCCTATTTTGCACCCTTCTAATAGCTCTTTTCTGCAGTCTGTCATCCTCTCCCATCATCACACGACTGGCATCCTGCTTTACTGTTCTGTTGGTGTCACATTGAGAGCAAGCCCAATGCAAGCTCAGGTGAAAATGGTGGCACTGGTTGTAACCCAATCATTTGTCTACATGTGGGCATTTATTTGGTAATAAAAGCATCTCATTTTGTTTTTAACTAGGTACAAATGCAAATGATCCAATTTGATAGAAATCCTTTTTATTTTGAAATATGAGTAAATCCATAATGTATTTAAGAATACAATATTTGAATGTATTTGTCTGCATTAGCACAAATCTGTTGATAGACTAGATGAGAAGCATTTTGGAGAATAGAAATAACTTCTGTTTGGGAAAGATGATACGTTTTTCTAGATGCAAGCCAGATGCAAAACAGCAGAAGTGTGTTCTCAGGCAGGAACGTGCACTGGTTTAAATATGTATGAGAAGTAAAACAACCCAGGAAGATTATATGTTAAAGAGTACCAAACTTCTGCAAAGTGGATACCTGTTTGAAAGTCCTTCTCAACAAGCAGTGCTGGAGGGCTCTGAGGAGCTGCTGTGCCTTTGTAACCCACACCACCACAGTCACCCTGGGGTTGCTGGAGATACTCCCTGAATGCACTTCCAGCTGTCTCTCTCTGTTTCTTTTTGACAAGCTTACTCCTTTTCCTGTCTTCTCAATTCCTAGCAGGTGTTGTCTAGAGCTATGACTTTGCACAAAAATGGGAAGTTTGTGTGCATATGTAAGGTGTTCATACATAGGTCAGATGGCAGAGTAGCGGGAAATCAGTGTATGGCTGAAGTGAGTGTTCTGTATCTTCCTTCATTCTGTAATAGGCACTTACCTTTGGCAACCCCAAGTCCTGTAAAGTGACTGGGATGATCTTATCGCTGGATGTGCAGATCCAACTGTTCATTCCTGGCTCAGTGACGTAATGCCAACAGAGGCCAGAGCCTTAGAGGAATGTCTAACAGTGATGATTGATGTGTTTATGGTCTGTCTATCATGTTAAGTCTCATCCTGACTTCACACAGATAGAGATTAGTATAAGCCCTTGATGCTTGAATTTAATATCCTTGTAGCATTAATCACAACTCCCTTTTTTTTTCTTTTTTTTCTTTTTTTATTATGTTAAAATATCTGACCATTTTAATTCCAACTAAATTTTTGGGTTTATTTGGCTATGGGCTCCAGAGTTTTATTACATGTTGCTGAGGAAAAGATTATTTTGCTGCTTTGGAACGTATTCCTAGTTTCATTGAAAGTCCGCTTTCTCTGAGATTGGCAAAACAGAAAATCCTGACACATCACCTTCACAATGTTCATTATCAAATTCTATCATGAACCATTTTGTCATCTTTTTTTAGTGATCACTACTAGAATTCTGAGCTCTTCTGCACCTATTTTTGATGCCTGATCTGAGCCTTTTTGTCTTTTTGTGATAGCATAACTGTGTATATTTTTAACTAGGGTGATTAAAACAACATTTTTGCATTCTGCTTGTTATTTGTTATTGTGCTCCATGTGCAATCTTGCATATTTACCTTTTTGTGTTTAAATTACATCTGCCAAGAAGCAGAAGTCTTTCCTGAGCTCTTGACCTGCAATAGCCAGTTGGACAGATATCCAACGGGATAGATTGGACTGAGATATCCAGTTGGACCAGTTACTTATTTGGATCTGGAATCCAAGTCAGCCACTTTTTAAACAAAAATAAAGCTCTGCACCAGCCCTTGCGATGCACAATCTGTGGACCAAATGCAGCTGTGTGGCAATGTCTTATTGTAGCCTGTGATCCTGCAGCAGAAACATTACTTCTGGCAAGACACCTAAAAAGCACGTGGGCCCCCAAACAGGAGTGTTGCTTAATCTGTTTTTTCCAGCCAAGAGGAATGGCTGTCTGACAAGTCGCTAGAAGGGAGGAGTATTGCTTGACTGTGTTGTGAGGTTTATCTATTGCTTGCAAAGAAATTTGAGTGTAGTGTGTGTGACATATCTCACTAGCAAAAGAAATCTTTTTCTATTAAAGAGAGGCAGCATTGTTTAATATTTTAAATACGTGATAAGGGAAGCCTATGTTTATTTCTGATTATCCTAATATCTTTTCTTCAACAAGGCATCACCTTATTTTCAAGAACATTTATCTTTCCCTCTCTCTAAAATTGGCTGAACGTTGGAAAAATTCATTTTTCTAATGAATGCGGAAATTGCCAGATGCAGAGTGTCACAGAGGAAAGAATATTATCAATGTCACAACTCACAACCTTGAAATTGAGGGATTTTGAGTGGTTAGCATGTTGCATGTCATCTTACAAAGGGTGCTTTCTCAGCGGAAGTCTTTAAAATGGTATCATTGAATTGTGTTGGTTTTAGAAATTGTAAGTCCTTATTTGCATAATAGCCCGGCTCGGTCAGCAGCCAAGCTCCTGTGTGTAAGAAATCTAATGCATTTTGTTAGAGCCCAAGTAGTTCTTAACTTGTGGATTATGACACATAGCATTTCAGGTCTGAGTACGTGATAGCTGCCAGGAATACATCAGCTGGCTGGCAGTTATCAGAATTTTAATTTTTGTTTAAATTATATTTTAAATGTATTTATTTATATTATTTATATTATTTTATGTATTGTTCTATTATATATGCTGTATAATATATGTTATTTATATTATTATCTATTTTAAATAAATTTATTCAAATTCAGCAAGTGAACGGGGTGAAGGAGACAATGATTAAGGCAGTCTGTAAAACAGTGCTCCTACCATTCTCCAGTTTGGGCCCGTGAAGTTAATTCATTTGAGAATCTATTTGAGAATGAGAACTTAGAGAGCTAATTTTGATACCTGATAAGTAATTGCTCATTTCAGTTACCAAAGAGCAATTTTTGCTCTCAGCATCACAGTAGGTTGAGTTCTGACTTACAGAAATAATTTGTAGTAGTGGATCAAAAATGTGTTCATTTTCTTTAGAAGTATTTAGTTTTTTAGGCAGGTTGGGGTTGCATGGCTGTAGAGCAATTCTATTAATTATCTAGCTCAGAAATTGTCAGTTAAGAGTAGAACCACTACTTGCTAATTAGTTATTATGATATCTGAAAATTTGGTGGAAATCTTGGTGATAGAATCTCTTTTGAGGTTTTGTCTGTTTACTCTTGACAGAAATAAAAACTTAAGCTCTAACAGTAACATGGAACTTCATTGGATAACAAGGGAGATGTGATCCATTTCATTACCAACGCCTCTATTCATCTGCAGGTTCTATTTTCTTCATAGACAGCAAGGAGATGCTCTGAGTCTGAGTTGAAAATAGCTGCCTGCTTCTGCCCAAAATTGCCAGATAAAATTACAGCACAGCGAAAGTAAACAGCTCTGTAGTGAAATGTAGCATAAAACATTAATGGGTGAAAATTTCTCGTCCATGGGTAGCTGGTATACTAATTTGTTATTAATGTATATGGCATATTAATTTGCAACCCTCTCTGAATGTGTGCAGCTACCCAACCAGCCTGACAGCTCATTCTAGACCTCGTGAGGAAACAACAAAAATAAAGGCAAGCGATACGGCATCTGTGGAGCTCTGTACTCAGGGCTGTTGGCATGTAGAGGGGAATGGGGAAAGGGGAAATGCAGGTTTCTTTGGGACTGTCCCAGTGGCTGAGGTAGAAATGATAAGAAGTGGAGATGTAATGGTGCTCAGTTATCGTTATTGTATGGTTGTATAAAAATGTCTTCAGCTGGTCAGAGCAAAGACATTTTGTACCTGTATTTTGGTTGCCTGCTTATATGCCTGATTCACCTGCTATTTCTTGGGTCTTAGACTGCATGTTCCATGCATAGGAATTGTCATTTATGATGCAATTGTGAAGATATTCTTTAGCACTTAACCTCAGCATATACAGCTTGCAACCTCTGATTCCCTATCTGGAATGGGAATCTAAAGACAGCAGGTTGCCTGCTTTTTCAAGGCAAGGGGCATTATTAGAGAAGATAACTTGTGAAATATTGATGTCTTGATGTAGTTCTGCTGATTACTGTGCTAGCTCCAACCCTGGTCTACTGACAGTATGACAATTTTCTGTGGTAAAATAATATATACTGCTTAGATTCGAAATAACAAGTGTTTTTGAGCTAGGAGTTTGGGTTGCGTGTGAGAAAATTTAAGCCAAAATGGTTTATCTTTAGAGAGAGAACATCTGCTGGAGACTTAAAATAGGGGAAATGTTATCTCCATGTGTGGTAAAGCAAACAAACGCCATCTCCAGTGGCACTCTCCATTGTGCAGAACGGACGACACATACTTGTGGTCCAGGCTGTTTGCTCCATGAAGTGATGACATTTGATGTTCCTTACGTTACACAGTGGGTAATGAAGGAACTAAACAAGGTTATCAGCTATCCAGCAAGCAGTCACTGTCAGCTGCCCCCTAACCACACCAGACAGTCTTCTCTGAGAGACTTAGAGTGATGCCATTGACTAATTGCTTGTTACATAGTTAACTGCTTGTTGGAACGGTAAAATTATTTTTAATGTAGATCTGTGTGGTCACGTAGGATTTTTATTTTTTTTTTAACCTCTGATTTTATTTTATTCTTCATTGCCCTGCCACTATTAAGTTCTGTGTTCCCATGGAGTTTAATCCACCTGTCTGTAAAGTACTAAAACCGCCTGAGACAGTCGGTCACTGCTGCAATGCACACTGAATACTAATGCAGATGTTGGGCTTCGTGTTCCAGACAGAGGGACAAGGCTCCCGGGAGGAAGAGGGATCAGAAAGCGTTTTAGGTACTGAATGAACCTGGCTGTTTTCTTCGCTGTAAATAAACTCGAAGGAAACATGTTCAACAAAACTTAAGGATTTGTTTTATTATTATTAATAATAAGGAAATACCACATAGGAATTGTAGGTTTAGGTTATGATCTATATTAACTGTATGTCTAAGTGCAGCTGTGTGGTTCCTGTAAATGTGATGTAAACAGAGTTAACTGTTGTGTAAAAGGGGCTAGATGCACTTGGCCTGGTATGGTACTACAGCATCTGAGTATATCCCACAAACATTTGGTGGGCCTCTGAATTAGGAGGGGACCTGAATTAATTGAAACTAATTGATGGGACAGAGGCAAAAGGCCGCTTAACAGATGAGTAGGAAGGGAAATTTAAAATAAAAAATAAATTTATTCTGTGCTTTGATATATGTTTCTTACCAGTCAACTGAGTTGCAAGAAAGCTCAGTTCCAAGCATGGAGCCCAGGGACCTGCAATTACTTGGAGCACAGGAACAAAATGATGGTGGTGAGTACAATCCTGAATCTGAGCCTCCTGATTTCCATTTCTAATGAGACCTGTCTTGTGGCACCGAATACATGCTAATTATAAGCACCACAAAAGCCTATTGCTGTCATAACTGAAGTCTGATCATTCTGCATCTGCTATTTAATTAAGTTTACTTAGAAATTCCACACTGCAGTTCATTAATGATAAGATGTAAGGTTGTTCTCCATTCGGTTTCCTTTCACCTTTTAATCAAAGTTACTAA
Organism: Penelope pileata; assembly: GCA_013396635.1. Classification (NCBI taxonomy): domain Eukaryota; kingdom Metazoa; phylum Chordata; class Aves; order Galliformes; family Cracidae; genus Penelope; species Penelope pileata. The sequence goes on along the minus strand of WBMW01001901.1, from coordinate 1,183,992 downwards.
GTTCAGGCTGCATTGTTGTGTTTTGTTCTCTGGAAGGCTGCTGGTAGTTACATCTGTTCTTTTTATTGCAGTGGCTTGTTCCTTTCAGATTCATTCATGCATTGAAGGAAACGGCTGAGTATTCCACAGTGACTTAAGCTTTGACTTGTTTTTATTAAGCTTAATGTGTCTGATTAGCTATCTATGGACGTAGCTGCTGTTGCATAGCATCTGAATACCTGAAATAACACAAGAGTTGTAACACAGAATTCCCAGCCTTTTGGGACTGTATCTCTGATTTCAGATGTAACAGCTCAGAAGTGATACAGAGAACCTGCATGCAGGAGGAGCTCCGAAGGCCCTCTATCAGGGAGAAATCTGTGTCTGGAAACAACTTTGGGCTAAAGAACAATCCAGAGAAGGGAGTGAGGCCCAGCTGTGCCACAAATATGCACTGGGCATATATTGTTCTTCTTACTATTATTGGCACTGACTTCAATGGAGCTTGAATTTTACTTAAGAGAATTGAAGGGACTGAGCAGTGGAAATAATTGCCTCTGTGCCAATTCCAGTGGGCTTTTCCCCTATCACCGGTACCTTCACAATAAGAAAGAAACCATAAATCAAATTCACACTGAAATAGTGATAGACAACTACAACATTAATAATGAAATAATAAAAGTATTTAATTCATATGAAAAAAAGTGCAGAATAGTACTGCCAGTGTTTCATAAGGACAGTGATGAATTTTTTATCAGGGAATGGTCTTTTTTGCAGACTTTTCAGTTCTCACGCAGAGTACTTGCAGACTTCTTCAAAACTTTCCATGTCTCTGCAACGCACTGTTGCATTTTTTATATCATGCAGTTTAAGTGTACCATCCCATTCCTTAACCTTTTCTCTTCTCTTGAAATAGACGCGTTTTCACAATGTGAGATCTGACTCTTGTAGATTATCCCAGAACTAATGTTGGTATGGTATCATGGCAATGTGCTGATGCAGATACTTACCAAGTGAGAATTCTAGAATGAAGAGGGTGTTCAAACCTTGTACAGGTCCCTAGGGGACCTCGAGCTGCTTCCTGGAAGGTTATGTTGGAGTTCTGGAAGCCCTCAGATTATTCAGCATCTGCTCCCCTGTGAAGAAACAGAGGCATGAATACAATGCCTGTGTTCTGTTCTAAACCAAGCTTTAGACTGAATGCATTAGTTGGTCCCAAACTGCATAGTTTTGTTTCATTTAACACCTTATACAGTGAATTTGGAGTGTTCTGCTGGTTTATTTAATGTGCGTTATTTCTTTCACGTATTTGCCAGATCTGTATTCTTCAGTGGTAATTTCACTTTCCTCTCTTATTCCTTTCTCTGCCTCCATTGATTTATGATCTAGTTTATAACCTATTATCCTGTGTTTATACACATAAGAATACTCAGTGAATTTTTATCATAAATAAAAATAATTTGAATCTCTCAGTGTTTGGAGCAGAGTCCTCACAATCTGGAGGAGTCGCATCCTGTGCAGGAAAACTTTTCAGGAAAGTTCTGAAAACCCAATTTGCTGTAGCTACTGTAAAGCCATCATTCTTCATCCATCCTGAGACTGCCTAAACATCTGAAAGGCTATTGAGGTATTAAAGGCTCTGTCTTCATTCACAGAGGGTACTAGTTTTGCTAGCACGTTGCATTTGATTCTGGCTGCTTGATTTTATACCAGGGAGTTAAAAAAATAAAATAAAATAAAATTATGTATCCATACTCCTATAGCAGTTTTATGTATTTATGTATATATAACTATAAATATTTTTTTTTATGAGTCTGTAGCTATTTATCCGTGTCACTCCTGGGATTCACCACACAGTGGGATCTGCATCTGTTGCAAAGATTCCTTCTCATGACTGAATTACGTATAATTCAGTAAAAATCTGTAGGATTCAGGTGGATCTAGGCTGCTTTGCTGTTTAATGTGTTCTGGTTATTTTCAGTTATTCTCAAAGAATGAACTATTTAAAGATGTGAGATTTATGTTCAAAAATGTTTTCAGAATTTATGAGTCAGAGTGGAAAAACGTGGCTCCTCTTTTTTTTCTTTTTTTCCCCAGAACTTCCCAACATTTCCCTTTTGCCCTTAGATTAGTTTTTTAATGTTTTATGGTGAAAATTGTTTTAGAAGCATTTCCTCTTATCTCTTTACGAAGTAGAGTGCTTGCTTTAGCAAACTCTAAATTTGTCAGCAGGTGTTCGTTTTAATTCCATTCACTTTATTTGGTTTGGAGCATGTTACCCTTCAATCTTTGCTGCAGTAATGTTGTTTATCTCAGCACAAAGAGGACACAAAAGTCTCATGCAAAGACACATCACCCTACATAAACCTACAAAATAATGTGTAAATACAGTTGTATGTTACAAAAAGAATTAAAACATTTGAATTTGATGTAAAAGCCACATAAAATGATTCTTGTTTCAATAAATAACCAGATTCATGCAATTATTTCTGCTAGTAAATATAATGGCAACTGCTACTTAAATTAATTGCATCCAGATTAGCAGTATTATTTAGGAAAAAAGTTTTATTCTTGGATAAAAGTGAACATTTTTCAACTGAAACTGTCCTAGCATAATACGATAGCATTGAAAGTCTGTTCTCAGGAGTCATTCCTTTCTGAATCTTTCATAAAATCAAACATTTATAAACAGACAGAAAAATCTGCAGGTATAAATTAGGTCATATTTTTGTGTGTGTCTGGAAAAATCTTTTTATTTTTTTTCCGTATTTCAATTTTCTATGTTCTCTGCATGTAAATCTCCTCTGCTTAAGTGTAAGGACTTTATTTTTTATATCATTTGAGATTCCATTTCCTTTTTGTGACACTTATTACTGACTCATCAAGTCAGAGTTATTCATGTGTTTTAAAAAAGATGCTGTTTTATTTGGTTATGAGTGTTTCAGATTGGCAAATGAAGGATTAATTACCATTTAAATATTTAGGAAAGCCTTGTAGGGTCAAATCAAGTGTGAATGAGTTAGTTCTGAGCAGACTTATTTTCCTTTGTAGATTTCCAACTGTGTCTGGCAGTTCAGATAAAATATCTTTTATACCTTGTTCTTTTAATTAGGTAATAATTTTACAGTTAATGAAATACGAGTGAAAGAATACGGTCTGTATACACTAAGGACTCAAGAAAACTCAAAAACAGACAGTTCAAGATGTGGAAGTACTGAATAGTTTTATCTTTAAAAAATCCACCTTGGTGTGGATGCAGTAACATCTGATTACTTTGCCAAAGTATTTGCATTACTCATGCCTTCTCGAACGTCCTGCAGCTTGGAGCATCTCTCCATGGCACAGAGCTGCACTAAGGAAGTCACTGAAAAGCTTAGTACCAAAAAAAAAAAAAGTTACACTCTTACATTTGTAAATACGGAATACACGGGTTTACAACTGATAGTTTAACACATTTAACAGCTCAGATGTCAATACTGGAGCTGGACAAGGCAATGAGCAGCCAACCCATGGCCAGCCATGGCCCACGGTGGCAGCCGTTGGCCCTCCAGGCCCCAACGGTCTCCAACAGCCGGGGAAGGAACAGCAGAGGGGTGAGGGCTGCCGCCACTCCTCACAGCTCTGCCAGCCCTGCCCATCCCACCCAGCTGCCCGTGGCCAGACGTAACAGCAGGTCGGCAGCCACGGAGATGGTGAGCAAGGCTAGGGGTTCTCCGTGGGGCGGTGAGTGGGGCGAGGGCTTCTCTGTGGGGCACAAGGGCTGCATGGAGGGGTTTTTTGATGTGTCACCTACCAGCTGGACAAAAATCTGTTGAAGGTGACTAAACCTCTACAGCTTCTGGTTTAAGCAGTGTCTCTGGGCTGGTTGTTGGAAGCATTGCTGTGTTGGTATCCCAAGGATCATGTGTTTTCTTCAAGCTTCTGTTGCTAGATGGCCTTTCAGCCTGACCTAGTCTGGGTAGCCTGCTTCACCTCCAGCCTTCAGCTTGCTAAATTATACTCATGATCAGCTGCCATGCAGTAGTTCATTAAGCTACAGTAACTGTTGTGCATATATGAATCTTAAAGGCATGGCTGGATGTGCATAATTCTTCAGCTTCCTGACACACAGAGGCTTGACAGAAACTGGAGACTGCAGGGCTCACGCAGCCACACTGGACTGGCAACTGAGGTTGCAGACCAGCTGGCTGAGTGTAAGGAGTCGGAACAAGCCAAGCAGTTAAGATTTCTCTTTTGTTTCCTGAACCTGTATTCATAGGTCAGCTGTAAGAAGCTATTAAATAGTTTCCTACTGCAGTTACATGAGTGAAACAAGCATCTTATGGCTGCTGGGAGAGAGAGATCCTGCATGATTGCACTTGGATGTCCTCTCTTTCTTTATTGCAGCACTGAACTTGCACGATTTCATTTACACTTCTGCTTAAATTTTGACATGTGTGGGCTCTAAGGTATCGATAACTTGGATGGAGACTAACAAATCCTGTTTTCCTGTGTTTATGTCCACCAATGTCCACACACTGCCTGATTTCTGATGATGCCTGCCAGTCCTCTCAAGTGTGAAGTTCCCTCAAAGGTACAGTGGGGAAATGGTCATTGCTGCAGATTAGTTTAATTGGTGTTTCCTTACTGTTAGGACAAAGGACGCCAACCCCAGATGGATGGGCAAAGCAAAATACTGAAAGAAAAACTAGTGCCTCGTCTCCGCTTTGAACCAGAGAGGACAGAGGTGCTGCTTGGGGCAAAAGGCAGGTGTGTCAGGTGTGAGCCCGCTGGCAGCACCGGGGAAGACAGCAGTGAACTGGTGAGAATGGCATCTTTGCAACAATGTTGAAAATTGATTTTTTTTTTTTTTTACACAACTGATTTTGTCTTCTGATGTACTTTAGGGCATATTGGTGTGTTTTGTAAGATAGAAAAAAGTGATGTCAACCTAATGAGTAGGCAGGCATCCTTTGTATTGGATAACCTTGTTTTATATCAGGTAACCCTAGATTTATAGTATTTTTACGTGCAGCAATTTTTGTTTTTATTTTCTTAAAATCTTGCTTCTGCCTGGGAAAATGTTATATGAAAACACGTTGATTATGTGTTTATTGCCAATGCAGTCACAGGAGCGAATTACTTTCTCCTAGGAGCCTTGTAAGTAAAACATCAGAGGCATTCATTTATTGTGAGGCTTTTCCTTGAAGGGAGCATTTGTTGGAATAGAGTGACAATTAAAATATGGGAATTTGGCAGAAAAGTGTTTTTACTAAAAGCCCACCTCATTCCTACCAGTGTTGGTGAAATCTTAATTTGTTCATAACTCAGTACCCTCTGTCTTTCCAAACTGGAGTTAGCAGTTGGCTTCACATTACTAAACTACCCTTACCAAATATGCCACAGAAGCCATCATTAAAAATACCTCCCACAGCAGTAAACTGTAGCTGTTAAATCTGAAACAGAGGCGTTATATTATGCCTTATTTTATCCTAGATTTATTTTTTTAATCCCGTCTAAAGTGTTTGTTCTAGTCATTCCTATAAGGTAGCAAAGTTCTGTTGCGTGAGTGTGATGATAATTTGAATACCAGTCAGTCCTCTGCTTTATGTATGTTAATCCACTACTCCATCTATAAACCCATGTAAATTCATCTAATTTTCATGATTAATGGAAATCTGTTCACTTAATGTTTGGCTCAAGTGTCCTGCAAAACAATGATTCGTTGTTCTAAATTTAGAGGTTTTTTTTCTGAAGGTTTGTTATTCTTTCAGGCTTAGGTTGATGGAAGCAGGAGTATAAAAGCATTGTTGTACTCTATATGATATTAATTTAAGTGCTTTGCACAGTTATTTTTAAGTAATTTGTCGAGATTGTTTTTTATAAGTAATTTTCATGCTGTATATTTTAAGTCAGAAATATTCTGTAGTAAAAGCTGAGTTAAGGTATCAGGCAGCTTTCAAAAAGATTTTCCATGGTTTTTAGATAAATGTATTCTTTGATGTTTTGGGGGAGTATAATATATGACCACTCAGTCACTATTCATTAAAATTAATGCCCTTTGTTCCCAGCCATCGTCAGTAAAGAGGAAGTACTCCATTCTTCGCACAGCGGTTTACAGAGGAAGCACACAAAGTAAACACAAAGCAGAAATAAAAGAAGACGACGTGTGTTTTGGTGAAGTGTATGTGAAATTATATTTCTTTACGATAAGTTTTTGTTCTCAGCTAGCTAAAACTTGAAATAGCAACGGACTGAATTATGTGACTGCTTCCCTGTGGATGCTGTGAAGCCTGGGTTAATGCTCCAACATAAACTTTATAATTTTGACTGATTGCAATGGAGTCTGATCTCGTTTATGTCATTGAAAATCTGGAGAAGTGCAGGCTAAGTCGTTATAAAAGGAATACAGTCTAGTCATTGTATTTTTGGTTCTGGTAAGATGGGGAAATTATACGCTACAGGAACCTGTGTAACTGTATTCGTGTGTACTGTGTTACTTTCACCTGTATAGAAGTACATAAAGATGAGCATATTTCAGATTTAGTGGTGGCATCCATAAATGAATTCTGGATGTTTGGGACTGCAGCTCTGCTGTGTACCCGGTAATGAACCTGTTGTCTATGAGCTTGTTTCCTCCCTTTCTGAACCTCCCAGAACTGTCCTCCTCAATAGCTACACATAGCTTGTAATCTCGGAGCTTGTGACCCCCTGTCCTCTGGCACAGGTTGTCTTTTGGTCTCCTTTTCCCTTTGTACAGGTGGTGTACGAAGTTTTCCAAGGTTGAAGAGACAAGAATGCCACTTACATGCAAACATTCGTTCCTCAATTTTGTGGATTGGATTAAAACCACACCTGGGCTTTTTTTTTTTATATATATATTTTTTATCCTTGGGGTAATTTTATCCTTCCTTTTAAAAAAAAAATAGCTTTGGCTATTGTTTCACAATGCATTTTTAACAAATTCATCGCTTGCCTCTAAACTCTTACAGGAGATGTAGATCTGGAGGATGTGAACTTCTTTGATTTTTATGTCTCTCCCCGCTTTCATTGTGTATTTTATAATAATAAACTTCTAAATCTGTGCCAAAGGACAGCTGTACTTTAATCATAAATGCACACTGATACAAGTCATATTCTAGTTGATTATTCTGTTTTACCTGTATGACTGGATCTACAGGTTTTTTTCCTACAATTGTTTGATTTTAGACTCTCAAGAAGCCATAGAGATGGAAGAGAAGAATCTGTGTGTCAGCCTACCAGAGGGTCCGAGCATGAGACGATGAACCTGAAGAGGAGCATAACAGAAGTGGCATCCGGAACATCAAAGGAGGAGATTTTGAAAAAGGCCCTTCCTACAACTTCTGCTTGCAAAATAGCTCAGCAGGTTTTTGGCACATCACCTTCTTCAACTGTAGATGGTAAAGTATCTAAAATGACAGAAAGTGGAGTAGTAAAAAATATGACTTTCTTTCCTTGTCATTGTGAATATATAAAAATACTGCAAAACAACATCTTTTCAAAATTGAAAAAAAGAGAAACAGTGGAGATGCAGCACTGACTTTAACTCAGTATGCCAACTGCAAAGTGCATAGGAGCGTGTTTATGGTGTTTTTAAATATGACAGTTATCCATGCTTCTTTTCTGTGTAGATAAATCTATTCAAAGTTTCTTTAAGTGAGATGGCTGTGTAATGAGTCTTAAATAAACTTTACCTCAGGCTGTGACTGTTTCTCCTGTCTTCCTGCAGTCACGTTGGCTTTTTTTGAACCATAAAGTGAGTGAATCAGCTCTCTAAGACACAAAATCGTAGTTGTTGGAAGTTGTGTGTGTGGGGAAATGAAACTGCGCACAAAGACTTGCTCTTCAAATGTCATTGCAAGTTTCAAATTGACTTCAGGTGCTCAGCATTCAAGCAACTCTGCAAGATGGAGTTTCCTTTCATTAGTAAGTTTTGCTCTATGCTTTGAGTGAAACTTGCAGAAAGGATTTTTGAAGGCCCTGAGGCTCTGCTTCCCAGGAAGTGGCTGGGCACCTGCCTGCTGATGGGCAGTGGTGAATGAATTCCTCTTTTTCTTTGCTTGCACCTGCAGCTTTTGCTTTCCCTACTAAGCTGACGTTATTTCCAGCCTTGAGCCTTCTCACATTCCTCCCATCTTGTCTGCAGCCTGCAGGGGAAGGCCGGCTCATCCCAAGGGATTAGCTCAATGCACATCCCTAATTGTTTCCTCTTATGTGATTTGCTGAGCAGGAATCCTAAAGGAAATCTTAATGGATTATTTGTGTGTGAAGTAGGGGAAGAATGGGCATAATCTTTAATAAACAAGTAATAAACAAGGCCAAAAACCCTTCCCATAGTGCATATGACAGAAGTGAATGATATCCTCTCAATCTCATGGAATGCACAGGAAACAAGCATTACATTTCTTATCCAACCATACTGAAGTACCTGATGCCAATTTATGATCTTTCATGCAATTTCTAATGTATTTTCAACAAAAAGAAACAGTACCTTGGGTGTGTTTGTGTGTATGTGTCTCTATAAAAATATTAAAACCGTCAGAATGCATTTTGAGAAGTTGCAGAAATGTAAATTTGTAGGAAATTTAACTGGAATTAGAAAATGTGCATAGTGATCTGCTTTAAATGAGTAATGTTTTCCTTTTTAATGTGTTAGTTGCAGGTAGAAGGACTGAAATGCAAAAGTCTGTTTTGGAACCAAGTTGCCATAAAAAGGTTTGTGAGCAACCAAATGTTGAGAGATCTCTGAAAAAGCCTGTGAGAGCAGGAGTTTATTCATATGATAAAACAGGTTTGTAGGTTGTGGCACCATGGGGGGGAAGACTGCTCCTAGTTATGCATCTGTTTGTGTCAGATTTACATTGATCTTATACAGAATATACTCAACTGCTACTCTCTTTCCTCATCCTTCTCCTGTCTTTAGAGTCAGAGTGTATGTGCAGGAAAAAGGCTAACTGCTCTGTCTTCAATATTCACCTTCTAATGGTCTATTTTTTCATATCTGACCTCATACTATGAGTTACTTTCATACAGTATTTGAATACTTATTTTGAAGTTGCTTATAATTGATATTTAGCCACAATAATTTTTTCTTTTAAATAGAAGATTCTTAAGGAATAGGTGTGTTTTCCTCCTTATCTTCCAGGGTTACTATGGGAAAAAATGGATTTTGATTATTATTTCTCTATTGATAATATCTGTTGCTGATTCTGAAAGCTGGGAGGGACTGATACCACAATTGGATTCTACTTTTTTCCTTTTCTTTGCAAACTTTTTTCTCTTTAGCACTTGAGAAAACCTTTGGGCAGTATGTCATGTTTTTTTCTAGTGAGTACTTTGAACTTTACTGTGTAAGTTACACCAAACATTTGTGTAAAATCACTGGGAAATGAAATTACTTTGAAGTCAATTGAACCAATATTCTTCTATTACAGCAAAATACATTTGGAATATATAATGGCTCGTTATTTTTTTGAGAGAGAGACTTTCTCAGATGTATTTTCAGCATCTTTCAGCTTAGAATGAATGTCATTACACTGATCCTCCATGCTTATTAAGACTTATGCAATGAATCAAGACTCTCTATTTAAGGAAAAACAACCTTTTTTTTTTTTTTTTCCTTGATATACCAGAGCCAACTGGTGATGACGTTATTATGCATATTTTGAGACTTCGAAGCAAACTTGGCTGGCAAACAAAGTTACCATCACGCGATTATTTGGCTAGAGAGGCTGATGTGGCCAGACTTCAGAAGATCACACTTATGGTGATTTTTTCCCTTCTCCACATCCTATGTCATTGCACGTTCTAGAAATGACATTGGTTATAAATCTAAAATACTGATTTCCTAGAAGTTTTTGCCTCTGAAAGTGATAGATTTGCCCGTAGAACCTCTGGATGCACAGTGATCACTGTAACTTAGCCCTTAGCCAGTGCTCCCCGTGGCTGAAGTCTCTGAGCAGAATTGTGGCCGTGTCTGTCATGATCAGACACACCAAGTGGAGATCAGGATTCTGTGAGTGAGAGCTTTCTGCTCTTCATGTAGCCAAGTGGCCACCTCCTGAATTCTCTTGTTTGGTGCATGCAGAAGCAGATGCATACCTGGTTTAGTTAATTTTGCGTGTAGGCTTTTTCGTGACCAAAAA
>WBMW01001901.1:1155271-1173842 GCA_013396635.1 Penelope pileata | reverse complement strand
AAAAAAAAAAAAAAGGCAATACAGCAAAAATATCACGTTTCTCTCAATGTGCAAAATGTTTTGAAATTTGGATGCACAATAAAACTAAAACTAACATCTGTGTTAATATTTTGTCCCCTGGGACTTCTGATTTCAGGTGTGGCTGCAAAATTTTTAAGAAGCATTGCAGTTGTCCAGAAAATAAAAATATCTTCTTCTGTATTTTCAAAATAACTATATATCACCAGTGTCTGCAGTCTTAGATATAAAATTTACAAATGGTTAGATGTTTGCTACTTAAGAGCTTTACAGTGTTTTTTAAGTTTTACAGTGCTTAATGTTGTGTTTATAGATGGAGGAAGATAATATGGAGAAATGAAATTATGGAAGAGTTTGTTCTAGTTTGGATAAAAAAGTTGCAATAGGCTACTAGGGTCACAAGAGGCTGTTTTCTGAACAAGAAAAATAATATTTACCTTGCTGTTCTTAGAACTGAAAAATATTTGTTCAGAGTAGAAATAATAGAATTGAAAAACTTGATAATAGAATAGCTTTCTGGTCAATTCAGTGTTGTTACTTATTATTAGAAGCTTCTTACTAGAAGAAGTTGTTTACTTTTTATTTTTCTTCTCATGGTAAAATCTATAGACATATAATTTATTTTTCATGATTACAAGTTACATATCTACTTAAATCATTTTGTATTTTGACAGAGACCTTTACTGCTAAAAGACAGTGGTGAATATATATATTGTCTTCAAAAACACAAGAACAACTTCAAAGTTCCCTACAACCCGTACAACTTACAGCCTGTCTCTACGAATACAGCTATGCGCTACAAAGAATATTGGACTGTTACAGCTTCATCTGTTTCTAAGGTAATATATTGTACAAAATACGGAACAACACGAACCTGGAGGTTTCCACAGAAAAAACATTTTGCTTTTCATTTATTACCATGTCTCGGTTGTGTTGCCATCTTCACTAGAGAGCTTACTGGTCCCCCACAAAGATGAGATCTCTGCTGTCTTTGAGCTCAGCATAGCTCATCGTTTTGCTCAGGCCTGTGTTTGAATCTTGAACCTTAGCATACCGGGTGTGTCAGAAGACAGCTAACATTAGCACGCTACTAATCCACTAAATAGCTGCATTTCTGGGCATAATAACGCTTGTCAGGGAACACACGCATCCTGCATTTCCCATGAGGGCGTTCCCTTGCTGACGGTTGTGTATGGAAATCTGTAATGCTCATGCCTTATCTTTGCTTGTTGTGTTCTTTTGTTCTTTGCATTGTAGATGGGTAAGTTCTGGGTGACTTACTGATCAGCCTTTTTTAGTCTTGTCAATATATTTCCTTATCCAACCAACTGACCAACCAAGACCACCAAAGCAAACAAAATACTGAAGTAGATTCTTTGCTGAGAATGAGCTTTCGTGGTTGGTTTAAACCTATGGAAGGCTTCAGGTGGCCTGGCTCTATGCGACCCTCCCTGCTGCATGGGCACTGGTGATTTAATGGCCGGTATATTGGATCATCTCAATCACTGAGCTGAAAATGAAGTAAGATCGTTTATGTGTATATGTGTATATATATATTTGATGGATTAATTTTCATTCAGATTAGAGAGCTAATCCATCTCACCAGGAGCACAGACTACCGGTAGGAGCAAAAGAAGCACTAAAAATAATACCTCTTAGGAATGTGAGCACCACGTTGCATGATGTTTCATCAGTATTTAAATCTTTTTGTAAAGAGACAAACTGGATTTCTTCCTCAGTTTTGAATCCCTTTCTTCTTGTCATCAGTAAAGTTTAGAACAAGTATGATGCTAACCTTGCGTGAAATAAGTGATAATTGCATAATTTGCATAATGTACATAATTAGATTGTTGCTGGATGATAAAGTTAAACTTTCTGTTGATACATTATTTGAATGTCAGAAAATTACAGGCATAGATTAGAAACTGATGCAATTATTTGTGTTGAAATGGGGAAGATCTACTTTCTACCAGTGGAGGCACTAAGCGTTTATAAAACTGGAAAAATAAGGCTGCAGACTTGTTCCTTCGCCTTCAGGATGCCTGCACTAGTACATAAATTTGAAATACAATGTTGATTTAAATGCAAAGTGACTTGTTCCAAGAGGTCCATAATAAAAGATCTACTGCTTGTTTTGGCTAAACCACAGAATGGATCGTTCAAAGCAATTATTTAGTGCTTAGTAGCCAGTCTTCCCTTTCTTACACTCCTGTAGTGAAGATTTACACTCTGTAATGATGACAATGAATTTTCCTAAGTGCATCTGTCTGTTGCCAGTTTACTGCATGCTCGCTAGTCAGACTCCAGTCCAAAATCTGAAAACAAAATATGCTAATTTTCAATTTTGAATTTTTATATCCTTTCACATGGGAGTGAACATTCTCTTTGGAGAACAAAAATCTGTTTGCTTAGCATGTTATTACTTCAAGAAAAGATGCTGTTTTCCTACCTGAAAGATGTGGCAAAGGTTAAAGAAAATTTTTTTTGGAGTTTGTTGCCAGAAGGTGGAATGTTAAGCACCCTGTCGGACCTAGAGGGTGAATACAGCTGCCCACACTGTATTGGAAATATTTCAAAAAGGTTTTTATTCTCTTTTCATCTTATTCAGTATCATGTATTTTGCCACCGCTGAGGTTATCAGTGCTAACATTATTTGTGTTTGATGATGAAGACTCAGAAAACATTTAAATTCTTATAACAAGCAACTGTATAATATTTTTTTCCTTCTTTCTCTTTCCTTTTTCCCCACTAGTTTCATGCAAATGAGAAATTAGGGGAAATGGAAGCAACACCAGTACCACAATGGCTGCGTGAAAGACATCTGTATTACAAGCTACTCAACTTGAAGTTATTTTCCAATTTCAGGTAAGTGAATAAGAAAAGAATAACTGCAGTTAACTAGTTATAGTAATAATTTTCTTATATCTTTGTATAATAAAATGCCAGCTTAGTACTGTGTTAGTTCTTGCATTGGCATTTTCAAGAATTACAGTATTTAAAGATTACTCAAAATCTTTGTGTTTTCATATCTAAATCATTAAATGAACCAAAGGTTCTCTTTTTCTTTTGTTGTTATTTTTTGTTTCTTCTCGCTTATTTAACCTTTAAAAAGGAAGAATATCTCCAGTAATATCTACATACGCACTAAATGTTAAGAGACAAGTTAATTCTTTCTTTTCCTACCTTTCACATTGTGTAGAATGTATGAAATAGCAGGTACTGTTCACCTTATATAGAATGTACCCGAGCCAAGTATATAGTGTAAAATAGAAGGAAATATTTACTGCTAGAATTCTCACATTCTTCTGATTGGGTTATGGAAACCAGTGAAAACATGGTAACTGAAGTTCAACTTCTTGCATAAGCATTTATTTTTGGCTTTCATCTGCACAATATTGCTGAAAGTGATTCAGTCTTGGTTTTTTGACCCTGTGTCTCATGTGGGATTTGTGTGTGCAAGTTCTTTGTGTGTGCATCAGTCATCGCCATCACCAATTACACACATTTTTTGAAACTGCATTTTAGTTTTGCCAGAGCCACATTTCACATTTAAAAATTAACCAAATGATCGTGACCTTATTTCATTACATTTATTATTAACTTAAGAAGAGAATTAAGGGTGGCTACAATGGGAATGTTTACAAGACTGATAAGATTTAAAACCTGTCCACCCAGGGAAGCTGAAACCGCAGGGAGCAACATGTTCTGTCTCTTGTACCACCAACAACCACATTGGGGATCCTGCCCATTTATGAATATTCTCTGTTTCTAGACACTTGGCCTCTCCTTTCGTGCCGGGTGCTAGTACTAATGTCTGCTTAGTGCCCTTGGCCATTTGTGGGTACAACAGGTTTTATCTATGCATCTCATACATCCTCAAGGTGTTTGCAGAGGTGAGGAGGCAATGCTTGGGAGCAGATTTAGAAAGCAGAAAGTGGCTGCCTATGTCTGCATCTGCCTCCCAACAGCGTAAGTGCTGTTAATGAGCTGTTGTGCCAGCAGGTGCGACACTCTGCAGACTTTGCATGCATAAATAATTATTTCTGTTGCTTCTAGAATGAAGAAATTCTTTCTTCACTGGAAAATCAACGTTGGAAGAAGCAAGGCGAACAAGAGAAAACCAGATTGAATGTAGGTTTGGCATGTGAAAAAAATTAAAGTCTTCTGATGCACACTTTATCAATTCATATCTTCTTTTCCTTAAATACTTTATGAAGCAAAAAAGAACAGTATAAAAATGCTAGACTATCTGTTGATAACAGCATTGAAGACTTGCTCTAATATTTTTTTAATGAAACTTTTATCTTGCTGTGAAGGAGCCTGGAATTTCAATCTGGAGAAACTTGAGCTTAAATGTGACATTTGTCTAGTGCCAAGCAGAGTAGGATTCTGAACCATGATACGGATTTTCAGCTATAGATGGGGTGAAAATAATTATTAATAGGTTGCTCTGTTGTAGAATGAGAGTGGTTGAACGAAATCTAGGATGAATATGGAGCAAATGATGGAATTCTGACTGTATGATAAGGTGAGTAAACAAAATCTCTGCCACGCTGCACCTTTTCTCCTGAAGTCTTCTGCTGTTGGCGTGTGAGCAGCATTTGTATTGTGTAGGTTTGATGATGAGAAGGATATTGTTAACTCTTCACAAGAGATCTTTTTCCCTTTTTCATGAAAATGCATCCTATAGTCAGGATTATTCTTATGAATTTTTAATTAGTCCTTGTGTTAGGAAGAGACTTCTTTCTGGGGCTTATATCAATGTGATAGACTTTGTGCTAAGAGCATACAGATGAGATCTTTCACTCGTACCCAACGGTTGGGACCTGCAAAAGGCTGATGCCCTTTCTCTTCTATTTGAGCAGACAAGTGGAAAAGACACAGTCTGTCAAGTAGTTCTTTGTCAAATTATGAAGTTATTGAAATGGGAAAGATACTGGAGTAAATATGGGATATAAAAGCATAAAATCTGAAAGCTGCTGTTCATGGAATGAATCATTAAAAACAATATATGATGAGTCAGCTTCTGGGAAAAAAATCATGTTTTCTCTTTCCTTTGCATTAGTCAGAGACACGTTTATTAATTCATACATTAATGCTGATAGGTAACACTTTCCCTAAAAGCAGAATTGTTGTAGGTGGCAAGTTCATCAGCATTCAGTTGTTGCACTAATGATTAAAATGATTTAAATGATTTAACTACAGAATATTCTTTTGAAATGTTTTTATATCCTGAAATCATACAACCTTAAAGAATAACCTATATGTAACCTAGAGAGTGGTCAATGCTCTCCGAGCTCCAGCATTTGAATAACTTTGTGAGTGAGCTGTTCCCATAAACAAAGATGGTGGAAGACTGTAGTCCCTACAGTGTCCATAAATCTGTTGTATTGAGTTTTTGGTTTTGTTTTTTATTCCTTGGTACGTTGCTGCTTCCATCAAGGTACTGGTCCTTCATAAAGGTAGCCTGGTGCAGGAGACGTTTTCAAAAGGAAATCACAGCATGGCTTCTAAAGCTGCCTCAGCTACTCAGCTTGTTTACTCAGGGTTGTTCCTGTTCAAGGTTTCTGTTGGTTTAGATCCCTACATGTTAAGAAAAGCAATTTAAAGTTGTTTTGCTGTATTTGTTCTAATTCTTTTAATTTCTTAAACGTGATGTCAAGGCAAAGCTCTTTGAAGATTACTCATGCACTAAATAACTTCAGTTATGCTATTCTTAAAGTCATGAAAAATAAAGCTTCAAACGTGGATGGTGGAAAACAAACACTCTTGAACTGCACGTTGACTGTCCTTTCTGATTCCTACACAGAGGTATAAACAGTGCTTCACACAGTTTAAAAAAAAAAAAGCGTCTACCTTTTGATTTAGAAACCATATAATGGCTTTATTATCAAAAGTAAGAGGTTTTGATCTTAGGCCACTTATATAGGAATTCTGCCCTTTATAGCACTCATTTCTTAGTGTGTGTTCACCCACAGACCTTGAGCATACGATCCTGCTCTCAGGAGCATTTGCTGGAAAGACAGCCCCCGTTTGAGTGCCTCCATGCATTCAGCCAAAGGCATAGAAACCAGTGCTGTGCCTATCATCAGTGCTCAGGGCAAAGTATTTTGAAGTATTTTGATTTTCTGTTATTGTGAAGTAGTTGTTCATTATGTATCATTTGGTATCGTTTTATTGTGCCTATATTCTCAGGTTTTGGGTTACTCGTGGTTTCCATTATTTATGCCATTGAACAGTGAGGTAGTGGCTATGCTAACCCAGACAAAGTAGTCTAGGATTTATACAAATTATTTTCAAAGGGTAGAGAGAGTTAAAGGAATTTTATGTAAAACAAATGGAGAACAAATGTTGCAGTAAAGACCAAACACTTAACAGCTGTCTGGGCTTTCCAGGGTGGACCATAACGTTATGCCTCGTGGAAAAAGTCCTCCAGCTGGTTGCTCAAGCATTTTCACAAGTGCTAAGAACAGGTCCTCTGCCTTTAAAAAATAAAATCTTTAGGTAACAAAGGAAAACAAGAATGTCAAAAACAAAGCAATACAGGGTCTCTCTTGAATTTTGAAACTTTTTTTGTGTGTATGTGCGTGTGTTTGTTTCTTTACTTAGATGTGTGAATCAGATGTGTGCTGGAGACTTTTCTTTTACTCTTTTCCTCCGCCAGCCAAGAACATTAATTACATGGAAACCTTTATGTAAACACAGTGCTACTACCAGTCCTGTGACAGAGCTTCTGCAAGGGACCTGCATGCAGCCCGTCTCAGCCACCCGACCGTCACGGGGAAGGAAGTGAGGAGTGGAGGAAGGTCTGCTTTGTGCATGACTTGCAGGAGGTGCACGGCACATGCACCATCCTGAAGGATGTTCCAGACCAAACTGTTGATTTCATGTACAGGGGATGAGAAAAAAAGACAGAAAATAGAAGGAGAGCATGTAAGAGAAGAAGTTACTGTTGAGAGTAGTATGTTTTGACCATTGCACTAAGATCAAATATTTGCTTATTTGCATACCAAATACGCAGCTGACCAGGTGGCAGTCTGCTTCCAAAGAGCAGTTGGTCGGGTGACCCTGCTGCCAGAATCACGAACACAGATCCGCTTCGTATCGAACCAGAGAGCCAGATGAATAAATTAGAAAATAGGCCAGAACGACCTTTTTGTTTCAGTACATGCATAATTATTCTGATTAGTATTTTTTTTCTTGTTAGTGATTTTAAGAAAAGAATATGACAGTAGGTGTATAGCATGTTTACGATGAACTTTTAGGGACTTCTGGAAAAGCAGATATTATCAATGCTGTTTGTTTTGTTCTGTATCTATATATGCTTAAATGATAGAATCGTGGAGTGGCTTAGATTGGAGTGGAGCTTAAAGACCATCCAGCTCCAACCTCCCTGCCACGGGCAGTGTTGCCACCCACTAGATAGTTTTTAAATGTTCAATATTTCTTTTTCGGGTTAGGTTATACCATTTTGACAATACTGACATCTATCAGCCTTTACTCATCCTTGGCAAAAAATAGTGCGGCTTTCTGGACGAGACAATGAGGAAGAGTGAGAACTGTCTGAAATCACGACCCCGTCAGGAAATACTTCTGGGAATAGACCTGTGCATGTGTCACAAGACTAAGAAATGTGATTAAGTGGCAGCTGTAGGAGAATAATTGCAACAAGTCTATATTTAAACCCCAGAAGTGTGTATGCTGTTGTATAAAACAAAGCAATGTCCGTCCTGAAAAGTTAACGCTATAATAACAAAACATTGAGGGGAACCTGAGGGTAAAGTAACACTAAATATGTTTCATTTAAGCAGGCCTTAAAATAATCTTAAATGATTGTGCAGGATAACAAGTAGAATATATGTAAGAAAATACAATTTTGTGCTCTTTGCAGCAGTGTCTTTTTGATAATGCTATTTTTCAGAGCTGCGGTAATTTAGAGCGTTCAAGTAATTGCCTGAAATTGAGCTGCCTATTCCATCTCGTCTTGCACATGGCTGTTCGTGCTTCAAGAACGTTGCAACTGCAAGTATGTTAGAGTAATCATTACCCCATCAAAAGCCTAACAATTCTCAGTAGACAACTGGTTGCATTTAAGACTTGTTAGGCATCTTTATCGTACAGGATAAAATCTGCAGGTTTTGCTCTCGCAGCGTTAAATCTGCAGATGGTGTCTCAGTAGCTCCGTGTAATCCTGCAGCAGACAGTTTATATTATGACATTATTATAAACTATATTGTTATTTTAGTGTGATTGATAATATTAAAATTGCAGACATCGAAATCAACAATACAAAAAAGAAACTTCTTTGGAACATTTCAAGACCGTTCTGGATGAGTATGCAAATGGAAAGAAACAAGTTGTGGGAACAACAACTAGGAAATGCACTGTGCGATCAAAGTCAGAAGCTGTAACTATTAGGAAGTCTGCCTTCCGTATTTTGAAGACTTGACTGATATGAGACATTGTCTATGAATAATAAAACTGAAGAAGTTAACGGCTCTTAAACCTATCTTAGGATTGAGTAGATTTGTAGCTGGTAAGACAAACACCGATGGAGACAAATGAGAGTATCTTACGGGATGTATTCCGTGTTCAAAATTCAGTGGTACTTTTTGAAATCACGCACTTCTTTTTGACAATGATAACCATCAGTAGATGTTTATAACGGAATGTTTTGCACAAGCTCAGGTAGATGATGCCCTCATCCACCAATGTGATAACCCTCTTGTAGGCCACCGTGTTTGTCAGGCACGATTTGCCCGCAGTGAATCCATGTTGGCTGTCACCAGTCACCTCTCTGCTTTCCTTGTGCCTTCGTGTAGTTCCCAGGAGGATCTGCTCCATGATCTCGCAGGGCACAGAGGTGAGACGGACTGACCTGTAGTTCCCTGGGTCTTCATTTTTTCCGTCTTTAGAAATGAACATTTAAAAATGTTTCCCTTTTTCCAGTCAGTGGGAACTTCTCTGCCTGCTGTGGCTTCTCAGGCACGATGGACAGTGGCTTCGCAGCTTCATCCACCAGTTCTCTCGGGCACATCTCATCAGCTCCCACGCACCTGTGCACCTTCGGGTTCCTCTGATGCCCACCAAAAAGTAGAGGAGAAACGATCAGCTTGGAAACTGAAGGTATCTTTTGCTCTACCTATCACTGATTTCTGGATTTTCTTTTCGTATAAAAAATTAAAGAAATGTTTTTTCAGTATTGATAGATAAATGAAAACATTTGTGCTGCTGGATGTTACTGTAAATGCATTAAAACCTTTAAAATGTGTGGTGAGAAACAATCAGGCATTAGCTGTTATTCTTCTCATGGCAAACCTCAAATAATAATGTAATAGCCACCTGCATTGCAGAAAGAATGAGGTCTTCAAACGTATCAGTGCTCCTTTTCAGATACAATCTTCTGCTTGAAATGGCTGTCACTGTATAAAGACTTTTTAATGAAGTGTGAGTAAAACCTAGCGTGTTACTTGACAGTTTTAGGTATTTTTGAAATACCCCTATGGCATAAACCACATGCATTTTGTTTACGTGCAGGACAGCAAGGAGAGGGTTGGTTGGTGCTGGTGATTGCAGCTGGCCAGTGCAGGCAGGCAAGGCTGGGAAGTTTCACAGTCAGATATTGCGTGCCATGTGACACTATGTGCTCAATAACGTGTCATGCTCGTAGCTGTGCTTCCCTGAAAGTGCAAGCTGGGGTTAGCAAACAGCTACTGATAATTTCAAATTTCAGAAGCCTTTCGGTAGACTCCAGTGCACCTGAACAACCAAACTGGGTTTAGCTTTGCTTTATTCGTTTATATAAACACAGCTTGCTTCTGGCATGGTTATTTTCTCTTACATTTCTGCCAATGTTACATGAAAATAATAATGAGTTAAAAGGAGCAGGCAGCTCTATTTTGGGCACCAGAGGCACCTTTTGAGCTACTCCTGCAATCTACAGCTCTTTTTCAGGCATATTAGAAACCTTACTTACAGAGAATGTTTATGAGACATTGAGATCTTTTTAAAATTATGGGTGGATAAGCTTCTGTCTGTAGATTCTAAGATCTTCTCATGCCCCTTCTGCCTATTACAGGTGTTGGGGTCGCTTCCTTTCTGTCAGTGTTTAAAATTTTTCATTTTGAAATCTCGGATGTACTTCATTTAGGGGTTCTACAGCTCCATTTTGTCCTTTTTCTCAGCTTCACTGGGACATTGTGTCGAAGAAAATTTGCCATAAAAATGTGTTATAAAGCTTACACTTTTGCTACTAGTAAAAATAATGTTAGAAGGAAACATCTCTTAAAGCAAACATGGTAATAGACTTTGTCTGGACCCAGTAAGAAGCTTTTATAGACAACAGGAGGAGTGTGCGTGTGACTAAATTTAAAGCTTGGATTCCCTTCTCAAGCAGGAAACCCAGCAGAAGGGTTTCATTTGCTTTTCCAAAGATTCTTCTGACAAGTGCATTTGTAAGTTAAAATCCTCAGACTGTTAAAATGCAGGGCTTTCTTTTCATGGAGACAAATACAGCATCTTCGTTTTACAATGCGCCTCTCAGGGTATGGCATTCAATTAAGAACAGCATCAGAAAAACATTTTTCTGTACAAGAAGAATTACAGAGGCGTGCTTTTTTACAAGCAGCATTATGAAAGCATGTTTTTCTGTACATTTTTTAGCTATCAAATAGGTGATTGGCATAATAGAAATTTTTAGTGACGGGGAATGATCTGTGTCTTACTTGCAATCCCCAGAAGAGTGCTGCCAGACACATTCTGCTGCTTATGAGCTTTGTGTCTATCACAAACGTACGTGGTGTATGTATGCGTGTGTTCACAGAGTTACACACATGTATGCTGTCTATGTGTGTATATATATACGTACATGCGTGCACGCACCTGCGCTCAGTATGACAGAGACATTGTAGGAGCTGGTGGGCAGGCAGCAGAAGAGGCTGTAGGTACAGGCACTGGCACAGCTGCCCAGGGTGGTGGGGTCACCGTCCCAGGAGGCGTTCAGGGCACGTGCAGCTGTGGCACTGAGGGACACGAGTGGTGGGCATGGGGTGATGGGTTGGCTGTTGGACTGATCTTGGGGGTTTTTTCCATCTGTAATGACTCTGTGATTCTAATGATGGAAGAGTTGATTGACCATCAGGACTCAGGATGGCGTCTGAAGTGCATGGCCTCCCTCCAGCCCACCATTCCGCTGTCAGTAGGCGTGCAGTCACTTTTCCACTAAGAACTTAAGCTATTCTTGTTTTAAACAAGCATTTGTTATTTTAAGGGGGAAAATCTGACAGGACACTATAACAGTAAGAGAGAGCAAATGATAATCTCAGTTAAGTTTCTGACTTGATGCAATTTTCATTTTTTTTATGCTTTATCCACACATATATACGTGTACGATTTTACTCTGGCCAACCCATGCATGTAGCATCTGTTTAATGATCTCTTTTGCTACCACAATTTTGCAGACTCTGTGTTAACGTGGCTGGGTTGAGCACAGCTATCACCAAAGTCACAGAAGTGAGAGATGAATGGAAGCAGCCCAGGAGCAGCACCAGGCAGCGCGGTGGCTCGGGGACGTACTGCGGATCCTGTCCAGCTCCTGCTTCACTGTGCTGCCATGCGGTAATTTGACTTTATTTACCTGTACAAAAAGCAATCTGCTCTGCCCTAAGGGGCAGTGAAATGTTGTAGCGAAGGCGTGGCATGATTAAAGCTCAGGCTCTGCCAATTTCTTCTTCCAGTTACTCTTTGAAAATCAGGTGTGAATATTAATGCGGTGACTTTAAATAACCGATGTTTCAATGCCTACTTGTGTTTGCTCGTAGTCCTTTTGGAATCTCTGTCAGGAAGCGTTTACTTCAAAGGGAGTTAAGATATATATATGTGTGTATATATATATATACTTGCATTGACTGTAAATGTTTTTGAAGTTGCTATGGAAATTATATGGTCTTTTTCATTAACAGAACAAAAATAATGGAGGATGGCAATGTCATGGAAAGATAAGGCTATTAAAAATTCCAGAGTAATTACACAGAAAGATACAGAACATGGAAGTTTGTTTCAAAGAAGTTTGGAAAAGGACTCAAATTTTTGTGTAAGCACAAAAGTAGGCAGCTTTTCCTGTGCATCAGAAGGGTGATGTAAGGAGCCTCTTCAGCACCGCGGAGCTGTTGGACGGAGTAACGTAAATAAGTAAATTCCTTCTGACCGGGGTGATCAGGAGTTGCCTTGCAATTTTAAGAATGTGCTACCATGACATAATTCTTTAGGAAAGTTCCTGCTGCCGCAGTGGTCACTTGTCGCTACAGGATAAAGATATGCCACGTGTTCATTAATTTTATATTAGTGCCATTAAAATGGGTGCAGCTCAGCTGCTGCCTTGAATTTGAGCGGTACGATCCATGGTACGTATGGTCCGAGCACTCTTCAGAGTAGTTCTGGCCTCAGATATACGGCTCATGGGGCCCCTTCCCTATCTTTTGAGACAAACTTCTTATTTTCTGCTGTCTTCTTCCAAATTTCCCAAGATACAAAACAGTTCCATGATTATTTTTTCTATCTTTGCCTCCCCCGTATTCTGCATTGAGTTTTCTCGAAGAAACGTAGGTTGCTGCAATATGCTGTGTGAAATCAGAAATATTAAACGAAGTTAGCTAACAGACCATCCATAGATGTTTTCAATTTAAGAACATAAAAACGTCTATTTTGTACTTTATTCAAAACTACATCAGATTTAGATGTACTTCTGCTTTGTTACAGTCTTACTGACAACACACAGACACGGGCACAGACCCCTGCTGCCGGGAATTAATTCATCTAGATCATCTCTACGTGAAGGTACGTGTAACATATGGGATGGAACTGGGAAATATTCTGTCCTAACAGTATCTGCTCCGCACTCGGCGGTGAGGTCATGTAAGAAAACAGCTCCTTCTAATTACACACTGAACTGCCCTTGTCTCTGAAGCCCTCGCGTGAGCTGCATCCAGAACACCACAGCAAACAGCTACTGATGCAGCTGTCTGCATTCCAGGAACACGTCGGATCCCTCTGAGAAGACGGTTACGCATCCTGCTCCTGCTGCGTCCTGCGGCCAAGTACCTGAACTCCATTATTTATTTAATAGTTGTGTAGAAAAAAATTTTCCTTTTTTTTTTTTTTTTTTGTATTTTTATCCATGGTACCTGGGAGTTTCAGTTGGATCAGTCTAGTTTTCATTCAGGACTCACCTGCTAGATATTGTCAGTTTCTGAGGGTTGTAAAGGCGCTGGAAGGCTGCGAAGGTGGCGCCCAGCTGTGGCTGCATGACGAGCAGTAAGAGCTGTGCACCCCCCCGCCCAGGCTCAAGAGCACCCTAATCCCAGGCACATACCAGGAGCTCCTGGAGATCTGTTTGTATTTTCTCTGGAATTACAACTTCATGGGAGCACAACAGCACACACGTATCTCACGTTTTAGTAGCAGTGCTGCAGAATTATTTACCCTCTCCCTCTTAATAGCGATTCAATGTTTCACGCTCCATTTGGCTTCTGGTAAGCAAGCACTACTGAGAATGCCAACCAACCACCACACAGTTGTAAAACCATGCAAAATGCATTAAAAAGCTATCGTGCGTGACAGGTTATGGCAGACAAATACTTGAAGTTGTTAATAGTCTGTTTAAATTATTGATCTTTTGTATTTTCTTCTGTTTCATTCATTTCAGAGGGAAAACAAGAAATAATTTCTGAAAAAGCATCCTGACAAGCTGCAGTTGCTGTTAGGAAATGCTGCAGATTTGCATTTACTTGGGCAACTGGAGGCGCTTTGAGCGGAGAGGATGATGGTGAAGAAGATTCTCTGATCAGCACAAGCAGGCCGTGTGAGCCTGGTGAGAGCAAGGTGAGTGCCATTTAGTTTCAAGTCTTGCGCGTGATGGATTTGAAGGAGAACCGCCGCTCGGTAATTTTATATACGAAATGTATGACATGTCATTCATGAACATTATTGGGTTTCTGTTCTGTCATTTCATTTTTCAAGGCTAAAACCTTTACTTACTATGCACGACTGGGTTCTAAAAGCCTTCTATTTGAGTATGATCTTGTACATTTAAGAAGAAAATCCAATGAGTAATTCTCTATTTTCAAATTCAGTGCCAGATCATCTTCCTCAAGCCGTGGCTGTCATTATGAGGATTAGACACAGTCATGTTCCAATTAACAGTAAGATTGAGAAAAGGTGCAGCATTAGGATAGCTCAGCCCCAGCTCCTACTTGGGATGATATTTTTAGTAGCGTGATGAACAGCCTTCATAAAGCAGAACATTAAATTTAACAGGCAGTCGTTCCCGTCTCCCCTCCTTGGGATCAGCTCACTGGGGCACCTTGAACCACGCGCAAGGAGACCGTGCAAGCAGGCTACAGACAGCTCGCAGCCAGAAAGCAGCGCCCTCTTGGTTAGTGCACAGATGTGGGACGGCACCAGGGCTTAGCACACAGCTGCCACAATCCTGCTAGCAATGTGCTGCTTGTTTTTAGGGAATTGCCAAGAAAATGTTGTTTTGTGGAAGTGCCTGTATGATTGCAACCAGGTTGCATCACCACTCATGGCATTGCCTCCAAACAATCTAGGAACTGCAGGCACCTCCTCCTGGAAATAGCCAGCAGGTCTCTGTCAGGTCGCTCAGAGCTCACCTTGCTGCTTTCTCAGCCTCTCTCTCCAGACTGGAGGCTGTTCTGTTTCCCTCATGGTAGAATTGAGGAGTTAAGAGTCTTTGCTAATCCAGTTCAGCAATGGCACTGATTTTATGGGAAATCCTATTTACTTCTCAGTAGGAAAGCTGCTTACACGTGTGACAAAGTTTTCCCATCTTCATTTGTTTCTCTGACAACAATTTGATTTGCCAGAGAAGGAAAAAAAAAATCAAAGCTCTGGTAGCTGAATGTCTTTACAATGTTTTTTGTTTTATGTTTAAGGAGGAAGTAACGCTCAGGACACTCTGAAGCGTGTAACACACCTCCATTCCAAGTAAGTCACACCATCCAGTGGCCTCTGATTTCTTCTGAACCCAAACAGATCTACTGCAGGAGCTTCTCTCGTACACTGCGTACTGGCTGTGCTTTATCTTTTTAGACCAACAGGACAAAAGCCTTTAAAGGCTTTCCTTATCCTTCGGTGTCAGATGCTGACACCTTCTATCAAATCAGTTATATACTGCCTCCGTGTGCTGTTACAGAAATGCGTAATTTTCACAACTTCAGTAAACTGCTGAGAAATCAGAAACTGGAATAAAAGTCCCATCAACAAAACATTTCTAAGTAATAACTGATTAAAATAGCAGGCGGCAGAGAATGTGCAATAGCTGCTGGAATACTCTGTCTGCTAGATTCTCGCAATATCTGCTTCTCGTCAAAGGCATTTTAGGAAACCCTCATGCAGGAACTTGAGGATCACTGTTCTGTCAGACTGGGCTCAAACCAGAGGTGGATGATGCAGAGACCCAATGCAGTCTTAAATTGCATTACTGGAAATGTTGCACGATGGCAACTCAGTCGCATTGGCTGTACTGTTACTATTCCATTCACTTAGTTCAGCTTTCTAAACGGCATAAAATAATACCAGGTGGACTTAATGAAATACTGACTAAGACATTAAGCATTTTCTTTCACGCTGCTAGAGCTTCATACAGACTGCATGGAAGGAGCGGAACCCCAGAGCTCCACGGACACTGAAGGAGCCACAGGTCAGAGTCACAGAACGGTTTGGGTTGGAAGGAAAGCATGGGCTGCAGAAAGCAGCCCAAGACTGAAGGAAAGCTGCCCTAGGAGGAACTCTCCACCCCCATGAGCTCTGCTGCAATGCTGCAGAGCTTCCTACCTGCCCCGGCTGAAGCGCGGGCTGTGCTCAGTGTCTGGGTGCTCGTGCTGCGCTGTGCCAGCCCTGTGTTGACTCTTCCACACTGCCCTGCAAGCCTGACGTGTTAGAGCCCTCTGCTGCTCACTGTCAGGAAATGGGAAGTATTGGGAAATGCAGTTATTTGCAAGGCAAGCACAGGAATTCTTGCTGTGTAAGATAAATAGACACAGTATGATTATTATTATTTTTATGTTCTAACAGGATAATAGCTGTCCTAATGCTACTCATGCATCTGTGCAGCATTTCTTTCCTCAGCTGGGACAGCTGCGGCTCTCAGCCCAACCCAGGCACTGAACTCCCCTGCCCAGCCTGTTCTGCAGCACAGTTTTAAGGTAAGAACTGAGAA
This sequence comes from Penelope pileata, assembly GCA_013396635.1. Lineage (NCBI taxonomy): Eukaryota > Metazoa > Chordata > Aves > Galliformes > Cracidae > Penelope > Penelope pileata. The sequence goes on along the minus strand of WBMW01001901.1, from coordinate 1,157,587 downwards.
GTAATTTGAGCAGAGCAGATTTTCCCATCAGTGCTCAACATTAACCCGATAAGAAACACAAACTGCAGTTCTTGCAGCAGTGAGAAAGTCCATTGCAGAGGAATTCAGTCCTCACCCGAGATGCAACGTTCAACAGCAGAGCTGCTTTTAGAGGTACCTTACAGAGCACTCCACCTTTTCCATGCTGACTGTGGAGGTTTGGTTTCTTATCAAGATAATTGAATTTTAGTTCTAGCCAAACAAGAAAAAAATTAGAACCCTAGGTTTTATCTGCCTTAGTATTACCTGTTCCCAGGATGCATTTATTTATTAGTACGTGCAGACTTCAAATATATGACCCGTTACCCTGCTTACTTTTCAAGAGGCAAATAGAACGAAATCTAAATTTCTTAACTGGATCAGCTTTGCTTTCTCATTTCCTTTCTGTACAAAGGAGACGGCCGTACTGCTCCACTGCAGTCACTCTCTGCCCCTGCCGCTCCTGTGGCGGAGGTCGGGCCAGGCACGGCTCCAGCCTTCAGCAGCTGCTCCAGGCTGAAGCAGGCGGTGCGTCCCCACCTGCAGGCCCTGCTCAGCTCTGACTCTTTCAGCCAGAGCAGAAGGGCAGATGCTCAGCAGTGCTGACTCCCCAGTGAGAATCCTCCTACCAAACGGAATTTGTTGGAGATGATGATACACTGTTACATTGTTACGTTGATACAGCAGAAAGGATTCCCTGTGCTTGTAGGCACAGGCTTACCTGTGACCCTTCTCAATGATGCCAAGCTATTTAGCTCCCCACGCTGCTCCGTACACTGCCCATACTTTCACGATGATTTTTAAACTAATTTAAGACAGATCTGACCAAAAGTCCTTATCTTAAAAACAACACTCCACAATTTTGAAGGAAAAAAACCAACTGTAAGGACCCTCAACTACTACATGGGATTAGTATTAAATAGTCACTTAAAATTGCATTTAAGAAATCTTTAAGACTACTTACGCATTTGATGCAGTACTGCAGGGAGTCTCTAAATATTAGTACCAAAAGGTAGAATTGATGTTTATAGAAAGTTAAATAAATAAATAAAAATCAATAATCAGCTTTTCCAAAACAAAAAACATAAAAAGCACTATCAAATAATAGTTCCTTCTAGTTTTTGGGAACTTTCCCATCTGAAAAAAATGGTGTTGTAGATTCTGGTTTCTCTGCAGACAGCGCAAGGCGTTGTCTGACAACATGCTGCAGATCAGATCCCTGCCGTCAGGGAAGAGTCGCTCCCCACAGTGCTGATGGAAGCAGCTCCTGACAAGGGACTGTGGGACCTGGTTTGGTGTTTGAGCCATTGCAAATGTAATTTAAACAAGCATTTGCATTACCAATAGTAAATAACTTGCTGGAGGCAAAATTATCATTCCTGTCCCTTACTCGTTATCACACTTTCACTGGAGTCCTGTTCACACCAGCTCAACTTAGCCCAGCATGTATTTCCTGTGCGGTACCTCGGGCTCTATTAATGAGGCCTACTGGTAACAGACAGAGCAGTGACAAACTAAAGGCAAACTAAGCACCCCTCCTGCCCCCTTCCCCATTCTGCGTACTGCAGTGCCTCCCTGCAGCCCCCCGCTCCCACTGCCCTGCCACCTAAGCCCATCACACCGTCCAAAGCCCCCATCTCTTCCAGTAAAGACAATCACTTTAACTTAACAACTTCGGTGCTTGCTGTACACTGATATTTTTGAGCCTGCTTCCCTGTCCCCCGCCACGCCACCTACTTTGTGCTTTTCCTTCAGCGCAGTGAGACGAGCAAGGCAGCAGAAGTGCCCAGAGCCGACTGGGCCAAGGCGTGCTCTAAGGTGACAACGGTGCATCCGTGAGCTCCTGCACGGCCGTGTGACACTCAGCCCATCGCCACCGGTGAGAAAGGCGCTTCGGCAAACACGGCTTCACTTGGGAACAGGAATCTGTGAAACCTCATCAGACATCGTATCTTAAACCGGTAAGAAAAATGCACTACGTAATTTTAAGCAAGAGCTTTATTTCAGTTTATATGCTTGTTTGTATTAAAAACAATTACTTCAAAATCAAATTCACATCAAATTCAGCATGTAAATGAAACAGAAGGTATCAGTCAAGATCTGTTTCTGAAAGAAAAAGGGTCTGAATTACATTTTAATAATCTTCTGCGAGCAACAGACAGAACTGGGATGGCAGCAGCACCTCAGAGCCCACGGGCTGAGGAGACAAACTGTCCCCAGCCCCCGGGTCCTGTCAGACGCCAGCTGCAAGTGGAAGGATTGCTGCATTTCCCATTAATCCACTGAACAACCATATTA
>WBMW01001901.1:1142530-1155226 GCA_013396635.1 Penelope pileata | reverse complement strand
GTTTCATCTGCTGCTTCACACAAGTGAATGCTTGTCAGTGTTGTTACAGGCACTGCTATTTTTCCCAGGAATCAAAATACTTCTCCTAAAGCATTTTCCTTACGACACCAAAACACAGATGTTCTGAGACACTCAGTCAAGCTCAGCAAGCTACAGTATATACACTTCAAATGTACAATTAGCATTAAAAAAGCATGGGTACAAAATAGAGGGTTTTCAATTAAAAAAGAAAAAACCCACCACATGCCAGATTTCAATTAGAGCAAGCTTTAAAAAGCTTCAAAAAGAACGGAAGAAAAGGAACAAATGGCAACAGTGATTTGTTAGTAACCTCCCTGCAAGCCACGGCAGGCGCACTCGCAACGCCCGCCCCACCACGCTGCAGCCTCTGCTGAGCTGTGCTATAAACCACGTGTGAAGGATGCGAAAAGTTAGCACTGGCGAAGGCAGGATAAATGCTAGCTCTAGCTAATTAATGCAAGATTACTTCAGGAAAATAGAAAATTATTCTACCCAGGAAGCAAATACTGAGATGGCGTCTGATTTACAGCCCGTCAGCCAAGGAGCACGGCCAACGCCCACAACACATCCATCAGTTAGAAAGTCAAATATATACAAAAATATATTAGAACGTGGTCAAGGTTAACCACAGACTCATGTAAAAAACGTTGTTTTAAATAGCAGTAGCAAAAAAATAGCTCTTATCTCTATCTGCAACAGTACAAAAGGCAAAACCTACGTATGAGGTAGCAATGCCAAATTGGGAGAGAACAACAAGAAAGAAAATCACTTTGGACAGAGGAGCACTTACCACATTTTCATAGCATATCTGTCAATACAAATACTTAAATGAACACTTCAATTGTTTTGAGAATTAACACAGTAATTTACAAAAATCTTTATTAAACGAACATTTTAAAAAATTACCAGAAACGGATTTAGTTAAAAATTTCTCCTGTTCCTAAAAAAGTTAGCGCATCTTCAAATCCAAACACTGTACAGCATAAAACGTGGAAGCTTTATTATACACACTCAGGGAACGCTATGGTACATTGAGACGTATTTTACAAAGATCCCAATAAGCCAACTGTGGTCATTTTATTCTTTTCTGTCAAATATGCAAACGCTGCACCTTTTGCTACCCCTGTGGTCACTGTTAGACGCCAGATTAGGGTTCACCACTCCCAGGGCTCTGCCAGCGCTGGGAGAGCCTTCGTATCATCTACCTTCAGGGGTCTGAGCCGGATGCACGGTTTCCCCCAGGGCAGCTCCAGCGTCCCTCTTGCCTCAGGAGTGGGGCGGTGGGATGGAGGGGCTGTTTCTGCCCTCCCGTTCTGCCCCTCCATCCCTCCCGCAGGCACAGGTCAGGAGGGGCCCTCTGAACCCTCCTGACCAAAAATCCCACTACCCAGGGGCCGCAGGGCAACACCGCAACGGTGTGGGCCCTCCTGAGGGCCAAATCCTCTGCCCGCAGCTCCGCTGCCCTGAGACCCTGCTCCGTGCATCGGGGCAGGTCAGTCAGACATCTGAAGTTAGATGGTGCACCTAACACCAAAAATTAACTGGATGGAACTCCTGTATTTACTGTATCAAGAAAATAATATACTTTACATCACAGTGCTTAATTAATGCAATAAAAAAAAAAATGTAAACTCAGGATTATAGACAAAATTTAACTTGAAAAATTAGGGCTCCAAGACTTTTTAAAATTCACAATTTCTTTTTTTAGATTGCAGTCATAGACAGTCAGTTCACATAACTCACGTACTTGAGATTACTTGTAAATACCTGTTGATGCACTCCGTTGTTTGGTCACTTTTTTTTTTTAAAGCCTAATAACAAATAGACCAAGTGCAAACGTAAGAGGTATATTTTAATTTGCAAAGAAACTTTAGAAGTAATTTGCAAATCAGGTATCTGGAGTGCTCTAGTAGATGTAAGGAAATATGCGGTACGGGACACGCTGGCAATACCTTTCCCAGGCCAAGCCATACTTTTTCTTACAATGATGTTCATCACGAGCCTCTCGGTGAACGAGCAAGCAGATGAAATAAATCACATAGAAATACGGCAAAATGTGATTGAAACCTGTAAAACAGAGTGAGAAAAATCAATTCTGATACACGAAACATTCTAAAACTTGTAGCTGTTAACAACGTGTGGTGGCATCAACCTGCCAGGGACTGAAGCATCTTTTACTCACTGTAAAGCACCCAATATTCAACAGGATGGTGCAAGTATTTCATGGTATGTTTACATGTAAATGGGAACACCCTCCTTGTTCCTCCTTCCCAAATATTCTTTGTATTCAGAGTCCCAAAATCCACCACCTTCGCTCTCAGTGTACGATGTATTTATAATACAGTGTATTTAAGAGAAAAAAGGCGTCACATCAAGCTCGCAGCTCAGCAATTTGCCATTACTGTAATCAGAGCTTTTATCACCTCAAATAGTTATCACTTTGCCTTTCAAAACCAGTCTGACGCCTAAACATACCAATAACCATTTCAGACAGAATCCCTGCAGTTCAGGAACTTACCACAGGGCAGGGACCATGCCAGGGCCATGATGATATCACCAAGGTAGTTGGGGTGGCGAACAAAACCCCACCAACCCGTGACAAGAAGCCCTTTTCCCGTTGCGGTGGGTATAAATTTCAGATCTGTGAATAGAGTATTGCAGTCAGTACAGCAACCGCAGGGTACGTGCTGGGAGTCCAAAGGACACTGTGAAGCAAAGGAATACATCAGAAGCGTACTTACAGGACAATTTGGGATCTGCCGGATTCCTTCGGAAATTATTTTTCTGAGAATTTGCACTACGGAATATGTAATACCCAATGCCTGAAAATAAATATGATTTTGCATTTTCAGTATTTTCCACTGCTTTCTGTTGTTCAGCAAAAGCACTCACATGCTCCTTGTCACTCTTATTACATGGAAGTCAATTACGTCTCTGAGAAGAAGACATTCTCCAGTTCTCAGAGCTCTACAAGACAGAGATGCTACTGGAAAACTGCGTCCCATATGCTCTAACTTTCAAGAGTTTGGAGCAGCTGTGCTCTCACATCTAGCTTTACATGTACAGCTGACTTATAGTTTATTAATGTAGCACTGAGTTTGAAATCCATGCGAAGTGATGTGTCACAGTTTACAGGTTTATAGCTCCACTAGCAGCCCAGTGTTTTGCGGTACTATCCCATAGGCCCAGTGCCTAGGCCAGCAACTGACTGACTCACGGCAAGTGCACAGCGTTAAATCAATGAGACAATGAAGTATCTGTTTCAAAATTCTCACAACTCAAATTAACAAAGACACCTCTGCGTTGTTACTGTCAGTATCAATAGCATTTCCTGAACTTACCGTTCAGAACAGTAATTGCAGCCGCAACAGGCCAAGAAATGGCAATAGGATGTCCAACTAAATAGAAGGCCTGCAGACTGTACACAAAGGGAACCCACACCAGATCTCCAAATGCTAGCATGAATCCAAATCCATCATGGGTAATGTCCATTGTAGTCAAAACAGCTTCCTACAACCAAGAAAGGAACTTAGAATTCACAGAGCATCATTATTTAAACTCCAATTAGAAAAAGCACCACTTTACTACAGGGCCGAAGAGTGGATTTTACCTCATTCCAAAGAGCGTCCACCACATAGAGAAGCTGAAAGCCATTCACGAGTGTCATTGCCAGCGATGGCATACTGAGGTGATGTATCTTCATCTCAGCCAAGAGCATTGCCAGGTTTATAACAACCTAGTTTAAAAAATATATTTTATTCCAAATTTTCCGTGTAAAAGTGGTTTTCTATTATGCTATAGAACATCTTAATATGGATGGTTTTAACTGACACATTTAAGTTAAAAAACAAAACAAAAATTGCTTCATAAACAAGTTTATACTACTCTTCTGAAGCTGTGGCCTCAGCATGTGAATACTTTGAGTGGTTTTAGTTTCCTACAAAGCAAACAAGCTACAATGTAGGAATTGTCCTAAGATAAATAAAAATGGACATTACAAATGTATCAACATAACACTCTATTTTTTTCCTGGTTTTAAATACATATTGCATCCTTAGCACCAGTCATGGAAGAAAAAGCAGCTCCGCTTCCGGACTCACCCAGCCAATCAGTCCTGGACGTAACTCACAGAAGTATTTGAGGTCAAAACCACCAATACGGGGGTTTAACTCATGTCCAGTAAAGAAGTCATAAACAACATATCCTGCAAGACGAGACACACTCCGTGTTAGTAATACTGACCCTTTTACCCATCGTTACGTTCCCTGCAAGGCAGCTGGTATTCCCTGCTGAAGTTCTCTCATTAAAAATGAAAAAGCATTAAGTTTGGGAAAAATAGAAGAGTATATGTGAAATACAAAAGCAAAACCCAAGTATTTTGTCTACTAGAAGGACTGACCACTGCAGAAGTTACTGCAGTTTCATCTTTCTATGACTTTATTCCTTGTTTTCAGCCTTATCCTAAAGCTCTCATCATGGTTTCCAGAAACATGATGATCTTATACTAAGTAATTCCGTTTTTCCTTCTATTTCTTTACTCTTCCCTAGGAGCAAGAATTCCTTCAGCAGTGAGAACAACCCGACCATCAAAAGAGATGGACAAGAAGGAAAATGCAGTCTTGACTTCTAGGTACCCTGTGCTGAGTTAGCAACCGAACAGCCATGTGCAGAACAGCTACAGAACATTACAGTGCCACTCAGAGACCACAGCTGCATTAAAGAAAAAAAGGAAGATTTATGCTCATTACATTATTTCTCCTCACACACACATGCTGCACTGACAAAAGAACTGAGGATACTTTAATACTTTATTTCAATACGCTACATGTTCTGTCTGTAAATGCCCTAAGTCACTCTATCATCATTTTTATAAGCACTTTGTTTCATGCCTAGTGCTGACTTTTTCTCAATTTGTTGTCTTACAAAGGCATATAATTGACAATTTCCAGATTTGCAGTTTCATGACTGAATCAAAACTGCCTTTTAAAAACTCAGTTCAACTAACTGGGTTTACAAGTCTGCAGCAAAAGAAAAGCGACCTCTGAAATGTCGGTTTTTCTTTGTTTTATTCTGTCAATTTTCTCTTTCCTTAGTTAGCTGTCGTTATCTCAACCCATGAGTTTGCTCACTTCTGCCCTTCCAGTTTTCTCCCCCAACTTACTGGGGGCGTGAGCAGGCGCCTGTGTGGTCTTTAGCTGCCTAATGGGGTTTACCCACACAGTAACCACCTATGCAAGGTAATCCAACAAAACTTTTAAGCATTTTATAGTCTATCTATCTGTGTGTGAACAAAAAAATGCCATTCAACGTGCAGCATTACTCTTATTACATCTGGAGAAAGTAAAAGTCAAGGTCTTGTAATGACCTGCCTTAAATCTAACCTAATTCATAAACATGAAACTGCAGCAAACAACTGTAAAGAAATCATCCCAAGTAACTAGAACTTACCAGAATTTCCACCTGGTGCTAGGTCTTCCTCAGGTGCTTTCAGGGACCGAATATACAAATAGATGCTCAGTGCCATAGAAAAAGCTGCAGCTGACACTGCAAACTGCATGAAGTGATCGTACAGATAATGAAGTTCAAATTGAAAATATAGTAAGGTTCCAATAGCTGCAGCAGTCAGAACAAAAGCATAGAACCCTGAAGGATGTAGAAGAAAAACATATTAGCTAAAATAAAACCGTAATTCTTCGTAGAACCTACCCAGTCCAGTCTTTCTGCATTTTTACTTACAAAATCTAGTATTTATCTATATTCCAATAATTTGCTACACATCCCATGCTCGAGTTCAAACTTCTGCAGCACAACAGGGTACCTTAAATATTCCATCTGTGTTCTGAAATTTCCTGTGCTCCGTATCAAAAAGGTTACAAGGCAGGAACACCCTGACCTCTCCTTGACTTTTACAACACAGGATTCAGCTTCAGCTCCTAGGGTAACAACAAACAATGCCCCTACTACTGGATTAATAACAGCAGTCATGAAGTCTTCTGTGGAACAGCTCAAAAGAACCACATTTTCTTCAAGTATTTATTTATCACCTATCTTCTGTCTTGATACAGCTACCAGTAACTAAAGTATTAAAAGAATTGTCAAGTCAAAACTTGAACACAAAAGACTTAGATGAGAAACTTGCCCAACTCATCGGACGTGAAATCAGACGCAGATAAAGACAGAACTGTTGACAGGCAAGAACATCTTAAAGGAACTACAACACACTTGTCACTAGTCTGTAAATCAGAGGCATCCAGGAAGATGATTCAGACACTTCAGATGTCTTCAGACCACTCCTGAACACTTCCGTTGGAGTAGCAGTCCTTGTTATGTGAGCACTACTAGCAACGTGCTAGGCAACTCCCCAGTTAGCAGCTGTTATGCAATGAATATGCCAAGTGTCACCAATCCCAACTGGATGGCAGACAAGGTCCCCTCTACAGTCCGTTGGCTTCCTCTTGGGGCAGTCAGCTCCTGATCATTTTTTACCATCTTGTTCCAAGAAAAAGCGCATCATGCTTTATGATAAGTTCACAACAGGCATCTAGCCTAACTACAGAGCACATCTTTCTTCATTTGGCATCTTTAATTTGTGGATCTGAGTACCACAAGTCTGGTAGGGAGATGCAACTTCAGCACGAGCAATTGCAAGGTGCTCACCATTTATCCGGTACTGCAGTTTCCTTCCATTTGAAAGAGGCAGGCCTTCCACAACCTTGGAAAGATAAAACACTAATGTTGCAATGAAATTCTTTCTAAGAGCGCTGAAAGAGGAAGGAAAATCTGGGCAATCTCCACCACAAAGACATTCAGCCAAGCTACCTAACCAGCTGGACACACTGACATCTGAAGACCACACTTTGTTCTCAAAAGCACACTTTGGATATCGAAAGGAAAAGGGTAACCATTTCAAATAAAAAACATTTGAAAAAACCCCTTCATTTCCTAACCAGCATCAAGAAACCAGAACAGAAGCTTCACTCAATTGAAACGTGTGTGGCAACAGAACAATTTTGACTGATTTACTGCAGTTTTCTTTCAGAAGCTGGCAGTATCCCTCAAGTCACAAAAAGTTTAATAGAGCATTTACCTGACTAATATGGCTGGGATAGATAATGACAGCTCCCCAGAAATGAAAATCACACTGTAAAGCACAGAATATCTTTTCTACTGGTTATCAGTAGAACCCTGGGTATCGAGCAGTCTTCAGGTTTGAAAGTCAGATATCGGAAATTCTGACATTCTTCTAGATTTCTATTAAGCAAATGTTATCCATGCTTTCATTTGAACTCCTATACTACGCTTTCTGCCTTTTCCACTGTAGGACCACAAGCTTACCTTTCCAATTGGCAGTAAGTAAAACACAGCTTGAAGGAAAAACCACAGAAGAAAGACAGCAAACACTTTAGCATCCCAAAGGCTTTCAAGCGCTGGGATAGGAGGAGGGAAGTTCATAAGGCTGGGGTCATCTTGCTTGCACATCAACAACAAGAAGAATACAGTAGCAGGCAGGAAAAATATCAGCGTGAAGGTCCCTGTAAACAGACATCATTAGTAGAAGATAAACGTGGAAAATAAAATAGTAGCTTCAATACCACTAATAAAACTTGTTACTAACAAAGAAGAGGTCATTATCCCTGCAGCAGTCCCCCAGTCGCAGGATACAGAGCCATTCCTCTCACTCCCACAGGGCAGTGAAGCAAACCGAAGGACTGCATCCACTACCTCCCTTTAAAACTGACCAAAAAGCTGTAGGAAGAATACTTCAGTGTCGAGTTTGAAGTACCTGGCTTTTGAAAATGTAAGAACGTCTGCTAGTTATTTCCAAATAATAAGATTTAAGAAATGGTCCGACCTCACTGTGCAAGGTCTGCACTGTATTTCACAAGAGAACCAGATGCAACAGGGTTTCTCTGACTCCTGCCCACACCACCACAGACAACCTGAAGCACTGTCGTGGTTCTGGTGTGCAGCTAGGGCCCAGAAACAGGAACAACAGCTCTTCACAGGAACGTGGTCACTAACTCAACGTAAACCACTAATTTTCAACTATTACCACGATGTGCACACATACCAAATCTTCCACCAAATTCTAGCTCCTTTGTTTTTGATGATGCTTTCTCAGTAGTTTTTATCGTCTCAAAAACCTTTTTCTCTGAATAGATCTCTTCCTTTTTCTTTTCTTCTTTCCTTGAACGCAAGCTGTACTGTTCGAGTGAGCGCTCCACTTCCAGGTCTGGCTTCAATTTTTGCTGATAATGAAGAAAAAGAATTTAGAAAAAAAAAAAAATCCTAGTAATTTAACCTATGTTACTCTGGTATTTTATACTTAGGACATTATTCACTGTAAAAAAAAAAAAAGTACAATGCGTTGTACTTCTACACAGTGCTTAACCTTATACATTTAAATGAAGACTACTGAAACCAGTACAACACAAGTAACAAGTGATGGTCTGATGGAAAAATGAAGGAGAAAAATCACTGTCACACAGCTCCAGCTAGTACTCTTCCTTCTGACAACTTCATCTCCCTCTCCCCTGAACTCAGTCAGCTGAACTGTAAATTCATTTTCTAAGTTTTATCTTGCATTCTACTTTCTCCTTGATTATTGTCTCGCCTGTTTCTAGTCATTTCTGAGAAAGCGAAGGTAGAACGCAACACAGAACCAAGTCATAAAGCAATGCTCCCTAGGGTCATACCTCCACGACTTTGCTGGATGTGTCATTTCTTTCTGTACTGTCAGGTTCACCATTATACCTTCTGGTGTTATTCTCACTTGGTTTCTGGTTAAAAAAAAAACAACATAGTTTTATCTTTCTGAAAATAGCATCTCCATTAAGTCTACAATAAACAATTAAAAACACTAACAATCTAGTTTATTTCAACTGCAACTGCTTTGGTTTTCCCTGCATGAAAACAAGTGGGTTCCAAATCCCAAGTATGGACAGTTTCAGCTCACAAAGAAGGGTGGAAAAAACCATTCAAAAAAAGGAAAATGTTAAATTTAAAAAAAAAAAAAAAAAAAGGTAACTGAAATTAAGAGGTAATGTGAAAACTGTTCTGTTTTTAACTCCTCAGTAGGAAGTGCCAAGTAGAAGAGACATGCATATTAAGTAAGGCTATTTGCGAAAGCAGAGGCAGTTTCAGTGTCCTATATACGAGACTGCTCCGCAGGACTGTGAAGGACTGTGAAAGTTTGGTTTTCTGTTAAACAGCATTCTGAGAAATAAATTCTCTTCCAGAAAAATTTCCAGTGAATCTAGCTTATACAGCTCTGTGAAGACAACTCCTTTGTTGTGTTTTATTTCTATTTAAGCTTTGGAAAAGAACCGGGTCATTCATAAAAAAAAAAAAACAACTCAAAAACAAAACAAACAACAAGAAAACCCAACAGCTCAATCCTACTCCTCATTTAAAAGCCAGGAGAACATCAAAAATATTTTAACCTTTTTGTCCAAAGTAAAGTGGAACTGCTGGAACTACAAACTACTTAAAATGAGCGTATGGTCCCCAGGTTGTTGGTCACACAGCTCAAAGCAGTTCACTGCAAAACAGAACCCACAGTAATTTCAGTGCCACAGAACACTTTCAGGAGAAGATACTTAGTAAACTAAACCCAGCTATTTCATTCGGATTAGTTGAGTTTAGTTTAGTTTAAACCCAACTCAAACCTATCTATTTTCAATAGCAAATGGCAAAAGCCAGGGACTGCGTTCAGCTGAAGACATTTACGAGTAAAAGGGGCAAAGGAACACTTTGCCTCTTCACAGAGGTAGAGGGACAGATCACCCCTACTATTCTCCACTTACAGAAAAGCAGAACCATTTTTAATACTCAATATCGCTTTCACAAAAAGGCACCAACAAATGTGCTAAGTTTCAGCTACAAATGAAGTATTTGGTAAATTTACAAACCCTCTCAGGACAGTTTTCGTAATTAAAACAGTTCTGCAGTATCATCAATAAACAAGGCCATATCTATTCCACACCTGAATTCTGTAGCAGTTCCTCTCACACGGAAGTTTCACGTGTTTTCAGTTACTATTTTAAGGAAGCGTGTATGAAATTCATGTATTCAATCCATTACTTCAGTACCTATCAGGTATTGATCAACAGGTCTCAAAAGCAGGCCGAGCTCCTGTGCACCATTTTGCAGGTGGGAGCACACAGCAAACAATGACTGCGACATTATGATAATAAAGAAACTGTGTTTGTGTTCTGAGAACTTCACAGCACCACCAAATTCAAATGGAACATAGAATACGTTTCCATTTCAGGAATTCCCTCACAACCTGCCAAGCCCCAAAGCCTATTTTCTAAGGAATAAGGCGTTTCCACAATGCATTTTTTGCAGCTAATTATGCTGCTCTGGGAATACCAAGTTCACCTGGCTCTTCCAATAACAACCCCTGTATACATAAAAAAATATTTTGCAAAGCAGAGAGCAGAAAGGCGCAACCAAAAACAAACAGAAAAACAGTACCAGTAGAGCTAAACTGGTTTCCGGAATCACTTTCTTTCTGTCGTCTTTATGTTCCCTGCTATGGGAAGAAGAACGACGTCTGCCTTTCGCTGGCCGGCCGGGAGATCGAGAGCGGGATCTGCTAGCACTTCTTCTGGAAGGAGAACTGGAAGAAGATTGGCTTTTCCTGTGCTTGAATGACGACTGTGACTAAGGAAAGAGGGGAAGAAAACAAAACTTTTGCTTAGACATTCCGAAGAATAGCTTTAGAAAAATTGTTCTTTGTGGTTGGCACATGGTTTCACAGAACTGCCTCCTGTTTCTTTCCTGATGCTGTGCAAGGACTGTTCATAACGAGCAATTACAGCACACTCATTTTGCTGGTAACACCCAAACAAACCTGTCCCAAATCCAACTGCTGACCATTCCTGTCAGAGTTAGAGATCAGGAAGGTGTCAATGCAAGCACCAAGCTCCTAACCCTGCCATCCTCCTAAGCCTCTGCGTAAGGCGGAAAAGCAGCTCACTGCTGCTCTCCCTGGCTTTAGGGGTGCATTTGGTATGTCAAGGTGCAACCTGCGTAAGGCAACACAGCTCATGTCTACATAAAAGAATAAAGTCAGCTAAGTCATTACGTTAGATCTGAAAACTAGTTTCATAAAGCTTTGCCTGGAAGTCTACATTTTAATTTCTCTGTGAAGTCTGCAACTGTAACTTTCCCATTTAAGATTTACAGAATACAACTTTGACAAGGCTCAAATGCTTTATCAAGGAAGGCAATTTTCCAGCTTGAGTTAGCTAAACTGCAAGCACAAAGTGAACTTGCAAAACGCCTGTCCATTTGTAAGCTGTATGCTTACCGACATCACAAAATAGACATCATCTCCTGTTGGACACACTGCTCTTGAGGTGACGGCGTACTCACCCTGATATCACTTTCCTTCAAAGCAAGTTCTGTACCATCTTTGTACTTCACAGTATAAAGATGACTGGCATCATCGTAGCTGGTCACTTGGACTTCATAGTACAGGACGCTTCCTGGCCAGCGACCCATCACCACCTCGCCATCAGCAAACTTCCGGTTTGGCATTTTCCACAAGCAATACCTAGAAAATCCATCAATTAGTAGATGCAATGGCTAAATATTAGGCTGAGATTTCCCCTGCTGTCCTGCCATATCATTAAAGCTTCTCCGCTACAGCCTAAAAATAAACAACTCTTCATCTTAAATATGCAAAAAGCTGCCCAAGAAGTAAAAAAGCAATGATGTGTTTCCAAAATTATTACTAAAAAGAAGAAACAGCTTTAAGTTACAGCAAAGAACATAGTCAGATGTTATGAAAAATGTTGTAAATGCGTTAGCAGTGCATCTGGATCAGTATTCAACGATGATATATCATCTCCATCACCCGAGACCATCAAAAACAGGCTAACCACATGGTTGACCCAATACATAGATGTAGTTGATTCTATCTAGAGGGAAAAAAGAAAATCAAATGGCATCTAAATGCCCTCTAACCTTCTCTTCTTGTGCNCTTCCAACCCAACCCATCCTGTGATTCCCATTACATACATACATTGAATTTGTTATGCCAAACACTCAACAGCTAGAGAACTCGAAAATATAGGCTCCTGTCTGGGATGACTATTCTCCCTTTTCCTCCTCTCCTCTTTTAGCACAAGGCACATAATGCCCTTTGCAGGGAGCTGTAGGAAAAGAAAAAGTATAGTATCAGAGCAATCCACTAAGATCCTGAACTGAATGTTAACCATCTGCACCATAAGATTTACGTGACATCTGCAGAACACAGCTGAAGTGACGACCACCCTTGATCCACTGTACTGATGTGCCGAGAAAATCACAACAGCAACTCAAAGCCACGCTTCTCAACGCAAAGCCCTGTACAGCACTTTGCAGAGTGCCTGGTATTTGACCATCACCAGCTGAAAATGGGTAACCACAGCAAAAGGTCTCCCCATTACCTGGAGTTCGGCACTCAACATACAGAGTGAGGGTATCTTAGGTCACTAATGACAGNAAATAAATAAATAAATAATAAAACCATCATGTGTGATCATTTCTAAGCGTGAAAACAAAAGGTGCCCAGTCTATTCAATCCACAGATCACTTGTGCAGAGAGCTGGGGGTGCCCCATCCCTGGAGGTGCTGGAGGTGCCCCAGGCTGGGCTGGGTGGGCCCTGGGCTGCCTGAGTTGGG
>WBMW01001901.1:1030423-1138976 GCA_013396635.1 Penelope pileata | reverse complement strand
TGCTCCTCAGCCGCGGCGACGACCGCCCCGAGCGACGGTTAGGGCCGCGCAACGGTTCGGCCCCCGGGCCCGCCCCTTCCCGGCGCCAAGCGCGCCGATTGGCCGCCGAGCGCGGTTTGAATCGCGGCCGGCGGCACGCCATTGGCTGCTGGGCGATGGCGCGGTCCTCGCGCCCGGCGCTGCGCGCCGAGGGAAGGCGCTGCCCCCTGACGGCGGGAGATAACGGAGGGCGGCGCCGGGGCCGCCTCCCGATAAACAAAAACGGCAGCCGGGCACGGGGAGCGCCCCGCTGAGGCGGCGAAAGCGAGAGTGGTTCCCGAGCGCTGTGGGCACGGCCCTGAGGAGCGGCGAAACGCGCGCGCTCCCTTTAAAAATTAAAATAAACAATTTAAAAGCAAAAAGCGGCGCGCGATTACACAGTGTCCTTTTGAGGCAATCGTTCCCGAAAGGTCGTCCAAGTTACAGCCGGCGTGTGTCGAAATCAGGAAACCGAAGCAATACCTCAGAACACAGAACAAAAAGATGGTGAAAAAGTTAACGGCGGGGCGGGCGTGGAACGCAGCGGCCCTGCCTGGGGCTTCCGGGCCTCGGGAAAACCTCACGGCCCCGTTAGTACAGTGTGGGCACGGCTGGGGTTGTACCGCCTTCCAGGACCTTCCTCACGGCCCGCGTCCCGGCTGGGCTGACCAGTCCTGCCCCAGCCCAAGGGAAGCCCAAAAAAAGGCAAATCCCAGAAAGTCAGAGCGAAGAGCACCGCTCTGCTGTACGGAACGCTGGCAACGCCACACTGACAACAAAAATCTTGGCTTAAAAAAAAAGCTGCGCACAAAGCTGTTAGTAGGGCCTCCGGCAACCAGAAATTGGTCTTACATTGTTGTCTGTTGGGTTTTGCTCACTTCTGTTTGTGAGATTATTTCACTTTTTTAATAAAATCATGTTTGAGTTACGAGTGCGGGAAGATGGTCACCTATGTAAATGAATACAAGAAGAGGGTCTTCATATATGAACTATTAAAAATAATCAATTTATTCTGCCTAATTTGGCCTGAACTTTTCAATTTTTTCACTACTACTTTTTTATCCTTCCTAATTAAAAAAAAAAGTTGTTTTGTTGCACATTCACATCATTTTTCATTATACAGTGAAATGGGAGGCATCTCAGATTAAAGTCTCAGAACAGAGTCAAGTTTAAGCATAGCTACAGATAAGTGTGGTCACAGTAAACTTGTTCTTTAGCTGTGCACAAGCAATCAGCTTTTACCTGAAAGATATTTAGTAATTTACGAAGGAATGCGACTAAAGTTTCATTTCTGGCTGCGAATAATAAACAGTTTTGAAAAGGTTCCAGCTATCCTTTCATTTGTTTGTTTAGTATTGCACAGTTTACAATTATAACATTAAGGACTGTTTTCAGTAGACATCTCAATTACAGCAACTAATACCTGAGTCTCCTTCATTTCACTGGCAGAAGCCTACAATTAATATGCTTCAATATGAAGGTTTGCTGCTGTGATCTCATTTAGAGCATAAACATGCTCTCAGAGTAATGGTTTTCTTTTGGAGTTACTGAACGTGGATAAGAGAGCCGTTGGGCCATTAAGAACTGTTTATTATCAACAGGGTTACTGGCAGGATTGAAATATTTTAGATATATTGATTGGACCATCTCAGATCAACTGTTAAACTGAATAAGTATGAAACCAGTTAGATCATCACCATGAAAATATAAAATATCACCTCTGCACTGCTACAGTTTGGGTTTTCTGTCTCTGTATAAGCAAGTCAGAAGCAGAGAAATTTGGCAGTCAACACAAAGCATCTTGACCTCACAACACAGAACTGACAAAAAAGTTCTCCAACTTTTCATTTTAACTATCAATATTAGGCAGTACAGCATCACAAACACCAAGACAACTCTATTCACTTAAGATTTCAGTCCTTCAGAATTCAACCTCGGTTCTCGTTTTGATTTTGCTAAGAAACACAGGAGGGATGCAAGAGGTTGCTGCTTCTGGTGCATGTCCTGTGGAGGGTACCTGCCACCTTTTCAGCTCTCATCCCTGAAATACTCCTCAGCTGGAGGTGGGAAGAGGAACAGGGGCTTGGGTAAAAGCCACTGAAAGGGCACCAGGCTGTGGGTGTTAGCTATGCCAAGGCTCAGGAGAATGGTGGAAAACAATAACTGATGGCCAAAAATGGGATTCTTTTTCTCTCCTCCAGCAAAGTCCAGGAAAATACCCTTTAGAGGTTAAATTCTCAAGTCTCCTCAAAACTCAGAGTTAACAATAAAACATGCTTGAGTTTCAGGGAACATACAAAGTATTGACTGTGGAGAAAT
This sequence comes from Penelope pileata, assembly GCA_013396635.1. Classification (NCBI taxonomy): domain Eukaryota; kingdom Metazoa; phylum Chordata; class Aves; order Galliformes; family Cracidae; genus Penelope; species Penelope pileata. The sequence continues at coordinate 1,136,639 of WBMW01001901.1, read as the reverse complement.
TTAGTACAAACATCTGTACTCTATAAAATCTGAGTGTTGTGAAGTGGAATTTGAGATTATCTACGGGACTGAAATCTAAAACAGCTGTGACTATCGGCTATGAAGGCCTGCATATACTGTAGTTTACTCACGTGATTTTACATATGTAAGTAGTCCTGGGAAGTTAAGTTAGAACAACTGACTTTGGTCAAACAAGTTGGCTTTACAGGAGACCTCTTTCCAAATAATGACTGAATTTAGTGCCTCAAGCTAGTATATTATCTTTAATTCAATAATTTTATCTTTCAAAATATATTTTTAGAAGTCTGGAAGTATTAACAAATGTTAATGTCCAAGACCTACAGCTCAGAATTGGTTAATAACTCAGGGGACTCAAACAGTCACCAGGTTATTGCTACCTGTGATATGAATTATTGATGTTACTGTGTGTGCTGATAATTAAGCTTAATACACCTGGAGGCTCACAGCTGTATCTGTTCTAAATGCCGTATGAAAATTCAGGTCTCACAGTAGAGGCCTCCGCTAAGTCAAGTCTATGGAACTAAGTTCAGGTAGTATCCAAACCTGTCCTCTTTAATTAATGATCTGTAAACACTTCCTGAAACAAAGTTTTACTATAAATCCTTTGATCTTTTCATTGCTACATTGTAGTGTTTACATCTACAATGCCTATCTTGTTTTCATATAAGGTGAAAAAATGCAAGTGCAGCTTAGAAAATAAATCCTACCTCCAAAGTGTTCTCATCCAAATGGAGTTTAAAGAGCAAGAAATTAACATGACTTTCAAAATACAGGTTTCAAAATACAGACCTTCTATAAAGTTGCCAACCCAAGCAGGTTGAGAAACATGATGATACATGGCTTCAGCAGAGGCTTCAGAGGTGGGTGGGGTATAATTCGCTTCTGTTTCCTCTCGTGATTAGCTCTTTGCTTCTGTGTATGAAAACACCCAAAAGGCTCATAGACTATTTAAAAAACACCACCTTACTATAGGAACATGCATTTATGTACATATGTATACTGTATGCGTATGTATACACACACGCTCTATATGTGCATATATTTTATAGACTATAGAACGCATATACAGACTTACATTTTCTTCTCTAGTACTGTATACGATCAAAGCATCCTAGCCTGTCCTGTGAAAAGATGTCTACTATTTGCCTTACAGGAAGAAATCTCCCAGGTGGCCACTGCCTTCACGACATGCGTCGGAGTGATGAACGCATGCACCGTGCGTTTTGGAAAAAAGAGACTCAGTTCTGTGCATTGACAAAAAAGGATCATCTCTGCTTCTCAAACTGCTGCTGAGAAACCAAGGACAATCCATTTTTTTTTAAAGCTGTTGTGAAGATTAAGGAATGTGAGTGTGTACAGGCACCTCAGGGGTTGTTTTGATTAATTAATCAAATTTTTTTTTGGTTATAGAATAATTCTTTAAAAATGAACAGAAATTTTGGGATTAACCTCTGACATTTGTTGGATGGGACCTACAGAGGCTGCATTTGCAGAGGCCTCAGCAACTTCAGTGAATGCTGCAGCCACGTGGGATCTCTGCAGGGACAGAGGTTACCTTCCTCTGGTTCTTGTGGGACAGCCTGCCCTGGATGAAGGGAGAAATCTGGCCTCAATCCCCAGTTACAGCACCTTAACTATGTTACATCCCTAAATTATTAAGGGCCTGCTGGTACCGAGTTCACAAGCAGCGTGACAGCCTGCACAAGCTGCTTGTGCTGAGCCACATGGTGGTAGACGTGGGGCTGCAGACTGGGTCAGGCTGGGCACCGCGTCAAGGTGGGATACTGCACCCAACGACAGTTTCCAAAGTTGTGTCAAAAATATTATGTTTTTAATTGATTTTTAAAAAGAGAAAGCATCGTACTTCTGAAGGGAAATGCTTGAGGAAAATTATTTGGGTAAATATTTATAAGAAATATTGCTAACGATGAGATACTTAGAAAAGGTGATCAATTTCTTACCAGAGTGCAGACACCCAAGAACTGGTTTTATTTAACATGGTGCTCACATTCAGTCTCTTTCCTGTGGTGCTCCTGCTTTCCTCACGCCTCTCACCACCTTATTCTAGAGAAAAAATAAGAATCTAATCACTGAAACACGCAGGCCAAGCCAGAGGCAATAAAGGAAGAAGTCAGCTTGATGCATCTCACAGAAGGTGAGCTCACACAGCCTGGCTTTACGAGCTGCTGTTGCTGCATATCTGCTCTCAGTTAAACGGACTTCTTTGATTTAAACCTGTTCAACTGGTCCTGTTTGTTTGTTGTATTTTAAAATACAGTAATTTAAATCTTAATTAAACTTCAACAGCTCTGTTTCTACCAACATGTTAGAATATATACATGTACTTAGGTTTTCCACTCTGTGTTTTATCAGATGGAGCGTTTAAGCAGAAACACTGACAAGGAGATATGGAAGATTCATTCAAATGTGGCCACCCAAATTGTAAACCCCACACATGATGTCTGGGCTCAGTTCACCTTGTTTTAGTGTCTGCCACTGAAACTGCCCTATCACACTGGACAAAAAAAAAAAAACATTTCTGAAAGCCAAGCTGACACACAGATGTGTCCCATTATGCACATTAAGAAGCAATAAGTAATAGAAGCAATCAGAATTCGAGCTTCAATGCATACAGGTGATCCTTCCTAGACTCTCTTCAGTGCTCAGCTTCTAAAAATGTTATAAAAACAAGCACAGAAAGTTGGTTCCATTAGAAACAGTGAATCAGAACCCCTTAGGGCTTGCCTATGCCTCTCTTGTTTTCATAAACCTCTCTCACTTTCCTTCCCTACGTATTAAAGACTGTGTACCTGACCTACCACCATCACTTTGTATGGAGACCATAACACCCCAACAAATTGATCTCCAGGTTCTGGCTAGGTAGAGAGCAGCCAACCCCTGGAACAGAAACAAAATAATATGCAAAGTTTCAGAGAAACTTGGAAACAGACAAGAGGCGACGATACTTGCAGACTTCAGAGTCTTTCTTCCTGTCTCCTTTTTTCTCTCTCTGCCCCCACTGTTTCTCTCCAGTTCTCTCACTTGCAAGGCAGGCTGAGCCAAGCCTAAAACATGACCTACGGAGGCAGAGCTACTGTCACACTTCTCATTTAAATAAAGGAGAAAGGTTAGTTAGGATGATCTCTAGCTAAATTATGCTAAAAAGTGAATTCTGGCATTTGGTAGACTGCTACTTTTCAGATGCTTCGTATTTATGCTAAACTTTAAATGCAGAGCCATCCCTGGCTGTTAGCACAGCAGCCACCTGTACCCACCATGGATGTGTGTGTAATTTTCATCTTTCTGAAAGCAGCCCCAGGCATCTCCAAGCCATCCACCAGCCAACATTCTGAAGCAAGTGACTCAGGTATTTAAAAAAAATAAAAAATAAAAAAAAGATTTCTGTTACTACCAATTCCTACACAATGTTTATTTGTTCTGTGCTGGTTAACCACACACACAAAGGGAAGCAACACTGTTCTCTACGATAGCGTTGTGCGCTGGCTCAGAGTCCTGGCTCAGCTCACAGATATTTCCCCAGCCTGGGTGGAACTGCCTGGCCCCAGAGAGCTTTGATAAGGGCTTAAGGGCCAGAAGGAAACACAATGTCAAATGAAAAACCAAACAAATAAACACCGCTACCATTAGGGAAGCCCATTGCATTGAGCTGTCTGAAATCCAGGCTCATCCCAGGCAAGGACAGCATCAGTGACTGAGCAGGGGCTGAACAGAGCAAAAACCTGACCTGAAAGCACCCTCCCATGCACAAACACAAAGCTGCTTCCTGCTCAGACACGCTTTGCGTTTGTGCCAGCAGAGACTATGACCCCCTCTATTTGGTTTGCCTTCCCTTCAGAATGCCTCTGGCTAACCCGGCCCAGAAGGACCCTGCCCACTCCGGCCCCTGCCTGGGCTGGGCGGAGCTGGGCTGGAGGCCCCACAGGCCTCAGCAGAGCATCGCGCTCTTTACTGCTCTCTTCCATCAGCTATATACAGAGGTGTCACCTGGAGCACATCTCCCTGAGGTAGGACCAATGCTGGACCAGCTGTTTGGTGAGGCTGTGGTGTCCCAGCTCAGCCGCAAAATGGCTTCCTGGACTGCCCAGATTCCCAGATGGAACAGCAGAGCAGCTGCCAATGGCCAAAGAAAGCCAGGGCTGCTTCTGCAGACAGCTGTCAGGCCAGGCCAGACAGAAGCCAAGAGATTGTCACCGCGTCCTTCAGCCTTCCTTCAAAGCTGGGGTTTCAAAGCATTTCCCTGTTTGAAGTAGAGATCTTCTATTCTCAGTGCAAACCCAGGACCCTGACACAATGACACATCTTTAAAAGAGCCACGGATGCTTCAGAAAGGCTTGGGGCAGGGTGGGGCTGCAGAAACCGTCCCACTCAGGGTACCCGGAAACACCTCACAGCGGTCAGGGCACTGAAGTGGGTTTCGAGCCGCCCTCACTCGCAGTCCCACCTTCCCCCAGCAGTCCTGCGGCCCCTGTCTCACAAGCACCTATTTCATGAACACACAGAACGTGGAGGGGCTTCTTGCATCACTTCAAAAGAAAAGCTCCAGGAAAGATCTCTCTGAATGCATTCCTGCCCACACACTGACATTTAAATAAACAAACTGCACAGAGCTCCAGAGCTGCAAACACAGCCAGTCCCACTGCTGAGCTTCTTCTCGTTTGAAACCAAGTTTTGCTTTCAAGTTCAGGACGAGATTATTTTCTCTTCCTGCACACAGCTGCCAGCAGCTTCGTGACCCTTCTCAAGTGCTGCAAGTTTCCTGTGAGAATTTCCTCTTCTCAAACTGCTGAGAGCCTCCTAGCATGCCAGCCTTATTCCAAAGGTTTTCTATGCAAACTTTCACAAGTTTAAGACAAAACAAATGCAAGATCTCCATTTGTTTGGTCTCATCGTACGTATTCAAGTTGTTCTGTTCATCAAGTGTTAAGTTCCCAAACCTTCCTCCTCCATTTTGTTTTTCTGTAGTAGTTGAGAGAAGTCCTGCTTCTGGTTCACGTTCCTCCTTAGCCCCCAGTTCTGAGGTGGGAGCAGGCACAGCTGATTTCCACGGACCTTCCTCTGCAGAATGAGAGCCCTCCTTGTCATCATGGATTTAGGCATACTTACCCTAGTTCTTTTAAATGCTTTTATTACCAGCACACGTGCAAATCTGAAGAAGAACAGCAGTAGCAAGTGCATGAAAGTGGGCAGGATACGCCAGCTCCCAAAGGTCCAGAGCGGAACTGAATCATAAGCCGCAGAGCGGCATTACCTGACTCAATAGCTGGCACATGATGCTAAGCAAATTAGTGATTTTGGATGTGTTTGTAAATAAACATAGATTCTTGTGTTCATAAACACGAGGACACTGTGTATATGAGTACATAAACATACAAATATGAATTTTTTAATTATATGTGCCATACATTGCACATCATTTGAACACATAGTTAATATAGAACAAGTAACTGCCTACAGTTGTGCACAATTACCATATATTTATTTTATAATAATTGTATTTGCAGTGCATAAATACATTTTTAATATATGTAAAGTAAAGAAACACTCAATACATTTTGTAGAGAAAAATGTTACTCGGTAAAACTGGCTGAGCTTTCTCAGGAATTCTGGAAAGCAGTTTTACCTACCATCTACACAGTGCAATTAAAATCTAGCGTACAGCTTCAGCTCACTCAACATGTGAGAGCTTTGCCTACAAGCATTTCCAGAAGCAAGACATCCATGCCTTATTGTTCTGTTCCTCACACAGGAAAACTGATGCAATGTGTGCATCCTCAGCAGCTGCCCTAACCACTGCAGTGCTGGGATGTTTCCTCCAGCAGCCCTGCTTATTACAGTAACTTCTCCTGCCACTAGCACTAAATTTCATCCTCAGGGTGAAAGCGTTTGGCTGCACCACGCAGCAAGGGAAATCACGAGGGAAAAAGCAGCACTGTGCCATCCCCACAGCAGCGTTACAGCAGCAATGCCGCAAACACACAAACATGTTTCCAGCCTGGAGGACCAGGTGGCTTTCATCAGGGATCATCCTCGCAGAGTCCTCCTACATAGTACACAAGGTCAGACCTGGAACAGTGGGAAGGAAAAAAGCCAGGAAGATGCCCCCAAGTTAGAAACAGAAGAGATTATTATTTTATTTATTTTTCTAACTAAGAGCAATCTGTTACGTCTCAGTAAAAATACCATTTTCAGAGTTGGTCTCAAAGAAGCCACTGACACTGATATTGTGCTGAGCTGCCTCAGGTCTTCACTTTATCATCTCAGGTATTGGCTCGCTGCAGGACCATAGAACTTGGAAAACAATGGGACAAGGCAGATAGAAGGAATTCTACAGTGAATTATACATCTGTCGGACAAAACTCAGCCTGTTTACTCACAGCTGCAGTACCTTCACAGTGCAGCCCATGCAATCCAATCCAGGATGCACTTGCTCTCTGGTATATATGATACAAAACAATGGGGCAAAATTATCAAATACATACTGCACTGAGGAGTAACCTTCGTATGTGAACTAGAGCAAGTGCTTCCCCTAACCTGATGGAAGCTGGAGACCTGTCTAACACGACACGAAGACAGGAGCATCAGCAGTGTCTGGTAAGACACGGAGGCTGTGGGCTCCTCTGACTCCCTGGCAAGGATTGCTGTAATTTCACATTGCTTTGGAGCACACATCTCAATGGCTGTAGCTCATGCACAGTTATTACTGAGCTAGGTACCAACAGCCCCCTCAGCTGTCTGTTTCATGTGCTTACATTGGAGCCCTGCCTTGGTGCTCTGTGGATATTGACCACTGCATGCTGGATTATTTTCATCCAGTGCTTACATAAAGTCCTCTCTAAATTTTCATTGTCTGCTGAAATTGTAGCAGCAGATTCAGTCTGTTACAGCTTCAGTGGCACCCAAAGAGCCTTCATTACTCATGTTGCAGGGAATTGTTTAGGAGAGAGTAGAAATACACAGCTGAGGGGCTGCAGAATTAACCTGTGAGCTGAACCAGAATGAGATGGCCACGTGATGCAATTGCTTTTTGAGCCCTGCATCCAGCACCGTCTCAATACATATATTTATTTCTTTTTCCTGATCTTCAAGGAAGCCGTTTGAAAGTGATCTCAAGCATAATTTACATTTCACATAGGGACAGACACACGAGGGATGATATTTAGTAAACCTATTCTTCCGTGGTCTACGTGGAAATTAGGATTTGTCTAAGATGATGATGGCATCATCTGAGATGATGGCTACAGCACTGTCTTGAGCTGGAAAGGCTGCCCCGTTTCACTGTTACTGTTATGTTATACCCTAAAGGGGATTTCTCCATGTTAAAGAAGGCACGCAGTTAGCTCTTACAAAACGTGTACCTGGGGGCAGCTAGAGGCACATGCTCCTAGGGCTGTGGTGTTTAAACCAAATGCTGAAAAATAACCTTCAGCAATTTGGCATAGGGGTGCACAACTTAAGTTATCTCCCTTCATTCCTGGGCTGACTCCACTAAAATAAAGAAATAAAAATAATCTAAAAGAGCATGCCACATGCACACAGCTAACCTGCAGGAATGCTTTTCTCCACCAGCAGCCCTCTGCGACAGATCACCATACAGCAGCGGGGGGTTCACACTTCTCTTGGCAAGAGCCCAAGGTACCGTGCTTCCACAGTGACTTCGGATATGAAAACAAAGAGAACAACATGCTCACAACACGAGGGGCTATTTACAGGTACCTCTCGTGCAAGCTGGAGCACGCACTGTGAGCATGTGGGGTTTCTTCTGGTTTGAGGTGCTGCCATTAGACCAGAGGAGAGCAATCAGAGCTGGGCTCTGAATTCTCACTGCTAAACAGGTTGTATAATTAGCATTCCAATTATCCAAAGGTCTGCAAAGTCTTCATCCTTGTCTTTTCCCAGGGAAAAATACACAGTCCTTTCCATTCACTTTGCCTATATCTCGCAGCAGCACCGTTTTACGTTTTGGTCAGGCCTCCAAATACCCCACGCACTCCCTGGGTCCCACAGACCCATGGCCCCAGGCCAGGAGCCCACAAGGATCCCATTCTCCAGCATCAGCCTGGGAGATCACTGCTGCTGTTCTCCATGTGCAGTTCAGTGTGAAGAGCCACTGAACGAGGCGTAACCAAACACACCCCTCTCCATCCTTGCTGCCAGCCATCTCTTTACACCCATCATAGAATGACTTATGTTGGAAGGGACCAACCAATATGGGTTGGTATTCTGCTAATTTCAAACATCAGGACTTTGTGGCTTGGATCCTGGCTTCTTGACACGCTTTTCAAGAATAAAGTATTCTTTTTCATGTATCAATGAGCAAGAAAAACACTGTGACATTGTGAGTCCATGTGGAGCTGCACAGCTGGGACCAAGTTACTCATCCTGATCTCACTGAAGGAGCAGATCTCAGAATCTACACGCAATGCACAGATCAAACGCTACCAAGACGACACTTTTTGTGGAAGCACAGAAGACTCAAAGGTCCCTAACGGAGCATGTGATTGTGAACTTGATGCAAAAATCCCCTACTTGATGCAGAAACCCCCTCGATCAGTGCCTCGATGAAGCAGTCCTGAGAACGCCCTGACCTACATCGCTCTTACATACCCGCGCTGCCTTTAATTACGCTCTGTGCAGCAGTCGGCTCTCGCGACAGCGACAGTTAATGCAGCATCATTAGCAGTTCTGGCAGCCCACGGAGAAATAATTACATGCTTAATGGAACAGCAACAGCAACGACAGGCTCAGCACACAGCCACGTAATCAGGCGAACGTCTAGATAAGAACAATGGCAGCATGCAGTAACTCAGAGGGAAGTAACAAGGGTATCATTGAAACAGGCTTCGAGGATTAGGAAGATAGCTGGGATAGGAGGGAATCAAGTTGGCATTTCTTTTGATTCAAGTTCAACATCAGCTATAATCTGTATGTTTAGGGCTGGGTCCAATTCAAACTCCCAATGGACCCCCTACACACACACCCACATACATTTCATTTGCAGAACTGAACTAGTTCAGCCCAGCCCTCAGCTTCAGAAAAAATACTTCAAAATATAACATTTCATAAAATTCAAAACGTATTCAAAAGTGAATCTTTCTCAGACCATTCTGACTGAGCCTTAGCCCTAAGGAACAAAATGACAATTTAAGTCTTGACCCCTCCTTCGCCCCCAATTGCTGTGAGTCACTGAAACTGCATGAATTATGGAACATTGAAATTTATAAGAGATTTCAAAAGTATGGGCAGTCTTCGGAAAATGAAAGTTTTGAATATATCAGAAGTTCTGTAGGAACAAAACCATGGCATCCCATTAATTTTATATCCATGGCTTCATTGGCTGCGCTTGGTAGCACGATGTGCAAGTTTTGACTTCAGGGTGAGACAGCATTTTATGCTAAACCTGACAGCTTTAGTTTCATCTCACTTACAGTGGACGCTTCTAGACAAACATGCAGCAAGACAGCATCAGCTCTTGCAGTATTTTCCTTAGAAAAGGGGAACAGAAAATGTTTTTGACCTTCTGGGTCCCGGTACACCTGTAGTCCTACGCAGATAGCTTCTGATTCACTGCTGTCTTTTCTAGCTTCCAAATCCCCCCAGAGAAGCAGCATGCACTTCAATGTCATGTATTTGAATTTCAAAAAATCTGATTTTTTACAAAACAAATGCTCCTGTCAGTTTTGGAGACAAGGCACACAAAACCTGTGTCTGTGCAGCAGCTGCACATCCAGGACTGGCAAACCGATCTCTGCACGTGGGCTTCGAGAAGTCAGACCCTCTGCCACAGGAGCCTGCCTGAGAAGAAGTGCTTATCTCCACTGCTTTCAGTAGTGGGTGGTAAACAAGAGAGCTATAGCTCAGTGGAAGCTCACACAAAAACTTTCAGGTGGAGCCAGGCACGATGAGCAGTCAAGTCCTTTATAAGGAAATGAATTTGTTTGGGATCTTGAAGCTGCACCAAGCAGATGCACACACGTATGACATGGTGTGAAGGTGTGCAGCACTATTTCCAACTTCATTCAGTTCTTGCTTGTTGTCAGGACAAGCCAGTGCCTTCTGACAGGTGGGGAGGAAACAGCAGGGGGGTTTGTTCTGTTTTTCATCTCTTTGTTTTTTTCCACTATGACGAAAGCCGTCAGCAGCACACATAAATAGCTGTCCCAGCAGCGCGGTTTCTGTGCTTCAGATCGTTTCCTGCTAGCTGCCCCGGCCCCTTAATTTCTCTGTGTTGTTGCTAAAGCACTCACAATGAAGCAAGGATTAGGTCAAAACCAACTGAAGCTCCAGTAAATCATCAGGAAACATCCAGACAGTACAGCACGACTTACTTTAAAATAATGTATTGGATCATTTAGATCAGCATTAAGCTACTTCAGGCATTTTGTTATTCTGTTCAAAACCAGATACCGTTGCAGTATCCCAGAGTGGAATATGCCATATCAGAGCATCAGCCCTATTGAGTTTCCCTCAGGACCTCAAACACCACTTAGGATCAAATTATGCTCTATTAAAATAGCAGTAGTTGTTCTGGGTCCGTGTTGCAGCTCTGAAAGGTAATACAGCCCTTCAGAAAACAGCTTAATTTACATGGCACCAAGACTAAGAACAATAGCTTTCAAAAAGCTTCGTCAGATCTTTGCTGTACATAATTTAGCCATTGTTTCCTACTACAGAGAATAAGTGTAAGAATTTGGCTCTTGCAAATCTGCAGAAAAGAGTTAAACGGTATTTTTTGACCTCTACACCAACCATATGTTTACCTGACAAGTTACCACGTAGTACAGCAGTAGGCCCATGTAGCTGATCTACTCCCTCACCACTATAATTATCAAATATATGTATAGGTGCATATAATGCCATTTTATATAACAAGATGTTTTAACTGAACATATCTTTTTGTGTTGCCTTCGGAAGGTTGAATCCCGTCTGTGTTTTAAACGAACACGTGTTCTTTCACAGGTGGGACATTTAGGTGACTCTGTGTCTTCCCTGGCAGAGAGCCCTGGGAGGAAGAAATGAGGGGTTTGCTTGTTTAGTTTAAATCATTGAATGTTTGTCTAAAAAGTAACTTTCATAGCACTTACTATGTGCTGAGACCCAAGTGTGTAAGCTGAGACCCAAGTGGAAATGCCTGGGACCACTGCAGCTGAACTGAAATCTCATTTTTGCATGAAATGTAATTCCTCAAATTTGCATGGTATTTGATAGGTCTTCACAGCAACATTAATTCAAGAGTATTTTGCACTACATCTGTTCTCTCCTCTACACATCTGTGTCAATGACTTCCATTCACCTGCAGCAGGCTGCACACATTGCACTGACAAGCCCTGGGGAAATGCTTACAAACAGCGGCCGGTGATGTGCTGTGCCCTCCTCAGGAGGCCTCAGGTCCTTTCATCCTTCTGTCCACTTCCTGAGGTTCTTCCTTTTGCCTGAGGACAAACTACGTTCTTTGACAGACAGCAGTGTTACCCAGCCTGGCTAGGAAAGCACATTCACATGGGGCACGTTTTTCATCTGTGCTGGACTTTGAAGAAAGATGACTTCAACAGGTCTGAGAGGTTCCAGCTCTGACATCAACTCGGGGAAAGCAAATCCCCAAAACAAGTAAATAAAACTTAGCGAGTGTGTTCTGTTGCATATTTAAAACTAATTGTAAATGGATTACTGGGTAATTTCAGCTGAACAGACCCGAGGAGTCCAGCCCAGCCGCCGGCTCAAGGCAGTGTGAGCTGTAAGGCCAGGCCTGCTCACTTGGAGCTTTGGATGTCATCGCTATGGCATTTTAAACAGCTCAGGAAAACATTCTTGAATGCCTGTGCCAACACACAAACATCTCATCTGTTAAACTGAAAACCCTGCAGTTGTAAGCCTTACCAGCAGATGCCACTGCAGTAAAGTTGTTATAAAATGCACAGTTGAGTCATTAATGAAGACCTTTGGTTAATTAGCACATCTTAGATGTCTGTCTTAGACATAGTACCTACCCAGAAACTTCACAAAATTACTTAAATCACCAACTGGCCATCAGAATGCCCCAAATCCTGCAACACTACCACCTCTCCCAGAAGACGGAGTTTTCCTGTGTTTAGCACGAAACCAAAACCACAGTATTGCAAAGCATGAAGGTATCACTTGATGAGAGCAGAGAGGCTGTATGTAGCAGATGCTGGACACTTCCTTCAGTCCAGCCTGGAGGATGTTTAGTGGACAAAACAGGGCACTACAGAAACCTTGGGAAACGAGTGCACTGATGACATCCTGCCACTTACGCTGCCTGCATCATGGACAACCTGCTGGTGTGGAGGTGGTACATCTCAGCATCTTCCACACAGCAGAAGGGACTGACAAAAGGGCTTTTTTTTTTTTTTTCTGAAGTTTGAATAAACAGTTGCTTCGTGATACAAAATACCTCACTGGGCACAGGCACCGAAAGCCAGCAACCAGCAGGGCCCAGCAGACACCTCTAAGGAAAATCAGGCTCCACCTCAGCTGAGGATTTCCTTGGCTGTGTCTCTGGCTCTGAACATCCTGGCACTTTTCAGGACGGTAAGAGCAGCACTGTTTCTGGTAAGCTAGCCAGATGATCCATGCCTTTCCTTGCAGAGTCTGTGGGGAAGCGGAGAAAGAACTCATCTTACTGTCTTGGCCTATGCTAGAGCCAGTTCCTGGGCGATCGAGGAAGCCCAGCTGCAGCAAGCTGTCTGCCTGCTGCCAGTCTGGCTGCCTGAGGAGCCTGATAAGGCCCAAAGTGCTGTGCTGAGGCCTGACAGCTACGGCCTATGACTTATCCAAGGAGCAGCTCACCGCAGCAGCAAGACAGGCTTTGCCACACCCCGACCTCCTGCAGCTGCCTGAGAGCTTCCGCTTTGTTTCTAAAAGAAAAATATTGTTCCAAAGGACATGCAAAGGCAGCGGGAGAGAGGTGAACTGTAGATCGAGCACTATAAAAAGTCAAATGACAGGGAACTGGACCTTCAAATCATAGAACAGTTAATATATCGCCACTTCTGAAGACAACGCTACAAACTGAGAGACAGCATCTGTTCCAAAAAGAGGTGATGGGGATACTGCAGGTCCCCAGCACACCCACTGCTGTTTCAGCAGCTGGTGTACTAGCCCCAGCATTAGCTGAACAAATAGCACTGAGAGGTTCCTGTAAGCAACAACCAGCTTTACTCACTCCCCAAAGCTCTATGCTTTACCAGCATCCAGCTTGCCTTGACCTGAGATGGCAACATGTGAACATTTTAACTTTAAAAACATCAGTGCAATTAGCAGCCCTGCACAACGCATTTTTCTGTGAACTTAGATTAACTGTGGGTATACAGCAAATGAACATGTTGCCTCATGTCAGGAAGTACTGCAAACCACAGAACCAAGATTTCCTTCTCTCTCTCTCTCTCTTTTTTTCTTGCAGTCGTAGCAGCAGTTTTTTGGGGTCAGCTCTTAGAAATACAATGGCGTCAGGGTCAGATTTTTGTTTCAATGTAAAATGTTTTTTTTTTTCCCCCTAAACACAGGTTATTGCATCTCATTTCTTTCTTTTAACACGAAAAGGTACTGCTGCCATAAGTAAAATCTGAATTCTTATGTTTTCCCTCTCATCTCGTACTAAATGGCACCCAAGGTCCATGAGGAAATGCCTGAAAAAGCCTGCCTGGATTAACAGCGAGCGTCCCCCAGAAGGATGGTTATTTTCACTCGAACATAATCAAGGGCTGAGATCAAGGAAAGAGCCCTTCAGTCACTGGAGAACAGGGAAAGGAGTTCTTTAGCTGAGTCACAGAAGAATGAATGGACCTGAGTAAATGTAAAACTAACTTGCACCAACTGCCCATTTGGCAAAAGAAAATGGAAGCAACAGCTGCAGGCCCCTCCTCCTTCACTGCGATGACTGCTGGTGCTCGATGGTACCCTGCCACCATCACCTGACATCTTCACTGCGCCTGTTGTAGCACAGCTGAGTATTCGAGTATGCTCAGTATAAATTCGGGGCTACAGGCAAAACAGACTAAGTGCACAGAAACATGAATTCTGCTTGCATGTCTGTTTGTCCACCTCTTTTCTGCCCTTGCGAAAGACTGGAATCATTGTAACCGTGGGCTTAAGATTCACAGCTGAAAAGGACATCAAGAATTAAATAGCTTTGCAAGACTAACAACAGCAGATGCTGGTTTAATGAGAAATGATTGCAAGTTTCTTGTGATTTCACCTATGTTGTGTGCTTTGATTATTTATCTCAGTTATGAAAAACTCCTTTAAAGAGCCTAAATTTGCAGTCCTGAAGCAAAGCTTCAGTTTTGAACAAGAACTGAGGGATTTGATCTCTAATCAAAAGCTCTTTATTGCCACAGGCTGCTCTGTGTTCCTGCATGGAATTTCTATAAACAAAGTCTCCATAAATGTAACAGAAATGTGTGCATGCACTGGACCCCAGGCATCATCCAGTCAAACTCCTGCCGTGAGGCACAAACGTGTAAGCCCCAGCCAACACCGAGATCCTTTAATAAGACCATTCAGAGAGGAGTACAAGAACTTTGTAACCTATTTCAGACTCAGACTATGAAATCATTGTCTTCCTTGCATCCAAAGGAGATGATTTGCTTACTAAAGCAGCCGTGAACAACGTGGATCTTTGCATCTCCACAAACTTCTGAAATTGGAAGATCAATCTTCTCAGTTTTCTCTAGAACGAACACATCTGGTTCTTTCTGATTTTCCATGAAGGTCGTTCTAGTTCCTACATCTACTTGTTATCCCTCTTATTCTGTGACTAAATCAAATTACTCTATTCCTCTCCTTCTCAGTTCCAGGTAGGATGGAGCCATCACTACCCAAGCCATCTCTATATTATGCTTTAAAATACTTCTCAATTATTTGATGGAGTTTTTGTTTTGCCTTTCAGCAGCTGTTACATCAGGGCTCACAGCAGCTGGCACCCAGCTTACTCCACCTATCATCCCACATTATCCTATTTCCCCACCTCCACACACAGCTGAATGCAATCATGTTCATGTGTTCACCTTGAACTCAGCAAGTATTCTGCAGTTTATCTACAATGAATGTCATATTTAGATTTCAAGTCATCTCTTCAATTTATTTGATTTATTGTGAACTCTCATTCATTTAAAATGACTGCAAGAAGTGAGCCCAGGATAGATGTTCACCTGGATTCCACTTGATAGCACATCTTCACCCCCCCCCTCTCCATTTGGGCAGGCAAACAAGTACTCCTTGCAAATACTTTCCTCATTCCTCCAAACCAGTTTGAGCCATTACTGTACCAGCAGTGAGCACTAGACTTCACTTTCCACTCTTCCGTGGTCTTGTGGGACGCTCTCAGAACATCGTTAAAGACATAATCCTCATGTCTTCATCCTTACCAGCTAAGCAGAGGGCCCCGTTCAAGGAAATGGTTTGGCAGGTTAGTTCTCCTCAAGTCCACAATAGCAATTTGCTTTGTTTTAAACCAAATCACCTCACAAATGCTTACAATCACATTTTAATCATTTCAGCATCTTTTGAGGATCACAGATGTGCCGTTGTGTCTGTAATTCCTCAAGTCCTCCTTTTTCAGGCCTCTTCTCATTGGCGATGCAGATTGCGTTACCAAAATCCACCGGTACAGACAGAGCTCTGAACAATCCTCTGTGTTCAAACATCAAACCCTGTGGTTCTGGAGCCTATCAAACACACATCACGAGACACAGAGGCTGTGAAGCTGTACTCATGTTAATCTTGTGATTAATCCCCAGGTTGGTGCAACCATTTCTTAACTCTCAAACATTCACACCATTGCTTCCCCCTTTCTCAGTCCAGCTTTGTCAGTCACACTTTTGTCTTTTATATCCCACAAATCATCATCTCATGAACTCTGTTACTGCCCAACATCTCAAAAATGCCTGTTCATTTTTTTTTTTTTCAATTTTAAACAAAATTTTGCATACTTAGGAATAGGTTAATTTCATTGTACTTTCACTGAATTCCACAGTGTAACCCCTCCATTGTAAGCGATACCTCTGTTCCCACAGACCTTATTTTTCCTCTTCGTTGGCTCCAGCTATTCTACATGTTTCCCATGACGTGGCACAATATTAGGCATTGTATCTGGGGTGGAACTGCCCTACGACTTGCTTGGGCTGCTGCTGTTTCTGGGTCATTTCACAGCAAATGGTTACTCCCTCATTAACACACAGCCACATGGCCCACTCTCCAGCCTGAGCTGAGTGTTCTCTGGGGCATTTTGTACACTTTCATTTTTAAATTCTATTCTTTATACTGGAGTAAATGCTTGAGTATTTGTACTATTGTGTATTGAGGCTTGGCAAGTATCTTTTACTTGTTTAACAGCAAACAGCATTATGTCAAGCAGTACAGGCTACATCACCTCCCCTCCCCTCTCCCCACATTCTCTACAACTGCAGACAGACCATTTTTCCTTTTTTTTTTTTTTTTCTTTTTGCGAGGTGTAGATCTTCTGGAACCTAAATCTAATTACTATAACACAAGTCACCTCAGCAAAGATTTTCAAAATAGCTCTCTGTATAGAGGTTCACAGACATTCTTTGACAGATGAGGCTTGCCAAAAAATCCCAGCCTCAGCCCTGAATGAAGCAAAACATCTCAGCTGCTGCAGGCTCAGTAACACTGAAACACTGCATTCTAGTCCAAAACACACAAACACAAATAAAAGAAACAGTCTAGAGTTCATACATAGGATCTGTAGCATAGAAGTGCCTCTAAAATCTGAGCCAAAAACCCTTTCTCTGAACACACCTGCATGTATCTCTTTATGCCCCCAAGCAAACAATTTTAACACACAAAAGAAATACTATGTTATCGAAGAAGGGCAACTGAGGCACCAGCAGAAAAGAACAGAACTCCATATTAAAGTACTGGGGCATTTAGCATCATTGGGAGTTGGGTACCTAAGCACCATTGTGAATCTGGGTCTGAGTTCATTTACATATTTTTCTTTTTAAAATCTCATTAAACATCTTCAACATGCATGAAACACAAGCAGATGTTGAACCATGAGGATGTGGGAAGGAGGCAAATGATTTGCAAAGCATGGATCTACTTAACTCTCCCACAATGTCATTTTGAGAGGTCTATTTTGTACCCAGATGCATACTGCTAACTAGCCAAGCTTACCCTTTGCTGGGTTACAAAGACCTTTCTAAATCTTTTAACTCCACTCTCCTATATCTTACACAGAGGGTGCTCTGCCAGCTCTTCTTTGGGAATTAGATTCACAGGCTACCTGGATCCTCTTTGCAGCTAGGGAAATAATTATGCAACATAATTTGCTGAAAACCACAACAGTTTTACCTACAGTTGAAGGCTGAATGACTGCTCAGGAAGACAGCTGGTAAAATTCACCCTGTAATAAGACTGAAGCAATGTAAACAAGCCCAGCCCATTTAAGGCATTGAATTAACACAGATGTCAAATACTCCTTTCAATATCTCTAGATTTCCCAAGCCATGAGACATTTTCCTCCTTTACAAATGTATTTATAATAGATCTCATTGTTTGTCACCTAAATTCACAATATAATTCTCACCCCAATCCCTACAATCGGTTATGTTTGAATATAATTAACTTCTAGTGAAACACCATCTAATTTGTTGATACCTCGTAGGCACCTGTGACACAACATAACAAAGAACTCCTCCTGCAGCACAGTTTTAAGGAGCTCCAGGCTCTCTTGTTGCTTGGAAAATGGCTGTTCTAAAGAAAAAGCAGCTGGAAAGAGCTCCAAAGGACTGTGCTCCACCTATACATTAGATGTGATCTGAGCTTACCTTCTGCTGTACTCTTGGTCATGACACGGAACTCCTTTTAAAAATTTCCTGAAGAAAACTCCTGGGTGTTTGTACTGCAGCACGATCCACAGAAAACTGAGGTGGTGTGTAATTAAGAGCTGAGTGCGTGTCTACATGTTCTACTGAACCGTGCTCAGGATCTTACAGAATTAGAGACAGTTAAGGGTGAAAAATCAGCTTAGGCAGGACTGATTGAAAGTTTTTCAGCTCTGATCGCAGTAATTGTAACAAGTGGGAGCCCAGGACTTGATCTTAGGTTTACTGGTGGCAGCAGAAGCTGCTCCAACACGCTCTGGGCCAGGCCTTCAGCATGTGGATTTTCCTTTATGCAACTTGCAGCAGTCTTGGAAACCATGAGGTAGGTACAGACTTCACCTGGGGGATGTGCTCCAAACCTCACAGCTACAAAACCTCTGTGTTACAACTTGTAATTTTTCACTCCATTACTCCTATAGAACTTTCTAAATCACTGGTATTTCTCATGACAAAGAGATGGTTTAAAAAGACTAATTTTCATAACATCTCTTTTGTAAAGTGAAGAGCATATTTCTGCATTTCTTTCATGCTAAAAGCAGTTGAAGAGGTGCAGCTGTGACCACCTCAGCTGTGTGTCCTCACCCGGTCAGGGCTCAGGAAATGGCCAGAGGCTGCAGGCTCAGCTTGGGAACGAAGTGCTGCGACAGGATACAATCTATCCATGAGTTCTATCCATGAGTTCTATCCATGAGTTCTATCCATGAGTTCTATCCATGAGTTCTATCCATGAGTTCCGAAGCCAGGTTAGGTGAGAGCCTGTAAGAAGGTTGGGGAGGAGGCTTCAGACATCAGTGCTTGGGCCCTTTTCTCTGTCATAATGTTTCTGAGTTCAGAAGGGATTTTCCCTGCAGACAGCAGGAGCCACTGTGGAGAATTCATTCACTGAAAATATATTTTAAAGGATGTTTGTGGGTGTGGACTGCCATGGAAGGAATATCTGGTGGTCCATGAAGGCCTCGGGGCCCAGCGGCCTCCGGGTACTGCTCCGTGGGGTGCCACAGGGACCACAGAACACCCGCACAGAATCAGACAAAAACCCCCACTGTGTGCCCATCTGCTCTACTGGACAGTGCCGAAGGACAGAAACCCCTTCAAGGGTGACTCAAAAGGCGCTGTTGGGAACAGTGCCTGGTAAAGAAGACAACAAAAACCAGATCAGGATAAAGGAGCCCCCAGGCCCGGCGCTACGAGGGCGCTCGTTGGGTGCAGTGGGACCACCTGTGGGGCCGCCCCGCCCTCAGGGCCGCAGCTGCGCCAGGGGCCGCGCGACAGCACGGCCCGGGCTGTTGCCGGCGCTCCTATTGGCTGGGGCACCAGCGGGGCTGCTGTCCTATTGGCTGGAGGGCGGCAGGGCGGGCTCGGTCAGTGCACGAGGCGTGCGGCGGGAAGAGGTGCTCTCCTCAGGCTGTGATGGGAGCGCGCTTACAATTGGGACAGCTCTGGGAGCATTTTGTTGTGCTAACGTTGCCTGTGAAATGCAAAATGTCTGTGCTCAGGACTTGGAGATGCTCTGAGCAAGAAATTCCAAGCGGAGACTTGTCTATAAAAAGTTAGGAAAGGCATTTATGTAATGACTAGGACACACAAAATGGAGGGGATTTTACAAAGCTTTTTGGCTTTCAGCATCACTGTGATGACCTACTGCCCAAGGGTGCTAATTATCTAATTAGATAACGACCAGGCAGTAGTTCTGCAGAGCTTTCACAGAATTGAGAACTACATCTCTATTTCCTATCTTAGACAACTACACCAAAGTAATTAACACGTCTTTAAAATGAAGATTATAAACCTAAATCAGCTTTAACATGTTGCCAGTCATTCCATATCAATTTCAACGTTCTTAGGTGACCATCTCCCAGACCTGAAGTGCGCAGTTAGCTCTTGGCAGGCACTCATACGGGCCGATTTACAGAAGCATTCCAACGTGTAAGGGCAGCAATACACGCTGTGATGGAGGATTTAAGACTTATTCCTCTCCCTCCATCAAGACTCTCCTAGATAGCATGTGATTTAGGATTACTTAATCCGCAGTGTTTCCATAAGCCAAAGACACTCCTCAAGGCAAACGATTTAGTGCATTTTAGGCTGTTCTTCGAGCACTATGCTCCAGTCCCAGTTTCACCGAAATCACCTACTCCCTCACTTTTCATCTGTTTTCTGTCAAAAACCCAACGGTGACAGCACATGAGGTCAGGAAAATACAGTCCCTCAAAGAACTGTTAGCCTTAGGAACAAAGATAGTTTTGGAAACCTTTTCCTTGCTCCCCAACAGCTCAGTCTTGTTCACCTACTAAAAAAAGAGGGCACATTCTAATCATTTTGCAAGCTTTATATGATTGATGTCGAGATACCCTGCAAGTAACACGTAGCACTGCAGCTGAGGCTACCAAAACATTTTCAGAAGAGCACAAAGCGTTTATAATCGCCAGTTTGATCCAGTGGTCCACAGAGCACTTCTCTACTTTTCTTTAAAGCTGCACATTACAACAGATACCATATATCCCTGAGCTCTGATGGACAGATTTCATAATATCCTTTAGAAATTTAAATTAGGAATTTTATATGCTGCCAAAATGCTATCCCAGTTCTAGCAGGCTTTTATTATCAAGAAAAAATATTTCTAACACAAGAATACGACAGACAGACAGACAGACAAACCACCCCAACCCTTCAACAATTGTTACAGTTGGTGCCAAACTTGGCACTGGTATCAGTGTTTGCCAAAGCTGAACTATCCCATTTATTTATTTGTTAAATATCTTGCACCTTTCCACAACCAACACTTGCATGCTCCATGGAAGCAACGTACAGAATTTGGTTTACCAGTACTGCATTGAAATTGCATTTTGGCTTCAGCTCCTGGTGAGCAAAGACAACGCAAGACTAAGCTGAAGAGCTCAATAATAAAGCAAATAAAATAATTTTGTAAAGTCCCCAAAAATTGAAGTCAGCCTTCCCTCTCCCTCACTTCCAAGTTCTCTGTGGATACAAAGACCAAAGTGTGTGCCATGTTAGAATGTAAATAAAATCCCATTGAAAATGAATTTGAATGTATGTACATTATCATTCATGAATGTTACAATCCCTGAAATCACATTTTTTCTAAGGTATTTAGTTTTCTCTATCAAATCTTTCAAAGGAAAACCAAAAAATGAATGGTGAAATCTCTGTCATTAAAGTTTTTCAGAATTTTAGTAGTAAATGTAGGAGATTCTTCAATGAAGTTCCATAAATAAATGGTGGCAACATGTATATATTGCGATTTTATTTCATTCGCTCAAACAAAACGTTAGCATGTAAGAAATTTAAAATGACACAATATGGTAAAAATAGCAGAGAATGAACTGAGAAACTAAAAAGAAGGTAAACCTAAATGCATGAAAATTCAACATTCATTAGTGATCATCTTCAGTTTTTGATTGACACTTGATGCTTGATAACTTTTTAAAACAACGAACTGGAAATCATGACTGTCTGAAGAGATTTCAGCACCAGCACTAAGATTTTTACATTCATTTTGTTTGTGGTTGACTTGTTAGCCACTTGTATATAGTACAGATTTATCACAGATCAGATCACAGTGTTGAGGAAAGCAACGCTTTCCTGGAATTAGAGAGGATCCCCTAAACTGTCCTCAGTTTAAGACATCCATTGTACAAAAGCACAGAACCACCACAATATGGTTATCAAAGAACTTAATTACCAGTAAGCAAAATAATCTTAGCTTCTGTAGCTCATTTTCAATACTGAAATCTCTGGAAATGGTGCAACTGTCAGTATGACAGGAAATGTTTACAGTAATATTTAATTCAATCAGATTTTCTGGAAAGAACCAATTCAACAATTTGGGATTATAGAAAGTATGTATGTAGAAGCAGCACAAAAGAAGACATCTGTTCCTTTTTCTTTTGAACAGAAATCATGTTAATTTTAGACCAAGGCACAAAACGTTTAGTGCATAAGCCAGTTCCTTGCACAATCTAGTAGTTTCTCGTTTAATTTTGGACCACTTATACCCATTCACACTATTCCACTACGCTACTCCTGAACTCTCCTATAAACAAATCCAACATGATTTCTGACAAGGGTAAACTTCCTTAATGCTGAAAATGTCCGTGTAAAACAAAGTTACATCAACAAAGATGAAAATGCCTCCTCTTATTTTGAGAAAAACAGTACTTTACAAGGTTACTACGGATTTTTTTTAATGCCTTCAATAAATGCATGCAGAAAATTTTTTTTTTTAAAAATGATTTATGACTTGAGTTAGGTAATATTTCCACTGTAGTCTTCTCTCAGAATTTGAATCTATAGAAACAAGAAATGTTTGGAGGAAAAAACCCCAAATTAAGCCTTTCTAAACCACTAAGTGCTGTTTTGCTTTGGTGTTCAGCACTTAAGACAGCATGTTATTGAAAGCATTTGTCCTAAGGATGGAGCTGCACATACTTTTAAGCTGAAACATTATTCTCTCCAAACGTTGCAGGTAAACTTTTGTTTTGGATCAGCACAGATCACAAAGCAAACATGGCACTGTTACGGCTCAGAAAAATTGACAGTGCAAAGAAAAGGGGAAGATTTTGATCCATTTCGTTCTTCCAAAGCACTACAGATCCAATTCGCAGGATTTCTATGCCACTGAACTGCACCAAATCAAAACAATTTACAAACAATCTGAAAACCTGGGGAAACAGAAGGGTGGCATCTTCCCTGAAAATGATTCTCAAATTATTGATTGAAACCAAAAGCATACCACTGTTGTTCTTTAGAGTCAATATCGTGCATGGAGCAGTTGTTTCCTGTTGTTATTGGTTTTGGTGGTTTGTTTGTTTCTCCCCCCACTCATCCCCCCCTCTTTTGGAAGGAAGGTGGCAGATAAATTAGAAGGGCACATCTACTGTGACCTGCTGCTCCATCTTTCTAATGTAACTAACTGCTGTCTTGTTTCATTAAACAATCAAAAAAGGAGTCTCAGAAAACAGTCAAACAGAGGGTCATGGTAAAAAGGTAAAGCACAATGCACTCGTGTAAGTGCATCCTCAGTAATTTAGATGTCTAAATGTTTGTTCTCTCACCAAAAAATGAGTTAGATTCTCATGGGAGTTTCAGAACCATTATGGAAGTATTACTGAATTTCAAATATAAAACTGAAAAAACGATACAAAAAGGATTAAGTACCTGGTTCCATTAACATGGTTACTGATAAAGTCACATTTTCCTCATTATTACACATGCATGTAAGATGAAGAAAAAGTGTAGAAAGTAATAAAAAAAAATGTGTCACCTTCCCCCTCCCTCACCCCGCATTTTTCCGGGCATAAATTAAGCCTTAAAAATGAAAAGGCTACTTAATATCTGTGACATGCATTTTTTTTTTTTAATTAAAAAGCTGTGTTGTGTTACATTACAAAAATGTCCACATGCATAAATCTAAAAAAAGCCCAAAAATCTACTGTAAATCTACAACATACTAATGATTTACATTTGACTGCTGATTCGCGTTATGTAGAAGTCTTAGATTTGGTAAAGCATTGTAACAATGTAGGAAGGCATCTACATCTTTAAACTCTGGACTGCAATTGCTTTTTTTTTTTCCTATAAAATTGCATGAAGGCTAACTAGAGAGGCTTCCTATCATAAAATTCCAAAATCTTGACATGTGATCACTGTTTAGATCATTCACTTACAAATATTGCCCTTTAAAAGCACATATTTCTAATTTTTCGATATTTTGTGAACTGAACTTATACACATCTGATCTTTTAAATTATTCATGGAAACATCAGATATGATAGGAAGACAAACCTGAGATACATTTGAAGTACAACAGTATAACTTGCTAAATCCTTCATTAATAAAGAAAACCTCTCTGAAAAGCCTTCCCAAGCTTTTCCCTGTTTTTTTTTTTAACAACAAATTCTGAAACATGTGCAATTTTATTTTGACGAGTATACTTCAAAGCACTGTGATCTTGTCTGATAGGTGTAGGAATTTCTGCACAATCATTACAGTAACTTTAAGACTCTTTTCCACCCTGCTGTAAAGGTCAGAAAAAAGCTGCAAACTAGGAGGGAAATAGCATATCACCAGAGTGATGTGTCTGAAGCTTTTCAGAATATGTTGTTTCTCCCTCCTTCCAAGTGTCTGTCTCCATTTTCTTCTAACAGCTCACAAACGTAGTCAGTTTTATACCAAGTTAAAGAGTCACATCGGCTTAGTACTAGTCTTTCTATGCAGTATTCGACTTGCTCAGTTCCTGCCTGATAGCTAGGGAGAAAGAGAGAGAAATTAACAAATCAAACATTTTACATCAAGGAAGAAGGCCAGAACACATAACTAACCTCTTAAAGAAAGCTCACCCTGCTATAACTGCTGCAGAAAATGAATACTCGTATGTAACATAGCTTCATGCAGTTAAAGACCAGCATAATTCTCCGCCAGGCAGTACCTTTTTCCCTACCATAGTTTCCAGTAACATTTTATTTTTCAGTTCTCTATCTCAGTGGTAGACTTGCTGGAGACATCCAGGAGCATGTGTGGGGGCTTACTTGTTTTTAGTTTAAGGCCATACGTTATTTGTATAGTATTGTCCATAAGGCTGTACATAGCATAGTCAAAATATAAATGGAGACAAAAAAAATCTCTTTTATTAACAGTTATTGACTGAATTATAAGGAAAAGCACTGCATTATCTATATCCCCAAACCAGTCAGCTTAGTTTTGGTACATTCCACAAAGAAAAATCAAGAGTAACATGGTAAAAACCAAACTACCACCATCAACACCCACATGCAGTCTTCTCAATTCATGGACCTTTTAAGAACATTCTTTCTAAATAATTTCCCATAGCTACAGAAGTCATCTTAAGTAAATATCTTCTTTCAAAAATAAAAAAACTGAAAATTCTTTCACTTGAATCTTATGTTAAAGACTAACTGTGAGAAGTCTAGAAGCTGGAGGCTGGAGATAGGCTGGAGATGAGCAAGAGGTGTGGAGAAGACCTCACAAGGGCAGCTGGCCTTAACACACCAAAAGATATTCCATCCCATAAGGCATCACACTCAGCAATAAAAGCTGGCAAGGCGAAGGGAGGACTCATTATAAAAACGCCTGCCCTCCTGAACAACTGTTACACGTATTGAAGCCCTGCTTCCCAAGATGTAGGCAAACGTTGCTTGCTGATTGAAGTAGCGAATAATTGTTTTCTCTTTGCTTCTGCGCAGCCTTTGGTTTTTTTTTTTTTTCCCCCTTTTAGTAAAATGCCTTATCTAAACCTGTGAGCATTTTTTCCCCAATTTCCTCTCCCTGCTCCTTTGTGGGGTTGGGATGAGAGCCATGTGATGGAGTTCAGCTAGCCTTTGGCATGAAATCACCATAGGCACAACTGAAAGAATGTCAACAGATAACAACAAACCTACAATTACCAATGCTTAATTCTGAGAATAGAAACATACCAAGATTACATCTCCAGCCCTGAGATTCAACAATAACAGAAAACAGACTGACACTTACCATCAATGAGTTCTTCCTTTAATTTCGTTAACTCCTTTCTCATTTCATCTAAAATATCCTGTGATGCAACAGTAATAGATTAGCTTTGTAACATCTGGTTTTCTACTGAGAGAAATCCAAATTTATTCCAGCCTTCAATCAACCTTAAACCATTCTGAAATTTATATTCCACCATTTATCTTAAAAATTAATCCCCCAAATCTGAAACATCCCTAAAACATTGTTACTGCAGGTATAAAAGAAAAAAAAAAAAACCTGTAGAAGTCCTATAAATTGATTCCAGTAGTACTTACTAAAGAAGACAAGTAATTAAGTTAGAATATTGTAAAAATGTAACTGCCAAACAAATTTTGAGAAGTAGGACAGACAATAAAACATTCAAAGAAAAAAAGGCAACAAGTTAAGTTAGTCTCAGCCACGTACTGGAATTTGACCTAATCACAATGGCTAAGTTAAATGCTATCACACATTTTTCTACAGCCTTCTGTATAACTGATTTGGGATAATTATTTTCTGAAAGTGCTTTTGAAACCAGAGTGGGAAGTACTGTCTGTTTCTGAGGAGTACACTGTCACATCCTGTCCAAACCATTTATCATCAGTTAAACCATCCAGAAGATTTTAGTCTTGATAATGACATTCAACTCTTCTTTTTTGGCTTTCCAGTACGACTGGAAAATGAATGTGCAATACAAGACATTTTTGAGATGTTTCTCAAACACACACGCATGAATCCAGTCTTCAAGTAACAGCCAACAACCGAAGCTTAGGAGGTACCCTCTCCCAGTTTAGTCCTGAACAAGGTGGGAACAGCTGTAATCCTCCCCCTTAGAGCACAGATGTGCCAACAAGCAAGCTATCATAAAGCACAGCAAGAATCAAATGGCAATGTGTCAGATACTTGACAGCAACTGCCTATTTTGTCTCAAGACAAAACAATCCACAGACGCAGCTAGGAAGTTGGGGCTACCTGAGCTTTATGAGATCTACACAGATTTCAACTCAAAAGAACCAGAGACAACAATCAAATCATCTGGACTGCTATCTGCAAGTTGTAGCATGAGTGTCAAAAATCCTCCTGAGATTATAAAATTTGAGGAGCACCTGTTGTATCTCCAGTACACATACTAGAAACTCAGACTTTCACGCAGCCAAAAAAAAAAAAAAAGATGAGTAAGTCAAAGATAGCCCCTTTTAGGACAACAACAAAAAAATCAGATTTGTACTGAGAGAAGTGCAGATCTTTTTGCCCTCTGCATGGAAGAGCTATTAGAAAATAGAAAACTGCATTTCCTTATAGAAGACTCAAAAAATCTCAGGATCTTTTTGTGCTAACATCAGAAATAGGCTTTGGGATTCTTTTTGTTTTTTTTTTGGTCCAGACAGAGTCAACTGAACATCCTAACTATTAATATAGGCTGTCTGAAGCAGGGCAAGAAAAAAACTAAACATATTATGGCCTCAAAGGCAGACTTCTCAGCAGCTTGAAGAACAAAGATAAATTACATCTCCTTGCTGCTGTGGGTGTTTCTATCAGGAGCTCCCTTCATTCTAGCACAGAAGGTCTTGGTTAGTATAAATATCACTAAAGCTGTTAACTGGTATCTCCTGCCTTGACACAAGTGACAGATGCGTTGCTGAGGTTTTTGTTACACAGATCGGGGTACACTTGCCCAATACCTGCCATGTACAGGTAATCGTTACCAAAAGCTTTTCAAAGCATCCTGTAACACTTTTTGTTAATCTAACAGGAGGCTTCTTTCTTCACACAAGGCTCTTTTCTGCTGATACACAGTATATCCACAGAAAAGGTTGTATCACCGGATGCTGTTTCACTGCCAAGCACATGACCACAAGTGTTCAAGTCTGATACAAAAAAAAAAAAAAAAAAAAAATTGATTTCTCCTAGAACTGCTCTGTTGGCCTTTCATTTGTTTTGAGAGAGTAAAAGAAAGGTTTTCCGACCAAACTGATTTCCCAGTTCCACCTATGGTATCAAAACCAGTTTGTCTACTTTGTAATCCAAAAGCTGGAACAAGCATCTGGGAGAAAGTAATAGGGCTGTGTAAGCAGACATCATACAATTGTAGCTCCTAAAAATACTGAAATAAGTTTGAGAAAAAGTGGCTACTAATTACTAAGTAATCATGGAAGTTTGGAACAGTTAATGAAACAGTAGGGAACGGGTATTTGAAAATTGCAAGTCCTAACACCCAAGTTTTCAATTCAAAGCACAATACACGTACCTGCTTCAATCTGTCATAATCTAGACCTTCTGACTGTACTCCATTGGCACTGGGTTGCCCCGCTGATGAAGATTTTGGTCTGCAGTACAAAAACAAATCACTGAATTACTGTCATTCATTATTAAAGCCTAATTCTTCAAACTTACTGATTTCCATCTATCAAAGCAATATTAAAGAATGAGAATGAAAAAAAAAGGGGGAAAAAATCAGTTAGACCCAAAATGCCACAAAGAATGGAAACCAAAAACTAAGAACATTTTCCACACACTGGAAATATTAATTACCAAAGGGACAAGTTATTAGTTCAAAACAAGAACTATTCAGCTAGCAGACATATTTCACTGTCAGTGGTTTCTGATGCTTTTATAATGTTCATGAAAAACTGATCTCCTTCAAATGTCAAATACTTGTATTTTTTCCTTTTTAAACTACTTATTTTGAAAGAGGCTCTCTCAAAGAAGAGCCATTCCCTCCAAAGACTACAGGTTGATGCTGCAACCTAAAAGCATGCCATGGTATCACCGCTGGCAGGACAAGACCAAAAAATCTTATCTAATTTGTTCTTTGAGCAGGAATCTGGCTTCCAGAGGTCCCTTCCAACCTATGTAAGTTCATAAATTATTTTCTAAAGATTCTGAGAACTCTAATAGCAGCAGGTTTTTTCATATAATACTTGAGAGGAAGTTCTGATTTTTTGGTCTATGTAATGTTTAGGTTATGTAATATTTTAGAGACTGAATATTTGCTTACAAAGATTCCTCTGCGTTGTTAAAACACAGAATTCCAGAATAAGAAGATTTTCAATCATGTAATTTCTCTTTTCCTGATCTTCTCCGTTAAAATACAATGTGCAACACTCAAACTCAGGTACTTACTATACTTCTGAAGGGCCTTGCATATGCACAGCTAAGAGCAGAGACAGAAGCCAAATGCTAACAGCAGGAATACAGAAATGGTTCTCTAAAGCGGGGAATGGATGGATGGTATGGGACAAAGAGGGGACGAATGTTCTGCTTTATACATCCTGACCAACACTCTCTATTAGTCTATAAAGTGTTAAACAAAAAAAATTATAAAAATTGCTGACAGTTAAGTTCAAGATGTTTCTCCAACACTAGCATTACCTTAGTATGTTATCTTTAAGGAAGGGTAGGGTATTAGTAGAATAAACCAAGCCCTATTTCACTGTCCAAGTACACGTCATCACTGAACAAAAAAGCCTGGTCTAAATTCAGTTTCTCATTTAGAAACTCTTACATAGGAAGAGCTCACTAAACACTGCATTTTTAAAGATTCATTGCTTGAAGTTGTAACCGTGTTTGTTAAGGTAGAAGTTGATCAGGCACAGCTAAAAGATAAACCAGCAGGAAAGGTACAGCTCTGCATCTTATTTTCCTCTCACAAACACAGCATTTTTTTATTTTTTCAGAATAAAGCAAAATGTGAGGAACACACACAGTATATCCATTGCTTTAAAAATACTTAAGTAAACAATAAAAATAATTTAGCTAGCACAAACTGTTCTCACTCAGAAGAAAAGCCAAGTGCAACTCTCAACAGTCACACTAAATGACACTAAATTGTCATTCTGATACTACAAAAACTTTCTCAGGTTTGTATTGTCCAACTTTTACGTCTTTCTGGTTCTCAGTTTAAAAAAAATGTAAAGAAACAATATGGGACACATTGCAATTTTTTTTTCCACCCAAACTGTATAGGATAACATTCATTGCATTGAAAAATCTGTCACAGTTCTAATACAAATTCATAGCCACCATCTCATTCTGGTGACATTTAAAATTTGTACACCTGAGTTCATTTATATTGTTAAAAAAAGGCAAGAACTCCAGTGCAGACAGATCAGTTGTAGATACTTCTCAGTATTTTTTTTTATGCTTCATGCTTATTTCTGTGCACTGAGAAGTTACTTTTGTGATGTCTAGTGGCACCCATCCACAGGAAAATTGCCAATAGTTACCTAAACAAAACAAAGTCAACAGGAGGAATGTTTAACTGCCCCTTTGCTGCTGGACTTCTCATCAATGCAGACAGTTGCAAGAACATCCCACATGGTTATATCACCCCCTGTTCCTTACATTGGATTGGATCACCACATTGTTAAACACATTCTAAGAGAGACACTGCTAACATTACTTGACTTGAAACACACTGAAATGAAATATACAATTTGTTGATTAAGATAGAATTTGAAATATTAAATAAATTCATAGTAGAAGCAGCTGGAAAACAGAATTCACCTTGTAGCCACCAGGAGATCTACAGTGTGCGCTAATGCTATGAAACAAACCACAGTTTGGAATCTTTTACAAACACCTTTAGATATTGACAGTGCTAAATTTCTTATGGAAGAATTCCTTCTGTTCATGTGCTCTCTCTCTCTCTCTCTCTCCCCCCATATATATAGATAGATAGATAAAGATGAGAACTTTGTCTATTGCTGCTTCGCCACATATCTGCTTTTTAGAATGCTACTTTTGCAGTTAATATCTGAAGCTCAAACAGTAGCCAACTCCAAGCAGAACAGCATGCGTTTTTCAGATTCTCCATATATAATTTCTTATCATTAACTATTACTTTGTTCCCATACACTATGGCATTATAGCATTTACTCAACTTGTCTGGGGAAAAAAAAAACAAACAAAAAACCCTATTTCCTCCCACATTTTCTCCTTCCTGACAAGCAGTCAAGCAATAATAGGGATCTACTACATGTCTTAATGAAAGAACTAAAAAATATATATTTGAATGAGATTACTTATACTTTAAAGAAGGGATCTCCACAAATAGATTCTTTCTTTTGCTCCAGATCTTTACAATAAAAAGATAGATCTGCCAATCGTATGTTATATACTCCTACTAGAGAATTATCTTTCAAGAGGCTCAACAGGAAAACCTCTTTTATAAACTCTGTCACTCAGTTGTAGGAATGTATTCAATCTTTTCTTTATGAAAAGTCTTGCAATAAATTCTCCTCCATTCAACCAAATATAAAGACCATAATTTGTACACTAGTAATTAACTTGTCAGTCAAATCTGGCTTCCTCTCTGCCCAAATTATCCTTTTTTTCCTTCTTCTCTTTGCTCAGAGAAAAGATTAATGGTGAACGCAGCTGCCACTCAGACAGACATTAGCTATTGAGAACTAGCAAATAAAACATCCCAACCACCAGATCTAAGATGGCTACAGAGCTCTCTCATGTGGTTTTTCATAGCATCGCCTAGCAGGACAGTGAGGCAATTTCCATAGTCCCTAAAGCACCTTAAAACCAAACATGCAAGGTAAAGGTAACATTCGTGCCAGCATGCAGAATATACCACCCAAGAAAAGTAGCTGAAGTCAAACTTTTTACACAAAAGATGAAGTATTCACCACAGTGAGTGCTTTGATGAGAAACAAAGCTGGAATTTGACTCAACAATTCAAAGGGACTCTATAAGAAG
This sequence comes from Penelope pileata, assembly GCA_013396635.1. Lineage (NCBI taxonomy): Eukaryota > Metazoa > Chordata > Aves > Galliformes > Cracidae > Penelope > Penelope pileata. Next base: position 1,105,515 of record WBMW01001901.1, on the reverse strand, counting down.
TTTAACTGTGGAGAGCTCTTAAAACCCAAAGGCTTTCTGTGTCAGTATTTTATGACTACTGATACAGATACTGAAATCTACAGCTTAAAATACAGAGTGTGATTTTAAAATCTGTGAATATTCTCCCAACAGAAACAGTATTTTATATTTGAGTCCTTTATTCTTTCACATGCTTAGGTCAGCCAAAATCTGTTATCTTTATTTAATCTGTGGCAAACAGAAATGAAGTCACCTGGAAAATTAACTGCTATTCCTGTATATCTAAACTTGCATTTTTGAACAACTGCTTCTCAGAACATTGCAGAAGGTTCACTAACTCATGGCGTACCCAACAGAAATTTGTAACTTTAAAGGTGCTGAGTACCAGAAATTACTGGTGATTATCAATATTTATTATAAATTCAAAACTGGTTCTTAAATCACCTCAGTCTGCCTTTGGAACCATCTGCCTTTAATCATTCCAAAAGAGAGCTCAACTGAATAAGCAAAATGTGAAGAGGAACCTGATCATAGCGTGGTGATTACCAATCGATGTATAAAAAGTCCAACCCTCAATTGGTCAAAATGGTTATTACAAAGTCTCAAGCCCCAACAGGATGATACCTGTTCAATGAATCATAGAACCTGTTTTCAGAAACAAGGAGGTTTTTCCATGGAGATTCCCGTCTATGAGGGGTGAGAAACACTACCTTAACAAGCTATAACAGAACTTCATTACGATGTTCAGTTTTAAAACCTTGAATACAATGGAGTCTCATTATGTTCCAAGAATTCTATTTTGAATGTACCAAGAAATGTGAAAACCATGTTCAAGTCTTAATCTCTGCTAGGAGAAAAAGGCCTACTTTTAAATAGGACAGCATTTATTTAAAAAAAATTTAGAACATGAAATCTGAATAACAAATCTTTCATTGTCTAATTGTTTGGAAGCTCTCAAGAAAACTTTGCTTACTTGCCAGTTTCATAAGCATGGTTTATTTAATTCCCAGAAATGACCATGCCCTCCCTATGTAGTTCAGAAGCAGGTTTTCTAGGCCTAACAGGTGAAAGTTATCCCCTTTCTGGCAAACATGGTATTAGTGTTTCAAGTAGTAGCGCCCTTTCACTAAATAACTTGAGGAACTTTTAACAACCTGCTTACTGAGTTAGACCTGTAAACTGTAGAAAATTTTGAAAAAATACACGGATAATTCAAGAGAGACTTCTATTTATATATTTTCTTTCTCAGTCCATGAAATACTCCTCATCCTGGCACAGTAAACTGTAAACACTGATTAGAAAAATTTATCCGCAGTTTTAAAATGTATGCTATGGCACCTGCCAGTAGGTTATGACAGCACTGAAAAACAGTGATATTTGATAAATAAGGAATTTTTTTTTTTTTTTTTTTAAAGTGCTTATGGAGTACACATTCACTGAGGTGCTAATCAATCTGAATTCTACCGACATTTTCCACTGGGTAACAACGACAAAAGTTGGATGGAAACATTTTCCTAACTTATCTGAAGTCTCAAAATGTCTGCAAATGCCCTCTAGGTCAGAAAACCTTTTAAAACAGTCTACAGTAACCTCTGCATTTAACCAAATGAAACAAGATCAGACATACAGAACGCATAAAATAGTTTAAAAGGAGCTAAAGGTGTAAGGACAGGTAAAATGAAGAGATAAAAGACATCCCAGACTCCCCAGAGCAGTCTGATAAGGAAAGTTGCCCTGTTTATTAATCCCTTTGCTTTCCCTTCAGTTGTCAGAATCTATACCCAAAGGGTCAGGTCAGCAAATGTCTCAATATCTAAAACTCTCTTTAGGATTCCTTACAAAATTTTATTTTTTTCTTAGAGAAGTTCATCCTCCATGTGATGTATTTACACCTTTATCTGCTTGAAAATAAGAGACCTCTGTTAAAGCATACAAGATCTACCAGGGAGGGTAGTGAGAAGAAATCAAGTCAAGGCTTGTAAGACAGTATTTTGTTACACTGGCAGTACAGCAGAGTGGACATCAAAGCTACCAGCTTCAAGCTTGGAGACGTTGTAAATTACTGGACTATGATAACCACAGAAATAGAAAGGAGAAAAGGTATTCAGTGGATTCATTACTGAATATCTGAATGATGGCACTTAATTGGGTTTCCACTGCAGGAAATTTCAGACTCAAAAATGTAAGGAGACTGAAAGAATTAAAACATTTATGTAGTCAAAAAATATACCACAATTATTGAAGTTACACGCCAGCAATTGTTAAGTAATCTTTTTGCTTTTTACTTTTATTATCAAAATTTCACTCATCCACATTCTTCAAAAGTAACATTTTATTCTTAGTTAAAATTGCCAAAAGCAGCTTCACAGAAGTACTTTTAAACCCAAATTTTGCTATAATACTATTTAGATGATGTTTTCCCCCGTCTTAGTCCAACATCTTTAGCAGCACGAGCAACAACAGCAAACATATGAAAAAGACAGCTACTGGTACAAGGAGGAGTACCTGGATATAACAGGTGACTTGCTTCCATTTACTGTATTTGTTCTTTCCCAAGGCTTTCTTGTTAGTTCTGTCAAACAAAAAGATAGAAGACAACAGTTTTTAATTTATTCTATAAGTATGTGAGGAAATTAATTACTTGGCAACTTAAGTCAGTCTTTTTGTTTGTTTGTTTAAAACTACATTGCTTTGGTTCCTTTATATTCAGCTACTTAGTATTAATCTTATTTTAATTATACAACCATTTTTGTTGTGGTACCATCTTTATTTCTCACTTCAGCTCTAGGCATTGTAAATGCCATTTGAGTCTTAAACCAGATGGGAGAAGGTCTGCCTTTATGCGTTTTATTGCTACAGACGTGAAACAGAATTCTGGAATCATAACCAAGCAGTCAACTTCAGATACTGGGTAAGGATGCTTTTAAACCAAAGGAGTTTTCCTAACCTGTTAGCAAATTACATAAAAATAATTCAGTGTCAGTTTCAATGAAGCAACACACAACTTCAGACAACTAGAATACCTTACAGCAGAAAGACATCAATTTACAACCAAAGTCTTGCCCCAAAAAAGATACTTCTCAAGTTTCAACGCATAATTTCCTCTTTCAAAAGAACAGATTCAAAAGTAAAGGTACATTTTACACGTGGACCCAGAAAGGTAGTAGCTTACTTACCACAGCATGATACTGGACAAAGTTTTAGTGGGCATCTCTGCTATTGCCTAGGCAGCTTATACAGTGAAGGTCAAGCACTCTTACACACTGCAGAAGAGGACTCTTGGGCCTTGTCTATAGAGGTAGTAATTTGTATCCAAGTTTAAAACAAACAAAAACTCCCATCTTTACGCATACTGATGCTTCACTTTCCATTATGGAGGCTGTTTTTAGTTCTGTTCAGAATCCTTTCCAAGAAACTTTGACCCACTCAATGCCTTGAGTTTATTACAGTGATCTAAAGTCACGTGTGAGAGCTAGTTTAACTGTGCAGCTTTGTTTGTCAACTCCAGACAGAAACAGCAGAAACAGGGCAAACAGTTCCCTCAAGCACTGCTTGTTGTGTATTACTGTATGGTGAATGAGATTTTTGCCCTTCCACATGACACCTATCACCACAAAGGTTTCATCCCTTATAAGACAAGTGTTCACTCCTTGCATTGTTCAGCTCTGCTTAAGCTGAGCAAGCTGAGTGGCAGAAACATTCTCTTTCTATACCTCATATAAACCAGAAAGTTTGCTAGCATTCCACAAAATATTGAGAAGAACATTTGAAATGCAAAAGTCCACCGAAATAGTCTGTGACCAGACAATTACATGTTGCAAATGCTAATAATAGGTCTCAAGCTCTATTAACTTTTTATACCAGGCTTCAGGACTTATCCAGCCTTGGAGTTATTTCTGCTGTATTTGCAAAATTATTTGAGAAGCTATTGCCATGGCATAATTTGCTCAACAACCACTATTATTACCCAGCTGAAAGAGCAAAATTATTCAAGTTTCACGTGTCTGTAGCCTACTGTAAGGTTTTGAGCTTGTTTTGTCTCTATTACCTAACATGTTTTAACTTACACAGTTGCATAAACTGAAATAAAGTGTGTTTCTTCTCCTAAAAGTAATATACCATTTGCAGAGATGGACTAACATGTCTAATCATGCCATAACTCTCCCTGTAAGCAACAGAGGAGAGAAAGAACATCACTGCTTAATAGAGACAAAATGTATAAAAATAAACCCAAGGAGACCCAAGCTTAAGACAGCAGAAATGTTTCCCCTTTCAACGTCATAGTCCTTCTGACAAAGAATTTGGAACACTGGTAGCACGCAGCACAGGAAGGGTAAGCTCAGCATCCAAGTAAGAGGTAAATACTAACAAGTCTGTGCCTATGAATTTCAATCATATTGTTAATGGTAATTAGACATAATTACACAACTAGACTAAGCACTGATATGCCGTAACTGAACAAAGAGTAATTGTTTAATACTTTAGCAGCCTGCTCAAAATAACACTAGAAGCATAATCATGATAGATCCACTGTTTGGACCACTCAGCCTACTTCAGATATGGCTACCAGAAGTCTATCCATAAAAATACAGAGTCTCTAAAAATCAACATAGCTCATACCTCATCATTTCTCATTCAAAGATGGTGAATTCAAAAAAGAATACCACTCTACAACTCTGTCAAAAAGGGCTGGGAAGGGATTCATGTTCATTTTGCTATTTTCGTACATCAGTATCACTGTCTGAATCCTACCAGTTCCTCCTCAATTGGCATAGTTAACCTCTCCTTACTGACTGTAGCAGGAGTGGAGATAACACAGTTCCTAACTCTGCCACAATCATATATCAGCAGAGGGACTGTACTTAACGAATTTCCAAACCATGTGCTTGTATTTAGAACACACACAACCGAATCTTTACTGAACTACCTATAAGCGGTAACTGTTCTATGTGAATCTGGAAGTTTTCTATGTCGGACCTGACGGAAACAAACCACTGCCCTAGCTCATGTCCTGCCATGACTGAAAGACAGCTTGCTTTCACATTCACTGCCAACTGTTTCCATGCATCAGCCCCATAGGTTAGACACAGGAGGCCACTACTAAACGCAGTATTCCAGTAGATGTCCATCTGCCACCTTCTGAACTACTTTTGAACCCAGAGCCATTTTACTGTATAATGCCAGGTTATCATCAGAAGCGTTAGACTCCAAAAGTTCAGAGCTGACTGAGATTCATCATTAGATTTTAGTGTTAAAAGTCAAAGAGTTCACACATCTATGCTACTTACCAGGTGTGCTTGTTGAAGAAGCCTTAGAGGTTGAAGACTCTGATTCTTCCTGATTAAAGGGGAAGAAGAAGGGACGAAGAAGGGAGGCAGGGTGCAGAGCAGAGAGAAAAAATACTTGTGACTCTTGTGGATTTGACAGATGAATCTCAACTGTTCAAATATTTAATTCAGCTTTTATAGAGATTTAATGGTGCTGCTTAATAATTTTATGCAGAAATTGAGCATGCAATATACAATTCACAAAATAGATGATGTATATAAATGGTAATACATAAGTCTCTCAGATGCATCGTTAGAATTTTTTGAAGTATGGAGTTACTTGAAGTAGATAAAATTTCTCAACTCACAGCTTTATCTTCTTTCTGCTCTGGTTCTGTTGATCCCTTTTCAGCAATTCTTCTCCTATAAGCAGAGAAAAAAGTTACCAAGATCATCATGGTTTTAAAGGCTATTGTTCACTGTAATTAAAGATATATAAAGCTTGATATCTAGACAATTGAATATTAGTGTTAAAGATCTTTCAAAATGCTTTCAGGGACAAAGCCCTCTTGCCAAAGTGATTCTGCAATTCCTCTTCCGTTTGAAGTTTGTATCCCCTACTGCTGCACAAAGACTTATAGAGGAAAAGTATTCATTTATACTTTAGTAAAAATGGCTATTCACAAAACATTCTCGACTTCACAAAGCAATCACATGAGCATGCAGATGTTTTTTCGATCTTTATCCAGCTGAAAACACACACCAGAAATCCTTCCTCTAAGATGACTATGCAGCCACAGCACAGAAACTGCTACTTACCTCCTGGCCAGCAGGGCACTCATTTCTTCCATCAGACCACTGCCTCCCAAGGGAAGTGGCCCATTTCCACGGCCACCATCTGTTTTAGATGGAGCAGAGCCTCCTCCTCCACTTGAACTGGAGGAGTCTTCACCCTTTGTAACACACAAAAAGTTATAGCTGACAATGAAATAAGTAAAAAGCTTGCATACTAGAAAGAATCAATTGTGTAAGGAATAAGGGCTGGTTGGCTGTACACCTTGTAACACTTTTTAAATAATGAATTAAGCCTACCCACAATGTATTTTGTACTGCCATTAATCTGAAATGAAAACTACAGCCAGTTCAGGAACACAGAGCTTAGAAATACAAATCAGAAAAAGAAACAAAATAGTTGCATTTACCCGTGACACTTTCCTAAGTTTGGCTCCAGCAAGCGCAGCTGCTAGTCCAGTTAGAGGGCGATTTTCTTCAGACATATATCCAGATGAAAATCCCGAAGCAGGAAGAGGGGGAGCAGGAGGTGGGAGGGGAACAGCAGGAACTTGGCTAGGAAGCGGAGGAGGCGGTGGTGGTGGTGGCGGCCCTGATGGTGGGAGAGGAGGTGGTGGTGGCGGTGGGCCGGGAGGTGGTGGGGCTGCTACTGAGGCCTGGACTGGGCCAGGGGGCAGCGGGGGTGGGGGAGGAGGTGCAGGTGGTCCTTGGACAACACCTAGTGTCAAAGAGAAAAAGAACAGACTACATTAAGGATTTTGAAAGGAAACATCTCATCTGCCACTGAAATACAGGCTGTCTCTGTATGTGAGAAGTTCATACCGGTAAGCATCCTTTCTATAGGCAAAAAAACACTGCAAGTTTCAGCAGGGGAGAACACTTACTAATGCACTAGCAGTATTACACAGCACGCTGTAAGAGATCAGACAGTTTCAGAGCCATTTAAACACAATAGCCCTCCAGCCAGGTTTTGCGCTGCAACCGAGAACCTTCTGAAGGGAAGCAGGCTACAGAAATAGACAAGTGAAGTAAGAACACAATACTGCAGAAGAAATACATTATTTATCAAAATGGTGCCAAACAGAAAGTGACTTCTCATTGTATCAACACCATTTAACACACCACCCAAACATCTGAGCCCTGGAAATAAACGTTTGAGCTCCAACACCAGTCTCTAAGCCTGCATAAAAGTCTTTCCTCTAAAAAGCACCCCAGGAATCAATTTTAATTATTAAACACAAACACTAATTAGTGAGTTAGAAGACTGACATATTTTAAAGCTGATGAGGACAAGCGCTTCCATTTTTTATGATTCCTTTAAGCTTTTCAATTTGCATTGATAGGCGATACAAAATGTGTTTTGAAGAAAGAATATTCTGATTATTGCAACTGCCAAAGTGTTTATATTATAGGGACAACTTCAGAAACTATGGTCAAGAAAATAGCCTCACACATCCTCTCTGCTCCCTTGCCCAGCCACAGAACTGCAATCTCCAAAGGCAGGAATTTCACATGCAAGCCTCCCTGGTTTCCTAACATGCTAACCCCTGTGCAAATCTAAAAGCATTTTAAACTCTCTGGTGGTCGCTCACCAAAGTGCCCGCTTTTACTCCATAATAAAAACAAGGCCACTCACCCTATTTCCAACTCAATCACAGAGCAGCTCACGACTCAATGCAAGACAACAGCGCATAAACAGGATCTACTCTGCATGGCCTGCGTGCGATGAGCTATGTTCTACTTATTCCCCTGGATCCCTTCCAACCAAACCCTCAGCTGAGCTACTTCAGACTTATGTTCAGAAAGACCTAAGTCTATCAAATCAACGTGAAACAGGATTCAGGTTAACAAAGCCACTTACATCCACGTAAAATATATTTATCTCATATCGGTAGAGTGCCCTTTAAGGCTGCCATCTGCTTAACCTAACCTTTTCATTTTTATTTTTTATTTTTTTTACTAAATTCTTTTTGTAGTTAAGCTAATAGAACACACCACAGGAAGACCGTAGGTGTGTGTGCACACAGCACACGTATCAAAATATGAGAAAAAGAAATAATGTAGTTCTTACACACCACTTTCTAAAATCGAAGCTACATTACAAGTATCAAAGTGGTTCCAATTATTCCTCACTTAAGGTCATTCACATGTCCAAAGCCACATACACATTCTGCTTCAACTGCCATTAGGAAACTAATGATGCTGCCTACTAAGACAATGATCCCAATAACCTAGAAGTAAAAGATTTACCAAGCAAGTATAAGACAAGCTCTGTTCTTGACAGATGAGAGCTTCAGAAACCAGAATTTTACTTATTACAGACCACAGAACACCGGCTCTTCTCCCTTACCAGTTTCCAAATGGTATTTCGTCGTGGTATTAAGATCACTGCAACTTTGGAAGCATTTTATTAATTCTTCAGGGCAGTTAAGGGCTTTGATACAAATTGGTTTGGACTGCATTCCTGATTAGTGAATTAGTAGCAATAACAGAAAGCCTTACCCTGCTGGGTCGTAGGTTCAATCGGCTGAGAGGCTGCCTGCAAGACTGGCTCAGAAGCAGAGGAGTCTCCCAGCACAGAGTTTAGAGAGTTCTCAACAGAGGCAGGGGTAGCTGCAGAGGGAGAAGGGAGAACACTAGGCTTGGATGAGGGAGTCGAGGCATTAGGGGAGTTTGGAGAAGGAGAAGCTTGAGGTCCAGAGAGTGACAGAGGCGGAAAAGAAGGCAGTGGTGGGGGAGGAGGCGGCGGAGGCGGAGTTGGACCTGAGGTAGAAGGTGAAGGAACCGCATAAGTCACATTTTCAGAAAGCCCGTTAGGAGCTGTGGGAGATGCGGGCATTTGGGCCACTGGATTAGAAGCCGACACTGGGAGGACAGGTCTCGGACCGGTGGCTTTGCCTGGCGGGCTGCTTATCATTACTGGAGGTGATGGGGGAAGCGGGGCAAAACTGGGCGCAGACCAGGCAACAGGCTTTGGGTTTGGAGGCAACGTCGCCGGGGCATTCACAGGAGAAGGGGGCCGAGAACTTTTGTTCAGTGGACGAGGAACCGTAGCATAATGGGGAAGAACAGGGTGGAAAGCTGAGCCTAAAGATGTAGCAAAACGTGATGCAGAGTGCCTTAGAGGCGGTGTAGGGGGAGTGGAAGTCGGTGGTGCAGAAGTCACTACAGCATACTCCGGTGTGGCCTCTGACATTGGTGCTGAGACTGCTTTTGCATATGATGGAGGAGGTGCTGAAGGAGGCTGGCAACTGGAGTATTCAGGAAGTGGAGTGCTATACGGGGAGTTGTCGAAAGATGGAGCTGGACAGAAGATGGAAAGCAGCAGCAAAGGCAGGATAAAAAAAGGAGAAAGAGAAAAAGGGAGCTAATGAAGCAACAAAACCAGCATTCAAACAAAATGTATAAATGTAGACTACAGTTAGTACCAGAGGATTAGGCACAAGTGAAAATACTGTTAGGAAAGTTTTACATATCATAAACAGCTTCTTTTAAGTTTTACCAACTATTTTTGTGCCAACATTTGCATCTACAAGTACATTCTAGGATAAGTTTTCTCAAATCCCATCTGTGAGATAGATTAGATAAGGTTGATTAATCAGTCTTATCAGCTTTTATCTTCTTGTTTTGTTGCAAATTGCAAGCAAGTGTAGTGATCTTAACTTTTTTTTTTAAATCCACTAGTAAAAACTCATACCATAGGCAGCATGTAAACATTACCTTTCTCTTCTCTACAAAATGCTCCATCACAAACTTCAAAGTACTTGGAAAAAAGCTATCAATAAAATCCTCCTTTCTAAAATGGCTAGCTTTTTACATAGTATACTGACTTTTACCACAAGCTGACTTTGTACATAAAGTGAGTTTGCTACTGAAGAGCAACCAAGAAGTGCCTCACTAATGTTCCATTATATTACCAAAGTGAGAAAGCTTCCAAATGTCACTGGACACATTTTCGCAGGCAACGTATTATCTACAAATACATGTAATATTTTCCACTGAAATTTACTATGATCATAATGAAGCTACAGTTCATACTGAAAGGCATTTCTCACACTATTACTTCGTCTAATGTAGGTGCATACGCTCTACTCCGCATTAACATGCTCAACATAACTTTTCTTGTCAAATTATGTGATGAGAGTACATTTTGTTTAATAGAGCAAACAACAAGAAAATATTTAGCAATTTTAACCCATCATACTTGAACCAATGCTGGAGGTGCCCAATACGATTCAAGCTCTTTATACAGTCAAGAAGTAAATCAGTGGAGTGAAAAAATTTTACATGTTTTATTTCAGGGTTAATGGAAAATTTTGACAGGAAAGCCAAAGATCTTGGACCTCTTGCCGTAAGAAAGGAAGCAATTCCAGCAAACACGAGTCAAATACTGACTAATCTTGCACAACTATGCTCACTGCCCTTGTTTGTTGTCTCCCACTCCACCACACAAACACATAAAGAGTATGGTACTCGAACACACTCAGTTTGAAATTCTTACCAGCATTTGAAATTCTTCTCTCTCTTTCCCATTCCAATTGTTCCCTTTCCAACTGTTCTTGCCGTTCTCTCTCTTGCCTTTCCCGTTCAAGTCGTTCAAGTCTCTCTCGGTCCTGCCTCTCCTTTTCCTGTCTCTCCCTTTCTAGGCGCTCTTGCCGTTCCCTTTCTTGCCGTTCTCTCTCCAGTTGTTCCTGTTCTAGACGCTCTCTTTCAAGTCTTTCCCTTTCTAGCCTTTCTCTCTCCAGCCTCTCCCGTTCCATTCGTTCACGATCCAGCCTCTCCCGTTCCAGCTCCTTCTGCCTTTGTTGCTCTTGCAACTGTCTACAATCATGAGAAAAGGAAAAAGACTGAGCTGCAAAGTGAAAACCAGATATATCAAATAACTGTTAGAGGACAAAAAGATAAAACAACACAATCTTTGCACCAGTGAGAACAAAAACACAGCATTTGCAACTGCATAAAATTCTGAACTGTGTATGTTATTCTTCAGAGCTGGGTAACAGGTGTATTATGTTCACAGTAAAAAAAAAATCATATAGCCAGTTTCCTCCTAATCAAGTCAGCATTCTGAGAGACAGCTTTCTATTGAAAGTTGCTGCTGATAATTTACTCACTGATGCAATCTTCTGAGCTTAGAACATGGAGTTACAGTTGTTCTTTGCAAAGTATTTTAGAATTGAAGCAGTGAATAAAAGAACAGTGAAATAGCAATATCACAAATCCCCAAATTATGACAAAAAATTTCACATGAACTAGTCAGACAGTATTTATTCACATTTTACAGAAGTGTCTAAGTGTCTGCTTCCCACATCCCTCTCCACTTGCATACTTCATGTAGTTACAACTGAACTCTCATCAAGATGAGAACACCTTTCAGGGGACAACTGGACACGGTCATAGAAAACCTAGGGCGTAGCAGCCAAGGAAGCACTGTTGGGGACTGTAGATTTCCCAGCTCCCCGAAGACCTTGCAAAGGAAAGCAGAGGAGTGGAAAATGTGAAGAGGAAGAAATCAGGTAGACAACCAGGCAGAGGAAACAAAGAATTTCCTAGGAGTAGAAAGTCCACAGGCTGTACACAACCCTACTTCAATTTTATTTTCCTAATTTCTTTTATATTTTCTCTAGGCTTTTGTTGACCTTTTTCTTTTTTTAAATAACAGTCAACTAAGATGCATGTTTCCAGTCAACTGAAATAGGAGAGCTCACTATTAAGAGAAGAATTAGGCACATCCTCCTCCTCAAAGCTGTGGCCACTATGTTCCTGTCAGTGCCTATCACTGAGAAACATGTTTGTTATCATCATCTACTTTAATTCTTCATTTTAAAACTTTTTAAATTTTTTTTTATTTAAAAAGAAATGTTGTGCACAGACATTTTCTATTGGGCTTTGATGCAAACTGAAGATAAGCTTCTCAACAAATGCAAAGCACAGCCAGCTTCTAACTATAAAGCAAAATGAGACTTAAATTCAGACACCTCAACCTATTACATACATTGTATATAGTCTGCTACTGGCCAATTTTATTTAGAGAAGTCATTGGCAATTGTACATCACAAGCTTACAGTCATGTAAAACCAGCCTGAAAAACAAAGGGAACTTCAGCTATTTCACTTCTACTCATGTTCTGAAAATACTTGCAGAAATGGAAACCCCAGCCCATGCATTGTTAGTATTCAAGTACATCCTCTTTCAGACCAATGTTGTTCTTTAAAGAAATAATAAATTAAAAAAAACACTAAAATGTTGTCAATTTATTTCTACAAGCAATTAAGTCCCAGTTATGTACAACAAAAGGACTCCTCACTGAACTTGTAACCCAATGCTGTCAGAAGCTGCAAAATAGCTCCTGCTCTCCCATGCAACAAAGTTGTAACAGCAGTAAGAAACTAAGGCTGCATCTCAACTCGCTAAATGCTTGATTTGAAGCCACACAGGTTGAAGGGAAAACAAAGATCTCAGCTATATTAAGAAGCTTTGCATTTGCTGGTGAAACAATATTCTGTGTCAAAACAGACTTGATGGCCAGAGAGAGACCATCATTTCCTGGAACTGCTGGCTTCTTTACTGCCTAAACATTAATGAACTCACATCCTGTCAAAAAACCAAACAAACAAACAACCAGCTGTTGTCACATCAGCACCAAGAAGAAAGCCCTACATATAATAAATTCATTGCTAAAACAGTTTGCAGAAGAAAATAGATGTTCTAGCAGGTCACCTTATTTTCTCAGATGGAAGTTTTTCTGTACATTCACACAAATCTTCGAGATTCTAACACTGGCTTATCTTGATCGTGGCCATGGGATCAAGTCATTAAAATTTTTCCTAAAAAGGTGACAAAACTGCACCAAGACCACCATGTATCAACCTGAATAGCAGAATTCATCCACAAATCTGAAGGGCTTCTTGTCAGGAAGCCAGATACATTAAAAACAGGTATTTCCATGAGCAGTACAGACAGAAGCATCTTTGTCATCACATCCAAATTCAACAGGCACCAAGCTGACTGATATTCCAAGCTGAACAGTGACTAGTCTGAAGCATTTTAAATCTCACTTTTTGCTCACTGTAGAAAACAAAGAACCAAGACAAAGCCTGCAGAAAAAATACACTGAGGAACAGACCTAAATGAATTGATTGAGTGTACTGAGTGAAGAGGTCAGCTAATACCTAGTATTTAACAGCTGTTACTCAATTTATGAGCACATCAATCTCGTAGTTCATTCTTACTTTGCTGAATAGCTTGGAGACAAAGCAGGTCGTCAGATCACTGAGGAATATGAAGAAGAAAACTATCCCTGTTTTGTCTGCTTAAAGCTGTAACAGCAGTAGCAACAAAAATACAAACTGGAAAGAACCACTAGTAGGAGGAAAGTATTGGATAAAGACAAAGACATCACTTGATCCACTAAAACGTCAAATTAAACTTCATGGTCATTAAACTGAAGTACATTTACCAATTTAAAAAGTTGCATTGCCACGGCTAGCACTGTGAGAAAAGGTCAGTAGCATTCATGCTGCAGTCTGGGCATGCCCAAGCTTTCAGGACTCTAAGCTCTTGCACCAGCTCCTCTGCCCCTGCCTCAGTATATGGAGCAACATACAGAACACATCAATGTCTGCAGTTTTACTGTAAAATACTGAAAGCCCAAGCATGTGGGCACAGATATCATTATCTAACCAAACAGTCACTACCTACCAGAATGCATCTCACATGATCCTCACCTCCTCCCACCACTGAGCCACTGCAACAGCCAGAGCAGGGCTGCAAGCAGGCGACATGAGGCTTAGCTCCAAATGCAGCGGTGACCTCAGCTTCTCAATGAAGCCTTTTGGAGTCTAGCATTACTGGTGACCCAGTGACTGGACATTAGTTTAACTAGATGCAGCCAAGCCAATTTTATCACTGTCACAACTGCTTACAGAAATAAATTTAAAAGTGTTTTAATGTGTTAATTATTCTGAACTTAGCTAATAGTTTATTAGTTTAGTCCTCTAATCCTCTTTTGTCCAAGTTTAGAAAGGGAAAAGGTATGCCTTCTATGGCCCTTCACTTTTGCAAGAACTTATGTGAATAAGATCTGAATATCAACATTAGGCTTGCTCTTTCATCTTTAGTATTAAATATTTATTCATCATTCCATAATCCAGTATTTGCCAAAGCTCATTCATATGAAGATAAAATGAGCTGGAAACAAATTTCAAAGATCTGAGACATTTGCTCAACAAAGGTAGAGTTTAAGATGTGAATTTAAGTATATGGTCTAGAACTGACAATTATTTCCAGTTTCAACAGTAGTGGGCCACTAGTTCTTTAAGCAGTAGTGAAAGGTAAGATTACTTCAATAATGTCTTTTTTGAAGTTTGCAAAGAACACTTTCCACTTAATGCAAAACTATAAGGGGATTTCAATATTTCAAAATTATGATACATGTATGCAATTAATCAGGTCCACGTGTTGTCACAGCTATTTCCAAAAATTTAAGTAGATTTCCCCTGAAGTTGATCAGAATTGAATGCAAAAATACCATGGTCCAATTTTATTTTCTTTTAGACTAGTATTAAGATATCCCAAACACTAGTATACAGATATTTTTTCTCCTTAAGTGTCCAAAAACAGGGCATCAGTTATGTATTATTTCTCATCTCATTTTGATCAAGATCTGCAACATCATCCATTTCCTCTTTCTCTCCTTTGTACTTATGTACCGCAATTCCCACCAGCAGCAGGATCTGTTTTGTACAGGAAAACTGAATAAAATCTGTCTGGTCCCAATCTGATGAAGGAGGAACTACTGCTTCTCAAGCTTCCATAGCAGTCCTCCTCTCTTCCACATCAACTAGGAACTTCCCTTTCGGGATCTGTCAAGTGCATTACTAAAGCACAGGAACACTGCATCAATCGCCTTTCAACTTTCACAAAAGAAAACGTTATTTGGCCATAGTCTACCGTGCTATGTTTTATCTGGTGAATTATTCTTTCCTTAGAAGGAGCTCTAAAGCTTTTCACATTACCAAAGTCAAAGTAACAGGCTTTCATTTCCTCCATCAAAAGAGATATAAGGTCTAACAACAAGCTTTTATGTTGTAAGCTTTTCAAAACACATTAGATGGAAATAATAAGAAAAAGTTTTTAACCACAGTCAAGCAAAAACTGGCATCTAACCACCACAACAAAGACATGAGGAGGCAACTACAAACAAAAAGGTTATTAGATACACGATTTCCAGTAAAGAAAGAGGTCTATTAATGAACTTCGATCAAGCTTGAAACATTATTTTTTTCATCTTGGTCATTTTAACCTATTGTGTAAACATACAGAACACTTCAACATATCTGGCAGAATCCAGATTGAAGGAAGTCCTTTGTACACATGAAGTTTTATTAAAAATAAGACTCAACGGCAGAAAAACCTACTTTCATTGGCAAATCCTCTCTGTGGTATTCTCATGAGTATGATCAGGACAGAACTAGTTTCATAAAAGGGAATCACAGTAATTAAAATTTTGGAAGAAAATGTGGACCATTTTCTAATCCTGATTTCATGTTTTGCATTAAACAGAAAAATAAAACCCACAGAACTGAAGATCTTTGCGGAAAGAGTAAGATTTCAAAGCGATATTTTCAAATATTCTAACTAACTCACTTGTCAGAACCATCCTTCAAGCAACATACATATTCAATTGCAGCAATTAAGGCAGTAATTTTGCCAATGTAGTCAAAAGATTGCTTAATGGAAGAGAGCTCTTCTCAGCCTGCTGAAAATGTCACTGTTGCCCAACATCCACAGCTATTCACAACTGTAACCAGTCTGTACCCACTACCTCTACATAAAACCAGCTAAGTGTTTGAAAGCTAGACTTGACAGAACTAAGAAAAACTTTACTGTGAACGGAAAGAAACAGTGAATGGAAATAAAATGAAATGAGGGGCACTGAAGACAGTCATCATACCAGAAACGTTTTCTGTTTTCCAGAAACTATGAGGGCAAGAAAAATGAACTCCTTAGGATGTGATAAAAATCGCTGATGGGTCTTTTTCCTTCTGTCTCCTTTTCTCTCTCTTCCTACCGTGCAATGAGGAGGCTGTTAAGATCCAAATGGCCTCAGGCTGTCCCAGGAAACTACCTCAAAAAGCTCAACTTGAAAGCTGAACTATACTGGTGTAACTTCAGTTTGCTGAAAACCCTTAGCATATGCACTGCAAAGAAAAAAAGAAAGCAACACCACACACAAAAAAGTCCACCCATCCTTTGACTCCACCTAAATCATGTCTCCTGAAGTCAAACTTCATTTAGACTTTAGTAAGACACATGGGAGTATTCTACTGAGTGTTTACATCCTAAACCAGGAAGCTAACTACTGTATTTAATGCACATGCCTACCTCAGATTATAACCATTTGCTTAGTTAAAACTTAATCAATTTGTATGCCTTTATCAAAATACTACTTCCCTAAAATAAGTTGTTGGATAAGAGGCACAACTTCAAAAGCAAAGGATAATTGGAAACAATACATTTGGCTACTAACCACGAAAAGGCCATAGGATATGCAAAAAAAAAAAACCAAAAAAAACGCAGTAGAAATCAGGCTATCAGAGACAGAAAAGTGACGGGCAAACTTCTTTACATTATAATAACTACATTGCTACTTAATTGTAGGATGCAGGTCTCTTTTTTCTTCCAGTATCTGTTTTTAAAATAGTTCAGGAATTATATCTGAAATAGTTACTGATTTGCCAAAAAAAATTTAAGGTGGCTGTAAATGAAGATCAGCAAACTTCAGAAAAAAATACATTTAATCCGTAAAATAAAATGTATTCTTTTAAGCCTTTCAATAATTGACAAAAACACCTGCTACCCTTGTCAGCCTTCTACTGAACTTCTACTATCCTCTGGTACAAAGCCTCCCAAAGATGTTATGAAAACCACACCACGATGTGTACTACTTTCTAACAGAGTCACACACAAAGTTCACTTTAACAGTATCAAACCAATCCAGGATGTAAACTAAAGCTGTAAGGAAACTTCAAGTATTTAACGATTACAGAAAAACCACTAGTATTCTGCTATTGAGTTTTGAGAACTTTTAACATTTTTGATTACTTACGACAAAAGTCGGTCAACTTTTGGTCCATTACGTCCCTGAAAGACAACAGGTGGCTTGTATACCTTCATTATTCCTTACAATCTATACACTTCTCTGTTTCCAGTGCTCTTGCTCTCTTTATTTATGAAGCAGTGATGATTTTGAAGTTATTTATAAACATTAACTCAATAAATTCCTCAGTGTCGTATTAGATGCCAACTCAGTGACTCATATTCCTGACAATATATTTATCATGGCTGGATGAGAAGGTAAATTTATATTCACGAGTAGCACACAGAGGCATGTCATGAACTCATATTTTAAAATGGCAAGTAACTCTTAAGTTATTAACAAATACCTCTGTCAACTGAAGTTGCTCATTTCTAAATAATCGGTGGAATTTGTATACACTGCCTAATATTGACAGAATGAAAAATAACTCCTATGACAAAAGAAAGCCTTCACTTTTGAGGATCCAGATGGAAGCTGAAGTGTTTTAAAGCTTATTATTGTTGTATTTAAATCAGTGCAAGTTAAGGAAAGTTAGAAGTTATCCTGAAACACTCCCTAGTTATTTTGATACAGAAAGCACATACTCTGTGTTAAGTTTTCTTAAAACAAAGTAATGCTTTATCAATTCACCAGATCAAACGATTTCATTGACCACTCATCTATAATCTTGGCCTTATAAAAATCTCAATGTTTTATACTGAATATGTGGCCCTAGTGGCTTTACAGGCTGTCATTCAATGCATAGTAAATAATGCAAACATTCACTTAATAGGCTCTGCAAAGTAAGTAAAATTACTATTTTAGTACTTGAAAACATAAGGCAGCTAAATATTTTTGAAAACAAAATCTTTGAACAAAAATAAGACACTTCTGTTGACAATGACCTAATTCGATTCTTCAGTTCCCAGATTCCACAAGATTACTGACCAATGGTTATGAAAACATAGCATAACATTGGATCAGTTGAAGATCTCTCTTTAATATGCCACTCTTCACTGGTCACTCCTTGGGCAAAGTATTTGTGAGGCAACGTGTCTGTGCCTAGGAAAACCCTGAAGCTACAAGTGACATAACTCTGAAATGAACCCTCCTTCGAGGAGGAAGCTGGACTAGATGACCTCCACAAGGTCCCTCTCCCAACTTCCCTTTAAGAAAGCAGGTTTTCATCCTCAGATCTAGAATCACCTAAAAAGTATTTTCCTAAATTTCTTTGGCATGGAAGCTAGTCAAACACTACAGAATTCAGGTATATTTAAGGGGAGGGATATGAGACCAGCACTTAGAAGGTAACTATTATCAAGCCACATCTTAAACAGAAACCCTCACCCCAACAGACACATTTTGCAAGCAACAGACTCCGTAAAGCCTGCATTTCATTGATGCATCACAACCCCACATTCCTTCCCACACAGTAACATTTATTCATTTCCTTCTCCTGTGCTCCCTTACCTTACTGCTCCCCACAGAACTCTATTCTGCCCACTCTGCCTTTACTGAGACTCGAAATGTTGCTTACAGATCTGCTAAAAGTAATGTATACATAAACCTCTCTCTTCCCAACTATTTACTGCTCTCTACATTGAGATAGTAAGGCTGTTATTACAGCCTGAAAGCTGAAAGACACTTAGTGCATAACATCTAGCTCAGAGTTAATTGAACTGTATTATATCTACGTGCTTACAGTAAAAACAGAAACAAGACAAGCAATTATGAAATGTTTTGACAAAATTGTGTTTCTCTTAGGCTTGATGACATAACAGCAGTATTTTTTCTACAGTCTGGCTATCAACACGATGAAGTACTCATTCCAGTTCCCTATCCTTTTTCATGGGCAGAAAAACAACAAATCAAAAACAGGACCAGACTTCAAAGAGGACATTATATTAGATGAAAACAAGTAGAGCACACTGATCAAATGAGAAGTGAAGCCTTAAGAATGTCATCTGATAATACGGCCTTTATGCATAAGAAGTTTCAAGAGACTTTCAGAGCTCTTAACATGGGCCAGTGCTTCTTCCTGGAGACATCCATCTACAACGCTTCTCTGCAAAGAATTTCAGCATTAGAAATTTCAATTAATACAGTCTTCTAACAGAATAGAAAGGGAAACAAAAATACTAAAAAACATTACGGTGGAACAAAAAAGATCAAAAGAAAGCTGCTGTTTGAAAATCTGCCAAAAGAAAAGTGACATAAAAAGAGACCTTTTTCATGACAGCAGGTTGACTCACAAACACATTAAATAGACAGATTTGTAATGAGCTTCTTGATATCCGTTTTTAACGAGGGAACTTCATCTGAAAGTGATCCCTGCTCAGATTTAACAAGTGGCATATACTGCAAGAAAGAGACAGACAAGTACAACCAATTTTGATGTCAAAGCTTTGTTCTACGTGTGTAGCTAATTTATCTAATA
Source organism: Penelope pileata (assembly GCA_013396635.1). Lineage (NCBI taxonomy): Eukaryota > Metazoa > Chordata > Aves > Galliformes > Cracidae > Penelope > Penelope pileata. Next base: position 1,085,960 of record WBMW01001901.1, on the reverse strand, counting down.
TAAGACGAATTGATTCTAATTAGCAGTATGCTTTTGCTCACCTCTACACGAACAAACTGAACAAGAAATGTAAAAATAGAAAAATCTTCAGTACCATTGCCAATTAGACCCAGCACATTAACATTTTTCCAGTTACCACTGAAAACTATTACGTGCATTTACACTGTCAGTCCGGGCCTCTTCCTATTCATTCAAGGACCCTGTTCCCTGCATCTGTACTGCATATGACCCTAAGTCACTTCCAGCATCCCTTCCAGAAGGGAACAGCTAATCTCCTGGGAGTATTTTGATCGTAAAATAATCCAGGATTGCTTCACAGGCAGCAAAGACAGCCCAAGGTCTTTGTTTTTCGCTCAACCTGGTCTGATACCACTACCCTAGACGACTGCCATTTCATATACCCCTGTCCCAGACACACCACCTACAGCACTAACCCACATTGGCATGCAATAAAAGCAGGACTATGACAGTTCGGAAATTTAATCCCAGAACCTGGCCACATGACTGACACATACTAATTATTAAACTGAATTGAAGAAAAATTCCACGTTAAAGATGTTATTGGTCTGAAAACTATCCCAGAAGACATGGGACAGGGCTCAGTGGCTTCTCATTGAGCAGCAAACTCCTAAGCTTAGAGAATTGCCAACTGGCCAGAGGAACAGAGATTTCTTCACTGAGGGCAGCACAGATATAACCAATTCTGCTACAGCTGAAAACTCAACTACTAAAGGTTCTATGAATTTATACACTGGAATCTGAAAACGAAGTTTGTGAGGTGTTTCGTTGTTGCTGGTTTTTTTTTTTTTGCTAACAAACTAAGCATAAAGGAGAACACGTTTTCTCATACAGTATTTTGATCTACTACCTCCACATCCAGTAAAAAAATTGGCGATTTAAGTCTCTATTTCCAAGGGTTAGAAGTTGCTTGTTGCTTCCTTGGTGCTTTCTTCTTTATAAGCATGTGTCAAAACTTGAAGCTGCTACAGCCACTGGAAAATTAATTAGTCTGGCTGAAAATGACAACACTGCAATCTTCCAGGGTTTCCAATCTGAACTTCAATTCTTTCATGACAGGCCAATGACACCAAGCTTTGCTATGTTTGAATGGGTGAAGATCAAGAACAAGGGATCTAGCTATGAAGTTCTTATAAAGAAATGCTGCACCACTGAAAACCACAAGCATACAAATGCTGCTCCAGAGGAAAAGAGCAATTAGAAGCCCTTGCCATTTAACTTCTCATTGTCAGTGAAGAGTTAATTACATTCTTTAATTGAACAGCTTTGTTCACTTACAGTACCATACCTTCTCTGGATGTCCAGTTCTTCTTGTGATGGACCATTTTGTACTTGAGAGGGAAGCTGTGAATTCTGTCGAGGCAATGTAGGGCCTAAAAGTGAAGACACATTGTAAATCAATTATAGGGGCTTCTACTTTGCAAGGGAAAAAAGCACAACAATCAAGGAACAAGGACAGCCACCACATGACATAAGAGCTGTCCACTCCTGCTTTTTAAGCCAAACAAGCTCAACAACATAACACAGCAAATAAAAGCTGCAACAAATGTTACCTGATCTGCAGAATGGATTTATTTCACATGGATGAGAATTTCACAGAAATGCAAAACAGATGTTTAGATATGATGGGACTTAACAAAAGCTCTGAAAAGCACTCCAAGTCTGTTTTCTTAAAGCAGTGAACAAATACTCTTGGAGGAATAGAAAAGGCTCAAAAAATATAGCACTCACCTAAATAGAACACTGGAAATTAAAAAAACAAACAAACAAAAATAAAAAACAGAAAGAACAGGAGAAAAAACATCAGAAGCTTATCACCATACTGAGAGAAGGAAGATAAAGTATGTTTCTACAAGTCACACCAAAATGTACTCAGATCTTAGCTTGTCAACATGGATTAAAGAACTTCCTTTTTGGGTAGGCAAGTATTGTGTCAGAAGAAACAGAGGCACGTAACAAATGTACAAACTGGGTGTTCTGCTAAACACGAGATGTAAAAGGACATCGCTTATCTGTGACTTTTGCTTGATAGCAATTCTAAAAGCAGAGGCTTTTCTACCTTGCTCACAAAATACCTATACAGCACAAAATTATTTAAAAAGAATTAGCAGAACTGAAGGATGGAGAAATTTGGAATTGCATACAGTATACAGTGAATGCATTTTTTCTGTATTAACGGACAGTAAAACAGGAAATGAATTAAATGATGCTACACCTACGATTACAGAGTTTAGAATCAAAGAATTAGGAACACGAAAAATTTATCCAGTTCTGAGGAGGTGCCAAAGCAAAACAGGAACTTCTTGCCGAGATTCCACCAAAGTAGGTACAGCAGAGAAGTTGTAATGAGATCTCATCCATCTCAAATATCAAAATGTAGAAGTTGTTTGCCATCTGAACTTGTGAAAGTCATCCAAAACATGACGAGATCATGGGCAATACAGTGAGACATCAAGGACAGTTAATCTGCCTCAGATTCAGCAAACAAGTGCACTGTTTAAAGGCAACACAAAAAGGTTTGTGTCCTCAAAAGAGCACAGTATTGTTTCCACCGTGGTCACAAAGACAATGAACCCTGAATACGATAAAAACTACACCACCCTACAGTCAAAACGTAACAGTCAAAACGTAATGTATAAATTCACTTATAAAAGACAGAAGCAGGAAGCGTATTACAGAGGTTGTCTTTTTTATTCTTTTCAGTAAGCATTAGGTCCACATGTGTAAGTGAACGATGATGCCCTGGCTGTATTATTTTTGCTTGGAGCATCTCCAAGAGCTATCAACAGACATGAATTTACATTATTTTTAATGCATAAGATCTAACTGCAATAATAATTAACAATAAAGTTATCAGAGTAAGCAGAAACATCTGTCACACTGCTCATCTGGAAAGCTTTTCTGCTTTAAAACTTCTGAGGTTACAAACTCCTCCTCTCATCTCTCCTACACGACAGGTGCCAGGCTTTCATGCCCATTAAGCCATGACTGCAGCTCCCAGGCAGCCCAGGAAGCAGCCAGGCTGTCTGCACCGTGCTGCAGCCTTTCATGGCTTTTTAGAACTAGACACAAGCCAGGAGCAGCTGTAAGGCTGCGCAAAGGTGCTGGGTACCACTAACTGCTTGCCATGTCACTACTGCTTGCCATGTCTAACACATTCTATTCCCTTAGAGCTGTCATTTCTCAGAACAAACCACAGATCTATGCATTAAAAAACAAAGATCAAACTAGAAAAAAAAATTAAAAACTTTTGATCACAGTATGACCATTGTCCACCTGGAACTACTCGGTACTGAAATACAGTAGAAACAACTTCATTAAACCTACACCAAATTTAAACTGCTCAAGAAAGAATGAGAAGGGAAAGGAAGGAAACGAAGCAACACAGATCAGCTGTAATTTCCTTTGGTATTCTACAAACAGAATTTGTCCTTAAAATGATTACGTTCTACCACAGATCAGAGCTTCATGGTAAATCCCACTCTCATAGCCTCAAACTTCTTCTTAGAACACTCTGTGCCAATACACATTCTCTGCAAGTCTTGCAGAATGTGACAGTGCAAGCCAGGCTTGCAGAACCCAACCAACCACCGTCATTAAGTTCTGGTGCTTCTTTTGCAATTGTACATGCAAGAAAGGTGAATGCAATCACTTGCTAACAATTAACACAGTTGGGTTTAGCACTGCTTATACAATTTTGCCATGAGGAAATGCAACCCAAGTCGAACAAAGGCTTTCAAGACAGAAATGGTGAGCAGCAGAGCCATTTGGCCTGTTTGCCAACACACTCTTAAAGCCACCATGCTGATAGACATAGACAAGTTAAAGGTACCTACCAAGTGACAATGTAATTTTAATGCTATAAATCAATTTGTTACAGAAGGTGAAGACCACCTTATATAAGCCTGCCAGAACTGCTTTCCCGAGCTAGGTCAGGACCTGTCCTGGTTCTTCCCACAGCCCCACAGATGACTCTGCTGGCACCACTCAGGGCAGGACATCAGGCTGCAGGGGGCTGCGTGAGCCAAATTAAGCATCCCCAACATCACCTTTCTAAATTTGACTTCTTACCTCTGTACGACCGTTCAAGGGCTGAGTTTATTTATTCCAGTTGCACAATGCTACAAAGGTATAGTTAGCAAGTTGGCAATAGATGAACATGATTTTCTTAATGCCTTTCAGTTCCCCTATCCTTCCAACCTTTGCAACTACACTTGTCTGCTTTGGAGTTTCACCTCAAACTCTCCACCTCGTTTCTTTTAATGTCCCCTGTCGTATGTTAGCAGTGTTGACAAAGCAACTGAAGACATCATGTTCCAATAAGGCAAAAACCCTAAAAAAAAGGGTATCTGCTATTCGATATAGGAGCAATACATGTACTACGAGTTATACAAGGATCTACAATGCAGAGTGCAGCATTAAAAGACAGCCTAATATTAAAAATAAATAAATAAATAAATAACTCCACAAACTAGTATCTTTACAAAAACTTGGCTAATTCTATTTTAGTTTGAAGATTTAATACTTTTTACTCAGAGAAACAGTTATGAAAACAGCCCAGTAATTAAGAATTCCCACTGCTTCATTTCTGAGTGTATCAGTGCCAAAACTAAGTAACATACCCATTACATGGTCTGACATTCCAATCAAAGTAGGAATGACTTTTCAAGGACAAACGGAATGAAAGCAGACAGCAAGTTAATTTGTATAGGCGTATGCTATAAAGGTAAATGCATTAAGAATAGTAAAAAAAGCCTTTTCTAAAGATTATAGAGGACAATTTGAACAGATTTACTAAGCAAAGAACACACCCCAGACAAGAGTTCAAAACCAGAGCAGAAAGATGCATTTCTGCTGTAGAATGTAAGAACTTTAAAAGAATAATAATTTTAAAATTAAGAGTTTCAAAATAAATGCGTAAGATCTTCTAAATGAATGGAAAGCAGACTTTTACGTCCTAGCATCAGTCTCTGAAACGTAATTGTGGTGAAGTGACCTCTTATTTGTCTCTGCATCCTTCTCCTTCCAAGCAGAGCTTGTCCTACTGTAGTACACTACAGAATGAAGTCTGGGGAGAGTTGCTACCTGGTCTTTAGCAAAAGCAAAGTGGCCCCACTCACCTAGACCTAGGTTTGCATTACAGACTTATAACTAAGACTACAATGGTCAAAAACCAGGGCATTAACAAGCCACAGAACTACTCCAGTACTTCTATTTCAGTTAAGACTTCTCACTTCTTCCAATATCTGCTCCCTTGTACGTGGCTCCCATCTTGCATGCCTTCAATTGAATTAACAGACTCATTTTCATCTATTTTAGCAGAATGGTATTACATTGCTTTTTTTGTATACTTTGCATTTCACTTCACTCGCACTTTTAGCTGATCAAGGTAATAAAAAGGGGCCAGGAATAACAAAAACACACAATAAAATACATTTGAATTTGACTAGAGATAAGCCTTCTATCAAAGCAAGCAGAGCCTCCTATCAATGCCAGCAGAGCCTTGGAAATGCAACTGGTGGGTGTTACACTTGGCTCAGGAACAAGCTTGCTTTGTGACTTAAAGTAAGCTTGTGGCTTCCCTCTCTGCCGTCCTTTTATGTAGGGGGAAACAGAGGCAAAGCTTCTAGAATAAAGTACTGTAAGTCACTTCACAAAATTACAAAATGCATCTTTAAAAAAAAAAAAAAAGCAAAGTGTCAAAAGTTAAATCTATCAGTATCATCTACTGCAAGGTATTACTTCCACCCACCCCCCTCATTCTGTCAAAGCTTTAAATAGTAATCTTACAGGTAACTGTCAATTTTTGTATAATACTAAAGAAATGAGCCTTTATAACAAAGTTGTATTTTCATAATTATGTTCATGATTGCATAACAACAATGTGTATATAAGGCCTTAGATTTAACATAGCTACAATTTCCACTGGTAATATTTTTAAGACAAATGTGAACTCTCAAGAAAAAAATATATAAATGTTACCCAATGTTTATTAAACAGAACTTTATCCACAAAATTAATATACTTCCACTCGTGCTTGCCATGCACTTAAGACCAACTAAAAAATTATTAAATTCTTTGGGTTGCCCACCCAAACTTGAACACTTTCATTTGATACAATGCTAATGCTCAAGAACCACATAAATGAGAAACCCCACACACTCAATGCTTAAAGGTGAGTGAGTGTAACTCCGACAATTTAGCAATTCCCCCTCCACTTCTCAACATCACAACAAAGGTTAACATTTTTTATAACTTTACATGCAACTGAAACAGAAAACAAATGTAAAAAATGGAAAATGGAAGTATTTTGTCCAATAAATAGTTAAACTTATTTCATATTAGTATTTTGGCATACAAATCAGGATTAGTTATTACAGAAACCAGTAATTAGAAAAAAACCTCTCTTCAATCAATCCCACATTTAAAACAAGAATTTACTAGCAAAAATAAAGATATTATCTTGTTTCTGACAACACAGGTAAACACCACATCACATTTCTACTATTCTGACAGGAGCACTGACAGCCTGCTCCAGAGAGTTGCCAAGAGGCCAAGTACAGAATAATTACTTCATTGCAGCAAAATCATTTTTCTCTTGAAACAAGTTTTAGCATGATGCAAAACACAACAGTGCTTTTCCCTCTCCCTGCTCCTCATTTATTTCTCATTTCAGTCTCCTACAGTCTCTACACATACTGCAATTAGGCAACTCCAGTCCTCAGTCCACTCTGCATTTCCCATAGTTGCTAAATTATTCAGTCTATGATACAAATAAGTGCATTCAAGGATTTAATTAACTACCTTTGCTGTAAGAGAAAGGACCATACATCGGTATACTTTCAAAGCTGTAAATAAAGCATGCATCTTTCTCCATAAAGGTTTGAATTTTTTTTTTTTTTTAAATAACTGAATCACCTCACTTCTAGGGTTATCAGTAGTTATAAAGAAATGTAACCTCCAGTTTGTTTTCACTGTTGGACCAGCAAAATAAAGATATCCTGAGAAGGAAAAGGAAATCTTTTTTCCCCCTCTCCCTCCTCATTTTCATATGGATAAACATGTCATCTAAAGCAAAAAACAATACATCTTAGATGTATTGTATTAGAAAGAATCAATATAGGCTTATTTACAGTTGTATGACATCTTTCGCTTGTCCCTTTGCACCTTTCTTCTGCAAAAAAAAACTTTAAGAAACACCTCAAATGCAAATTACGCTTACATAAATCTCAAACGTGTATTATTCTTCTCTTACCAAGGCCTTCTTGGGACTAAAGACAGACATTCCACAAAATACTACTACTCCCAGATAAACTGGAAGGTACTTTTAGCAGTAAAACTGAATGATACCTCTTTCTCCTTCCCATCTCCCAACCCACAACTTCCTTACTTGCCCTTATTGCTTCAAAGAAATAATCCATTTTCTCAGAATTTTCTCACTGATTTCCCTGCATCGATGCTCTTCTCTCATTACAGAGTCACTTTGATTACAACACTGAGCTCTCCTTGAAGCAGATATGAAAGTATTTGCAGTGCAATGCAAAACCTTCACAGCATGCACTCATCTTTATTCAAGACAATTAAGACCAATTACTGAAACCCTCTTCAAATGACCTCCTAACCTGATGACACATACTTGTTTGATTAAGGTGTAGTATCTTCTGACTGCCTGAGACAACCACTTAATGAAATGAAGTCTTTTGAAATTTTCCCAAGTGAATGCCAGAAACGAAGTTTGGTTGACTTTTAATACATCTCCTGGACAGCGCAGGGCAGGATTCTGTAATGTTAGCAGGCTGCCTTAAAATCCCAGGATAAAGATCAGTCCTGCACGTTGTTCTTCTGTGCTGGTGTGCAGGTGGCCCACAGTCTGCTCAGCTAGCCAGCGAAGTACAGGGTCTGCGAGTGAGAACCTGCTGACTTCTGTATTTATTTAAATAAGCAAAGTTCAAATTTAAGAGAAATTGCAATAATCACATGATCAGCACTGTAAATCAGGGAAACGGAAAAACAAGACATGCAGCACATTTCCAACAGTTTCACTGACAAGACAGCCTTGAGATAAATGCGCTGACTTTATTTTTTTTAAATACGAAAATGGCCAGTTGCAGCACTGCATTTCTTCTACGGCAACTTCCAACACTTTCTCTCTGCATTCTGTGCTTGTTCGAATGACAAAAAGCCTGTTGCTGTGCTCAGTGCTACAAGCACCCATCTGCCTCTGCAGATCCACTAGAGGGAGGGAGATCCTCAGCTAAGCTTCAAATGAGGCCACTAATAGCAGCAGACCGATGGCAATTTTCAAATGTATGCGAGGAGACCATGTAATCTTAAAAAGAGAGAGTGTGCTCTAACAGCTGACTTGCAAACCAAAAGTATGTCAACAAAATAATCTTGAAGTCATTTAGATTTCTGTGAACCTTAGCACAAATTCATAAAACTGTAGATGAGTTTTAAACTTAACAGTACACTCAGTTAACACTAAAACTGCTTTCCTTTTATAGGTAAAATGCAACTAAAAATAACCAAACTAATGAAAGGAAATGCCAAAATGAGAGAACACAGCAGGAAATAAGGATATTGCAGGAATCAAACTTCAATTGTAAGCAATTTTGGAGAAGAAGTTATCCACGCAAGATTTTATTATATAGATTTTAAATGCTCTTTTGGATACACTAAGAAACACTAATTTATTTCAGAGGAGAGACAAGCTCTGTAGTCTTCAGGTACAGACTTCTGAAGCAGTGTCACAACAACTAAGAGGCTAAAACAAATTCCTATTGTAACCTATATCCTTAGGACCTTTCCCACATCGTTTCAAAAAAGGCTAACTTGTTTAAGAGATGGGAACAGTTGCAGGACATTCCCTAAAATGAGGAACTGTTATTACTGCCTCAAAGTCCACCACCTAAATAAATGGCAAGCTACTTCAGAGACACTAGGGGAACAAAAACAAAAAAAAAAAAGAAAATCACTGTCAGAGTCCCTGCACATTAAACTCACCAGGTACTTCCCATAGTTTGGGCACATGGACATGTGAACATAAAGCAACTAAAGAGATTAATTTTTTCCTGACATAACATGGGAATCTAGAGTTTCACAGACAAATGAAATAGCAGATCAGTTTTTCCAAGATAAATGAATGCATTTAGTCCACAGGTTAAACACTTATGTGGAAAAACACTGCAGCCTGTTCTCCCATCCACAGCACATAGGGCGTCTCCTCCAGTGCTGATGGTGTCCACCTCTAGTTTCTGAAGCAACCAACACATTTCAACCTCTCTCTACTAGTAGCAAGACAAATCGCAGGAAGGAGAAACAAAGATTTTCTTTACAATTCAGAAAACCTAAAGGTTACTCATGTTTGACAATAAACACCTGGAGCACTTGAAATACTTACAATCAAATAGTCCTTAGGGAAAGAACAACTGAGGGAGTTAGAGAAGAGGCAGAATGGGATGCACAACTGGATTATTTTAGCTGGCAAAAGACACCTTATACTTCCAGATATCCTTTATTTTTTGGCTTCATACGGTGCATAACAACACAAGTACTGCAGAATATATCATCCCTCCTGGTGTAGATAGCTTAGTTTCTGAAGACAAGTCTTGAAACAACTATTAGACTGAAAAGGAACTTAAAGTCACCTTTTTTGCTGTAGCTGAGACAGCCATGGTAAGGTTACCCACAGCCTCTCTTCTACAACAAGGGAAAGAAACCTGGCACACAAGTACTCTCTCTTGTTACATGGGCAAGATTTAAATTTTAATGAGGACAAAAGAATTCTATTTGGCTACATGAACACAAAAGTCTCTAGAAAGTCTTGTAAAATAAAAACTCCCTCAGTGTGTCCCCCAGTGCTATACTGATCAATTTGCTGTGAGGTCTGTCTACGATATATCACAGATACCACATGAAGACTGAAAGCCACTAAATTCCTCACTAATGGTTTAAATCTTCTAAATCACCTGTTCTCCCTGTAATAGATCTGTTGTTTAAATTGTATGTGCTTATCTCAACGTCATCCCTAGGATCCAAAGTCTCCAAGCTAGAAAATTCTGTACAGTAAAAACATTACCCTACTGTCAAAGATGGCAATGTGAACGCCCAGGTCTGGAGGTAAGAAAGCCTACTATTTTCATAACAAATAATTATTCCTCAAGAAGAAAAAATACCAGTACATGTTAAGAACACCAAATAACTCCAGAAATCCTGAAAAGTACCTTGACTAAGAGTTACACATTTCTTGATCAGGTTTTTTTTGTTTTCTAAAAAAAGCAAAGTCAGTTTCTACATAAGAGTAAACATGAAAATAGATTTATTTTTTATGAGTTGCATCTACATGGATGGCAGTCAGGTTGAAAAATCACTGTTATTAAGCAGCAGCAATTAGGTAGACAAAACACCCAAACAGTTAAAATGGCTAGAGGTTGAATCATGATTAGAAACGAGACCTACGGACTAAAATGCATAAACATTAGAATTTTTCCATCCCTATTTAATCAATCTTCCAGAAAGAAGTTAAAAGACTTACCAGCTTCCTGTGAATTTAATACTTCTAAGGCATGCATCATGGCACTTGCGAAGACATTGGCATCTTCTTTACTGCCAAAATTCAGACCATACACTTGTCTAGCATCACGCCACTGGTGGAAGGTCTGTGTAGCTTGATTGTACTTGAGCCCTTTCGGAATGGCACAATTTATTACCACCTACAATAATTAACAAATTAAACAAACAAACATAAAATTGCTGTTTCATCTTGAGTTTCAGCTTCATTTAGATTTTATTCCTTAACTACATGGGTTCAGTCCCATAATCTACAAGATTTTTTTCAACAGGATTATTTCCTATCAACTTTGGTAGCTTAAGCATTCTTATTTCAAATGATTCAGTGGTGTTTCCTGGCAGCAATGTAGTAATATAAACAGTTTTGACTTTCAGTAGCACAGTACTTGTGAATATGCATTTGCATTTCAGAAACTGCCTTGGTTTCCCATTAACTTCAGAGCATCTGTTAGAATTTATTTTATTTTTTTTTAAACCAAATTATCACCTTCCTCCTGTGGCTGCTGCACCCCTTAGTTTGCAGTGCTTTCAGCAGCAGTTTACATGGACTACTACACAACACAAGGTATCATCTTGCAAGATTGTCACAGCTTACGCAAAAGGTGATCAATTCTAGCCAGCATGAGAACCATTTATTACCAGCCATCCACTAAAAACTCACTGCACTTGGATAACTGTATCCTCTTAGCTTTTTCCACTAACAGAAAAAAATTGTCCTCAGATCAATACACAGATACTATTTATTATTTGGAATAAGTTTTCAGTGACAAATCACATGGGAGATTATCAGTCTGTGCCTCAGGTACGTGATAGAAGATCTGTTACAGAAGAGAAGAATGTCATGAAAAGCTGACAAAGAGGGACACACATTTTCGTCAAACATTACAACTCTACCCCAAGCATCACAAAGCAGAGCATATTTCACGACAGAGTGCTAGTCTCCTATTTAACCAAGATCTATTAAATTCTTCATCAAAGAAATTAAGATGCAATCATCATTGCCCCCTTCTCAACAAGCTCTCAGTTGTAGATGATCAGCATTACCAACTACCTGAAGTTTTCTGAATGAACTGATCTGGGGAAATAAGTAACTGTGCAGCTAACTGCACAGAACAGGGAAGAACAGAAGCCCTTAGATTGACATTTTGGCTTAAAGAAAATCAAACCACTTATGTATACACTACTATTCTTCCTCCCTACCCTTTATATCTGCCCGCAGGAAGGAATGGTAAAGACCGCACAAGAAGCATCACTGTGAAGGTAATATGAAGAGCTTAGTTAATGGGGGAAAATTCATAATAAAAAAATTTCATTACTTGAGTTAAAAATGAAAGTAAATTTACTGTTTGCAGTTCCCATTACTTAAGACATTTCCTAGTGTTAAAAAGAATCACAAAAATAGCTTAAGATTCCTATTCAAAATTTTGAGAGATTCACTTACCTGATGATCCTGTATCTTCCTGCCCACTACTCTGAATGTGTTGTTGCCTGTGTGATGATAGATATGAACTCTGCTGAACCCGGTTGATCCACCAGCTGGTACCCACTTCTTATTGGCATCATCATAGACCATTACAGCAGCTCGTGCTTGGCAGATACTCTGTTCACTGTTAAAATACAAGGATTTTAGATCAGAATATTAAATGACTTTGGGCAAAGTCTTTTTATTCGAAAAGTTAAAGTAACACCCCTTGCAGCTTATTGAAACATTCACTTCTGATTAATTCAAAACTGCTAGAAAAACTGCTATCACTTGCACATCTTGCTTACAGACATTCATTCCAAAAATTTGTAGCCAAGACAAACACAGCATAACTACTAATAAGTGATTTACTTCTTTTGCACCTTTTCTTAGCAGTTTTTTCCTTGCACGTTTTCCTTTCTCCTCGCCACCAACCACGAACTACGATTAAATGCTAAAACCAGATACAAAATTTTTGACAACCATTGAAGAACAAAGAATATGGAGCTGTACCAGCTTCACACAATTTACATTTTCCAGGGGGCAATTACATCTACAAGAAGCAAGGATTAGAAGGCTCTAGCTCCTGTTAACACATATAAGAAAACAAACAGAAATGCGCACATACATATATCTCCTAGGATGAAGTAGGATGAAGCTCAGCAAACAGAAGTTCATCTGCTCATAAATGAAATGCTTTTTGGTTTTGACATATTTTACATCAGCTAGCACCTAGATGTTACATTTCCTCCCTAAGGAAAGGTTCTATTGATTACTGAAAACTGCAATTTCATCATCAGGAGACTTTATTGCTGTCCACAGCTAATCCTGATTATGGCAGTCATCTTGAAGCTAAGGTACAGCTAAAGTTAAAAAAGCTAAAGTTATCATGAATGTCATCCATAACAGAAACTAGAGAAAGCAGAACATACCATAAACACACTATTAGGAGGGGTGAGGGTGGGACTAAACATGTTGTCTTTATGGGAAATGTCCAGATACAGACAGGAAACAAAAATAGAAAGGAATGATTTCTTATCAGTATGTCAAATTCTCTGAACATTGCACTCCAGCAGACCCAGCATTATAGAAAACACATGAGGTGCCTGGCTTGCAAGGAATGCGGCCTGCTGTTAGGAGAATGGAGAAGGCTGAAGAGACAGGCATTCTTCATAAACTACAAAAGGACAGTAATGAAGTATTTGTTCATAAAATACAAAAGTGGGAGAAGACAGCTCCCCTTCAGCTCCCTTTTAAAGAAAAAAAAAAAAAGAAAAAGCATCATGATGAATTTTCTAATACCTCATCTCCATTTCCTGGCACAAGAAAACACAGTAGTGTATCCAGTTGCTTTGCTAGCTTTCAATAATTATGTTTTTGACAAAACAGTGCACCAATTGCTACCAAGTTTTCCACAGCACTCCAGCCAATAGTGCTCAAGGTGCTCGAGAACAGAATGGTGGAGAAGAGAGAAGACAGAGCATGCTTCTTATGGTAGTGAGAGATTCAAGATCAGATGAGGAAATACACTCTCAATTCTATAATAGCATGTATTCTAGTCTCATCATCTAAGATGACAATGGGATAACAACCTCTCATTGGGCCATCCTTTTTGCAGACAGAAATTAGATAAATATAGTTATAGCAAAGTTACAATATATAAATGATACTGGGAAAAGTAGTGTTATATAAACATCTTAAAATCTACCACTTAGACCTAAAGGACCACACTTGATCCAAGAAGAAAGGTTAGCTGCAAAGACTCTGGTACTCCTGTAAATAAAATCAGTTGCAACTTTCAGGTGCTTCACAGTCCTATTAAAGAGCATAGAATGTTCCCTCGTCTGAGAGGAGGCTGATTCAAGAACGTACTGGATTCCTCTAGTCAGAGTGTTCTGGTAACTGTCTTACCAATCAATGTTCACATCCAGAAACATTCTGCATTGTTCACAAAGTACAGAACGAACAGTGGTTGTCTACAATACGCAGCAATATTACAGAGAACTTGGACAATTTCTGAACCTAGAGCAGTTTTGCTACATTTGAATTTAGATTCATCACAAGCATGATAAACCGTAAACAACAGGACCTAGACACTGATTTGGAAACAGAGCCATGTGGTTTGCAGAGTTCTTGTCAAAAAATAATTTCATCTCAGATTCACAATCATGTGGCAGACAAATAATAACATCATTCAGATCCTATTAAAAACTGGGACTATAAGCTAATACATTCCAATTATAGTAAAGGTAGTACCAGAGAATGATTAAGTAATGGTACAATGATCAAAAGACTCAATTAGGTGTACACACCAGCAACTTCAGATGCTTTTTTTCAGAGCCTTTGTATTCTCTGCCTTGCTACAGCATTTCCATGGGTATACGTTTTGATAAAAACTTTTTTTTTTTTAACATAAAAATACTACTCATTTTACAACTACTTGCTATTCAAGTGGCACAATTTATAAGCACAAATAAGGCGACCTTGAGTACTACTCCCAGCTTTTCCTTAACAACTGTTCTAATTATTTTTAGTTCCACTTCAGACTATGCCTTGTAACTGGAAATACGGAAATACTACACAAAAGTCTGGATTGCTAGTACTTCATGCTCCATTTAAAATAAAATAATTTTCTTAATAGCAGTGGGTTATTCTTACCCATATAAAGATGTAAGATGATTCACATCCCTTAAAAAAATGGCAAATACCAACAATTTCCAGTTGACCTACTTGATTATTACAAAATAAGCACTCTACCTTCATTTCACACAAATCCTAAAACTAAGATTTTCGTGTTCCACAGCTATAATTTTCCTATCCAGGTACCAATTTGTAGGTAGCAAACTCCTCTCCTGCGAAGAGCTCGCTCCACCCATCGTGTTGTTTACCAGGTTGCGGCAGTTCAGACAGACAAATGAAACTATTGCTATCCAAACAAATTAAACCATCACAGTGTGCCAGCCTTTTTTCAGGGTTCAATAACTGTACTTTACTAGACATAGGGAGACGAATTCCATTTCTCTCTTACTAATAGTTCTACACTCTAAAATGAGTGCTACTTATTTTGAAGAAAATCACAAAAGCATGAACTTTAGCAAATAAGGATCCTTAGGTCTCTTCTTCAACACTTGTTTAATAGTTCAATATTTTAGTACAGTGTATTACATTGCAGCCATTGGACATCATTAACTAACTATTTGAGGGCCTCCCCAGAATTCCCATTTTTAAGATCCACAGCTGAACTCCACCAACCCCAACAGCCATGCGAGTACCTTATGACTAAGTTCTTGAGGGGTCTAATGAAAAAAACAAGGTTTCATTTTCTGTCCTCGATCCACTTTCTCCTGGAAAAGCACCAGATCCAGCACCCTTTGTATTCCTCCACTGCACACAAACTTCAGTTCAAAGGTGCAGCAGCTGAATGAAGATTGTCTTTTATCATGTTTCCTGCTCTCCAAGCTTATTACCCTTCCTTGCTGTATTTCCAACGGGAGGAAGGTCTTCGCTCATCTCAGTACTTATACATGAACTTTTTATAGCCCATGGGCTTCTTGAATGCCCACATTCTTTAGACTACAGGACCTGACCGTCAGAAGTTAGGGGACCACTTCCCTCACTGCATCAGAGCCACTTTGGTATGATAACAGCACATATTTTCAGACGGACTGGGAACGAACAAATTCCCTACAGACATGTTGCAGAACCACAGGAAAAAGGGTCATCTCTTTGCCGTGTCATTAGGCCTTCAAAAGCATCCTTTGACTCGTCTCTCAACAATTTTTCCTCTTTCTGGTGTGTTTACTGGTGTAACAGTTCCAGGATCCATTACACGCAGATTAGCCGCCACCTTCCCAGCAGCAGTGTTCACTGGGGTATGCAGGAGGACGAGCGAGGCATCTCCCTCCAGCTCCAAAGGCTGCTGCCAAAACACGCAGCTGTTCCAAGGAGCCAGCTGCCAGCTCACTGGGGCAGTGGGCTGGGGAACTAAAGCGACAACCTACGTCTTAACTCAATTAAACGAAGCGATTATCTGTTTCCAAGTAAACTCGCTAAACTACGCATGTGAAATTATACCCACAGAAGGGAAGATTCATGCAAAACAGAGCTCACCAAACCTTAGGAAGCAAAGTATACGAGCTCTCTTTCCAAAATCTGAAGCTTGACAAATAGTTAGATAAATATACATTAGCATCAGTTCTGCTACAGACAAAGATGTAAAGCTCTGATTGTTAAAGCCAACTATTATTCTGGAGAAATCCACCTACAGCAACACTATATAAAGCTAAAGACGGGGGGGGTTGATTTTTGTTGGGGGTGAGGGGGAAGGAAGGGGAGGTCTGGCACTCAAAAAGCTCACACAAAAATACAGTAGTAATGAATCATAAGATTATTCTTATGGGAGAATATGCTTTCCTCCTCCAGTGATGAGATCATATGGAAAGCTCAAAAACCACAGCAAACTGACCCCTAACAGACATGATTCTTGCCCAAATGGAATGCGTTCCTTCTTTCACGTTCCAGGTTCTTAAGCTGAATGCACAGTGACACCAACAGTCTGCAGTCTGCTGAGCTAACCTCCCCCTCCCCCCCAAAGGGGACGCTTATTTTCCCTCCATTGAGGGATAAAGAAGGCTAAAGTGATGTAGATGATCAAATGCATACAGAAAACTGGACTGCAGCCACAGAAAAGATAACAGAATATACCAACAAAATGAAGGAAAAGTTGAGATTGCTCAGGTTCTCCATCTGTAGTACCTTAGTGATATAACAACTAGGGTCGGTTTGGCTTTTTTGTTTGTTTTTTGAAAATCAGATCCCACTACCGCTGCTTCTGGTGATTTGGTGGGTTTTGGCCAGTATTTTCTCAATTCATAGGAACAACATTCTTAGATGTGCAGTCTTTTTATGCCAGAAAAAAATAGAAAGATGCTGGTTCATCAAATGTCTACTTCAAACAGTTACACAAAGCTAGAGAACTACAAACAGTTCTAACGCTAATGTCTTACAGTTTCATCAAGCAGCACATTACTGGACCAACATCCAGTTTTATGTCTCAGTGTTTTGTAAGATGATTTCCCCTGCTGGTTCCTGAACCCCTACTGCCACAATACAATGAGACTGTGTGTTCTCCACATCACTATTAAAAGAAAACGTACCTGGTACCGCACCACTTCTTTCTACCAACCAAGACAGACACTCCACAAAGTTGCCATGTATTCTAAGTTGCTCATTTGGCTTTACTCCATCTTTATTTGCTAGCATTTTAAAATTAATAAAATGTTTGCAATGCCCTTAACAACGGACTTTTCCCTCCAACTTCGCAGTTGAAAGCAAAGAACCTCCATTTTCTCTGCATTACAAAAACCTAGCCAAATACATTGCTACACAGAAGGATGGAGTGTATTGCACAGCAGAATGAGCCCTGGCATCTGGTTGCACACATCCAACTTCAAATACCACGGCTTGCCCACTCCAGGCCTTCAGATTGTACAGTATTTACCTTGCTATTCAGGCCTTAGAACAAGAGCAGTCCGAGTACAGCTGAGGTTCCTAATGACTGTTTTTCATGCTGAGTCTTCTTCTGACACCATGATCACCCTGAGGACAAGTGGTTGTTGATTTCTCAGCAGGTCAAACTCATACAAGAGAGTTCCTGTTCAGCTGGGAGGTGAAAGCAGAGGGAGTAGCTCCAGATTGCTTCACTAACAGCTCTCTTCTAATGTGTTAGTACATGCCTTTGCCTAGAAAAGCTTTTGATTGATAACTGAGAGATTCATTCATCTCTCCCACTTTTTCCTCTCATGAATTACTCAGAACACAGACTAGCTGCAATATCATAAACTAAAAGGAAATCTGCATGGGAAAGTCCCAACTAGAAATAAAGCCACTACTGTTGAGGAACAAGGAAAGCTGAACCTAAACACTGGGATTAAAAGCTTGCAAAGGAACGAAGCTTTGCTTTTGGCACAGTATTCTGCAACACTATATTCCAAAACGTTAGTGGTGTACAGCTTTCTTTGCTTAGTACCTTCCACAAAGAAAACTGCTCTTCAACTCGTGTAAAATCATTTAACATTAATTTAAGAGCAGTCTATCCTTATAGTAAGTAAAATTTACAGAATAAATTTATCTTCTTGCTAAAAATCTGTTCTTCCACAGTTTCTGTGTTAGCAGTAAACCATTCCCTGGCAGCAGCTGGCTCTCGGAGAGGTTAAGGAAATCACTGCAGGACGCTCACACAGGGAAAAAATATTATTTAGAACAACAGCTTAATCTCAAACAAAAGTCTGTATATTTCACATAGAATTACTTATTTGTAAGCCTCTGAAGTTTATATTTTTAAATACCGTTGCACATTATCACATTTAACACAAAAAATTCTACACAACAGACAAGCAGTCATTGAGTTGGCAACTGAGTGCTATCTCCAGGTTTGTCATACACTGATTCACACAAAAATACAGCGACTCTTTTCATTAAGAACTGTTATTTAGGTTTGAAAACACATGCTTGAGTCAGACTGAAATGCTCATAGTTCAGAATAATATTTTAGAAATATGAATCTTAATTTCTGTACAAATTGTTGCTTTTTTTTTTTTTTTTTTTAATGGATAACGCTACTTTGAGAAAGCTCATGTGAAAACAGTCTGGAACGGGCACCTGAGGAACTGCTGCAATGGATGTGTTCTGGGCGCAGACAGTGCAAGGAGCAGAAAAAAATCACAGAAATTGCACGAAAAAGTAACAGGAATTAAAACTGCCTGGTACACAAAGGAGGTTCTTGTCACTTTTTTAAGCAACTGCTACAGCAGACAAAAGGAATGACAATTTGACGTCTCATTTTTCAAAAAGCAGGAAGAAAATTCTCAATTTTGATCATCCACTGTACGCAATGCCTTCCATAAAACTGGAGATGCTCAAAACTATCATCTAAGAAGAGGATACAACTCAGGGCATCACTTCCATCACTTCCTTCTTCTACACGTTAACTGCTAACCTTCATCTTCTCCTTTACTTGTTTGTTACAGTACTACTCAGATATTTATTTTCTGTAGGGTATTAAAGGAGAAACAGTTTTGTCACAATTTGCACTTCAGGTTCAAGGTCTTCCTTATAAATAACTTGAATTGAAAAAAAAATGCAGCACTAGAACGTTGTGTATTCAAAAATGCACAGACTTGATACAGATAACACACAAAAAAAAAAAAAGGGGACGTTTTAAATCCCAGTGAAGAATTGATCAACTTGACAATATACATTTGTCCAAGCCCTCCGACCAAAGAAATAGCAGGTTTACTTGAAACTGCGATGGAGAAGAAATGAAGATGGAGGAGTATGAGTTTGGATATACTGGAATTTTATACGATTGGTCTCTGCCTTGTATATAAACTTAGCGATAACTTCAAGGAATACTTTTTTAATAGCCTTCATTATTTAGCTTTGAGATAATATTTTTCAATGAAGCAACCTGTAAGCAGCTAAAGCAATATTTTTTTTCCCCATAATTTTCCGGAGTCTTAATTCTGTAAAGAATCATTAAAAACGCTTTCAGTGTTTCCAACAGAAATTTTGAAAAAAATCAGAACTATGCACTGGCTGGCTATTTCATTACAATGTATTTGTAGGGGGAATAGAATCTTCCTAGACACTCTTATTATACTGGTAAAATAGACTTATGTCTAGACTCCACAGAACCACAAAACAGGATAATTCAGCTTACGTTTTCACCACAAACTCACCCATATTATTATTTTCTTCTATTCTCTTATACAGGGTGCTCTCTTTAGCATGGCATTCTTCGTCATTTATCCAGATGATTCTTTCCAGAAAATATTCCACTCTTACGATCAAATCCTTTGTTTCACTAGTTCTTCATGCACTTCTGGAGGACACTTATGACTTTACCTATACTAGAAGGCTACGCAGACTCTATGCAGTAAATTAAATAGATTGAAGTTTCCCCGGTGCAGAGTCAATGAAGCGGGGCATTGCAAGCCCAAAGCTGTGCCGCAGCCCGGCTGGTACCATTTGCACAGCAATCTTACATAAGGGAGAAACAGAAGCACAAGGTTGCTATCAGGATCTCTTGTACAATCTCAGACCACGTTTTCAAACCAAAAATATCTATTAAATCATAATATCCTGAAAAATCAGATCCTCAGCTTGTACACTTTGTGACAAAGCAAATGGCTAACAAGCTCCATGGCACAGTCTGGGGATGAACCAATTTGTAAGCACCAGTCTGCTCTCACTGAGCAAAGCTAACAGCCTAAAATCAATAACTCTACTGAAAGGGAACAATCATAGCTTTACAAGTCCAAAGCTATTAACTTAGGACTAGTGCCAAAAGCTAACCAGATACATTGCTTCTTTCCTATAAACAATCTTCTTTTGATTGTTTGTCACTCTCAGTGCCCCAGTTCCATGAATCCGAGCCCAGTTGTACTATGGAAAGCCTTTAAGTGGGTATGAAAAACAACACCATCTTTAGCAACTAGATTGACAGTTGTTGATGATTTCCTGTGAAAAAACATTTAACACCCATTTCCCATCTTCTATACATATTTTAACAGAAATGACCTTATGGTATTTCTTAAGCTTTCAGCACCCGGTACAAATCACAGCTTCCAGAGTCCAGGCTCCCAGTGCAACCCGAGCTCTCGAACGCGCTCTGCAACGGAAGCCATCATTACGTTACCACTGCTGTGGATCTCGTAACTCATTTTACTTCCAGATAAAGAATACTGTGCTCCTCCTGGAATAGTACGATAGTAGCATTTTTACATTACTTATTAAACATAATGGATGCTTCTGATGTAGAGCACTGTGTAAAGGGAACGTGGCTGATCTCTGATTGAGACATTACAGCACCAGCATTAATACATGAATGTGCAATTCACAGCTCCTTACAAGAAGGATTCTCATAGAAAGTGCCTTTCTAAAACTTACTTCCGCCTAAAGAACACAGAAGTAAAAAGCATACTTCCTGCACTTGTTTTTAAATACTGCATTGACATCAATATTAATTAAAGAAAACATGGCTCCTCCACAGAAACCAGAAGGGGTATCTAGCAACAAGGAAGACAAAAAAGGCTCCAAGTATTTGCCTCAGTCTCTACCAACGGAGAAAGTTGTCTTCCCCAGCCCACATGCCTCACAGCAGTCTGGGGGAATGCAATGGTAGAGGAAGATTAAATCAGGGGTTTCACGTCAGCACTCTGGATACGGAGTTCCACTGAACTAAATGGCATGCACCCAACAAAGGTGGAAGCAGTGAGGTGAGACATCGGGAGGCCACTAGCATCTTCAAAAGGGGATCAAGACAAGTTCAGGACAGCTGGAAGTAGGCATGTCATGACCTTCATAAAGAAGTGCAAGCACAAAGACCCAGGGGGCTACACATCAGCCTACCTAACCTTCGTTACATTATAGGGCAAATACTCCTTAGAGGCCTTGGTGCAACCATTTGGAAGTCAAGAAGGTGGTTGGGGACAGCCAGCAAGGATACCCAACGGCAAATTGTACCTGATCAAGCCCATTGCCTTCTGTGGCAAGATGATCTGCTCTGCTGACAACGGGAGCAATGGCATGGAGGAAAATTGGCTAGATGATCAGGCTCAAAGGGTTACAGTGAGCAGTCTGAAGTCTAACTGGTAAGCTGTTACTGACAAATGTCCCAGGGGTCAAAAAGATGATACTGTTTAATGTCTTTGTTAATAACCAGAAGAAGAGGATGGAACACAACCTCAGCAAGTCTGTGGGTGGCTGTCCTAAACAGAGCAGATGTGCTGGACAGCAGAGCTACGGCAGAAGAGTCCCTGCAGGTTGGAGAAACCAGCTGACAGAAGCTTCAGGAGATTCAAAGGTAAGAGCAAAGAACTACACTTGGGACAAAATAACCACCAGTGTGCAGAAAACGATCATTCCTCTCTATCCAGCACTGGAGACTCTATCTGGAGCATTGTGCCCCATTTTGAGCACTCTGGTACAAGGAAGATTGACAAGTTACAGTAAATGAAACAAAAAGACATTAAGGGGGCTAGAGAAAATTGATGCAGGAGGAGAGGCTGAGACAGCTGTGTGTTTAGGCTTAAAAGAAGCTAGAAGGCAAGCATGGAATTGCCATTCTCAACTACTCAGCAGCTCATTACAGAGAAAATACAGCCAGACTCTCCTCGAAGTGCTCAAGGATGAGAGGTTAACAGCCAGAGGTTGCAGAAAAAGAGCTTTCAGCCAGGTAAGAAAAAGTTGCACCAGGAGAGCTGTTAACGACTGGAACAGGCTGCCAGAGAAGCTAGCTGTTTAATCCCCACCCTCAAAGACTTCAGAATTCAGCTGGACAAGGCCCCAGGCAACATGACCAAACTTCAAGGACTGCATGTTCTGAGCCCAGGACTGAAGTTGATGAACTCCCAGTACTCCCATCTTGACTAAACCATGCTACACTTCTAGAAGGAAAACAGTACTTTGAGGAGGTACGACTCATTTGCAGACATATCATCAGAAGTATCTTATTTGTGACAATTACTGCCTTAAAACCTCATTTTCTTGGAATGTTCTTCCCCAAAAATATCATGCATTTCACACTTGCAGTTTCAACCAGCCTCTCCCGTAGCATGCAAATAAAGAAAGACCTTACACACCAGTAGTTCCGCTGCTCAATGTCTAAAACTAAGAGGTTTAAATGAACCATGCATTTGTATTACCGACCTGTTCTAAAAAAATAAGTGTCTGTATATTTAAAACAGCGTTTTACTAAACTATATTAGAATGTCATGATTAGCAGAGTAACTCACTGAATCTGAAAGGGAAACAAAACACAACAGTTATCAACTATGGATGGAAGAAGTGAGAGCACAACAAAAAACAATGACCTAAAGGATTTGGTAAGGTGCAAGAGAAGGCAAACATGTCAATACTTTCCTTTTTAGATCAAACAAACCAACTTTTCAGTCTTTACCAATTTACTGACCTTCCTGAACTTCACGTCATTCTATTATTAAAAATACATGAACAATTAGATGTATAATGAAGTGAAATTGAAATGTGGGCATGTTATTACAACTGAAACACCGCTAATCGGGAATAAAGTGGAAAGATTACTCCAAACATCTTATATACAACATTTACATCCTCAAGTGCTTCCTCTGCCCCCCTCACTTTTTTTTTTTTTTTTTTTTTTTTTAAGTACTCAGCAAAACACACAAGGAAATCAAATCAGTACTCCCACTGGGATAAGGCAGGAAAGGTAAAATGTGGTTTTTAAGAAGCAGGTGAGTCATTTTTCAGCAAGTCCAAAAAATAGGAGAAAAAAAAGTTTTAGGAAGTTACAAAAAAAATTTATTCAAGTATTACAAGAAGTTAGTACCAACTGCAGATACGCACCAGAACAGTTAACAAAGGAGTTGCCAGAATTCCTTTTCACAAGGTCCTTTTCCAAAAAAGGATTAGAAAAATACCTGTCAAGGCTGATCACAGCAGCCTTCAACTCTCTGCTCCAAGAGAAATGATTACATCAGTCCAGCCCTTCTGTCTATGAAGAGCTTTGGCATATATTTTCTCTTCCTCCTGCCCTCATCCAAAACTCTCCATTTCCACCTGCTGCACTCCGCACTCTTTTGCCATCTCTCTCCTGTCCCCCTCCCTCTAAATTACACTTCCTTGCTCCAGCAATTGCTCTTAGATCACTCCCTCCACAAACCTTGGTTAATATGACCAACTCCTCAACCTCCCTATTCGCAGACAGGTGCTATTCTCATGCCTCCAGGTGAGACATCTCTCCCTAGACCAAGCCCACAACTCATTGCCCTTCCTCACCAGGACTACTGCTTCCAGCTCTCACCCATCTTCTCATCACACATTATTCCTGGTACCAACGAGCAGTAAGACACTGCATCCTCTGCTGCTGCTCTGAACTGGCCCAAATCAAACCACATAGGTGCAGCAGACCTTAACGGCAGAGAGCACAAGGAAATGTGCAACCCTTCTCCATGGGAAACATGCTCACTAGAAAGATGCCTCTCCCCAGCTAAGAAACAATGGGCAAGGAAAGCCCCATTTCAAAAGACAGTATTGTTTTCCCCTATGCTTCAAACACACACCCAACTCATGGCCTGTCAGAAAGGAAGATTTAACAAGTGGTCTGCATTTTCACACAGACATAGCTCATAAAGCACAGAATTTATTTATCTACGAGTTCACAAGAAATTCACTGAAGAATTCAAAACTGAATATACTCACACCAGCCTTATGAATGGTAGTTTGGTTGACACAGCAGCCAGTATTTGTTAAACACTGCAGAAGATGTGCCAGCATCTGAGATACTGAAGTGATCACAGTTTATTTTAGAACAAAAAACATGGTTTCACGTTACTAAGAGCAAGTTTACTCACATTTTTATACACAACTGCAATAACAGTTAAGTACATCCATCATGTCAGTAATCCTGATGCTCTGGAAAGGTACACCCTCTACAGCACCGTGGTATAGCACAGTAGTAACAAAGCAGCAAAGAAAGCAACACATCAATTTGCTGAAGACAATCTTGAAATACCTTCAGTTCCCTAAAATAAATGAACTGCTACAAGTTCTTGAGCTATATTTAATCTACCTCATCCTTCTCACCTTTTGAAAGCAGCATATGTATGCTGAAGCACACACAAGAGGTAACAATTTTTTCTACTTGAAAGACACAACACAAAGAACTTCCCTAAGCTGGCAGCTCATGGCAGCAGCACGGTGAACTGCTGCTCTCAATACACACACTCTTCTTTGATTCCAATTACTTTTTGGCAAGTCTAATCCAACCTTATGTGGAGCAACTTCTCTCTCTCCCACACACCGTTTAATCTCTAAAGATCACTTTTTCAACAAGTGATCATTTTTTCACTCCTATAACCTGCATATTCCGAGTGTCCTGCGAATGTCCTTGCAGTGGTTACTCATACAGCAATTTTAGAAGCCCTTCATATCAGGCTTCAAGCCAGTCCAGAATTTAGCCCCTAAACTGAAGTCCCATTTCAACTTCCCTTCTCTCCAATTCCTCACTTCTTCCAGCAAATTTTTCTAACCAACTTAAATCAAGGTTCTAAGTTTTGTCTTTTTGAAATCCAATCCCTTAGATAAAAAAAACACTTTTTTATGCTCTTTTAAATGCAACTTTTATTAACCTGTAATTAGTCAGCCCTATGACCATTTTTCCTCTGAATGCCCTTCATATAGCGTTATTTAACAAACAGCAAAAGTGTCAACATCTCCTAAAACCTCAAGTTTGGCTTCAACAGCTAATGACTTTGAAGGCAAGGTAGATAAAGTGATTTGATCTAAAAAATTTGCCACTGTTTTTATGGTATTCCTGCTTGATTTAAAGAGAAAATCCTTCTTCAGAAGCTGCTGGAGTGATTCAGATCTCTCTCCTACAACATAGGTACTACTGCAATTCTAACAGAATAAGACAGGTTACTTTTATAAGGCTGTAAGCAAGATATGCTTTTCTTCTCCAAACTTCTACTTGAAGAACAGCATAAGCGGAAATACAAAAATCAATGCTAGAATTCATTGCATTTTGAGTCTCTGTGACCCACTTTCAGCTTTGAACACCAAGAGATGATTGCAGTAACTAATTCAATCTAGTTAATAATTAACATCAACAGTTGTGCATTGA
Organism: Penelope pileata; assembly: GCA_013396635.1. Taxonomy (NCBI): domain Eukaryota; kingdom Metazoa; phylum Chordata; class Aves; order Galliformes; family Cracidae; genus Penelope; species Penelope pileata. Next base: position 1,060,248 of record WBMW01001901.1, on the reverse strand, counting down.
ATACATGTAACGCTGTCCTAGAAATAGGTTTGATCTAGATGCATCATGAGCCATTAAGCAGAAGCTGTTTGATTTTCTCAGTGTCAGCTGCTCCACACATCTCCTGTGATAAAGATAGGGAAGCAGCAGGAGCTACACAGCCCCCTTTACAGAAATGTACCAATGCTCTAAACACTTGTTTGAAGGGTTTTTTAATCCACACAGAGTACTTAATAAAAACTGACATTGGAATAGTCTTCTCTGAGAAAGACAGACCATTTTCCAATGGGTTTTGCCTCTTACACAGGTCTATAACCAAAACTCCACAAAAGATGGTCACCCCATGGAAAGGAAAAAAAGCAACTGAAGCAAAAACCACACAAAATGAACAGCTAAAACATGGTGCACGCTCACAGAAGTTTAAATTGATCAACAGAATTTATAAAACTAACCAACACCTTTGCGACAGTCCCCACAATGTTTCCAGATAAAGCAGCTCCTCTAGTGGTTTAAAATGTGATTTTCTAAAGATTGCAATATTTCATTGTAGGAGGTTCTGTTAGTTGGCTTCTTCAATACTATCTCTTGGATCTACTTTCACACCAGAAAAATAGTTAAACAATGAGGAGCTGTTTGCCTCGGTCTCCTGCTCCCAGCTCCCTGGTGTTCAGCTGTCTCCCCAGCAGTCCTCTCTGCATTTCAAATGTTCGTGTTTTGAGATGGAACCTCAATTTTAAGGCTGGAAAGTTAAATCCACTTCACAATAACATTTATCTTACATATTTTAATCTGTTAAACAGCGAGATCTACAGCAATACAGGGACATACTCATGTTCACTTGAACTTTAGAGTTCCATTACAACACCCATCTCTATCCTCAACTTTTAAAAGAAAGCTGTGTTGCATGTACTGGTGAGAGCAGCAAGAGGACAATGTATTTCCTGAGAGTCCTTTCAATTCCAAACGTTCAGACTGGACAAGTCACCCCTTTGTTAAGTACATCGACACAAATGTGCATGAATAATTACTCAGCAAATCCAGCTCTCTGCATGTAAATTTCCACATGTATTTGGGCAAGAGATTCAACTCCAGAGCGGGTTACATATTCAGACAACACTACTCAAAACACTAAAGATCTTTTTTTTTTTTTTTTAAGCTGTTATATTTTATGTATAATATATAAAGAATCTATTGTGTAATATATATATATATTTTTTTAAATACACAGTGGTATTATTTACACTGCTCGGGAAGTCCTGTAAAGTTCTGACAAAGTATTTTTTCCTTCTAGGGCATGGAGAAAAGTAGTTACCAGCTTCCTTTTGTAGAAAAACAGGAAAATAAAGTTTTCAAAACAGTAATAAGATCAAAAAACAGACCAAGTAAGAACATGTCCCTCGCATAACTGTCAAGGCTGGAAGAGGTGTTCAGCCCCTTCTTCTGCTCGACGTTACAACCAAATGCCAGTTGTTGCCTCTCCTCACGTTTACAGGGTGTAACTCACTGCATCCGCAATCCTGCTGAAAGCAGTATGTAAGCCAAAGGACTGCACAGGTTAATAGCAATTCGCCCTTAATTTTTTTTTCTGCTAATCTTTTCTTACCTCAGTGAATTATCATATAAGCAGAAACTTCTCATTAAATGTAAAGTATGAATTCAACCCAGAAAACACCAAAGTGCCCAGCTTAAAGCCAGCTAAGGCTTTTATTCTGAAGTTTAATATTAAGTGTTAAAAATACAGCAGAAACATAAAAACTAGAGATCTATACTATTCACTGCTTTCCAGCAACAACAGAAAAAAAAATAGAAATCATTTGTCATCTCCAAAAGGAAAAAAAGAATATGTAACGCCGTAACTATGTATTCATTGATTATTTGTGCTAAGGAGGCATTCGGTGGAGCAACTATAATGCAAAGGTGAGCTGACGGATGATTTTGCTGGAGAATTAAAGACTCCTTATCAGCACCCCTGTTGGCGAGGTGGGTGCTAACTGGAACTGCCAAAAAGCTTTATCTTTTCCAAGGAATTTCACCAGCTCAGCTAATACAGCAGCAATTACTGGAAAGCACTGTTTTCAAGTACAAAGGCAGCAGAATCCAGCTGGCATCCCACATGACTTTTTCATCATACAAGATGGCTGTTATGGAGCAAGAAATGTAATGTGGTTTTCCTAATTGTGGATCAGAGCAGCCATTGCGTTACCTTTTCTCTGCAGCTACAACCTCATTTTAGAAACCACTTTTTCCAGGCAGTCTTGCATTATTTTAACCAGCATTTTATTTTAAAATGTTGCTCTGCAGCAGTCACTTCAGTCCTACGGTATTTGAAATGCTGTGCCACAGGACAAAGTTCTGCTATTTACAGCCCTGACTACCGGGCTGGGTTTTTCCAGTGCCACGACACCCTTCTAAGCAAGCACAGCCAAAAGTTTAATCTTTAAGCCACACGGGGAGTGTCTCACATCTTCCCTCCTATAAGAGCCTTGGGAGTCCCACTCTCCAGCCGGGGTGTTTCCAGATTTGCCGTGGTTACTCACTGTCAATACCACTGGCACTGGCAGGTTCTGCTTGCCTACTAAGTTTGAGAGGGCTGGGGACGACTTTGTTTGCTTTTTTCAAGTCAGGCTACAGTTGCACACTACCAGGCCGGCACACAGTTTGACAGCAGCAGCTACAGGTTTGGTTGCTACCTGCCCTAAAAAAAGGTTCTTTTAGGCAAGGGCCTAAGCACAATGTTGCATTTTCAGAGTACCAAAACATTTTATGTTCTGCAACATATTATCTCATCAACTGCTACTCTTAAGCAAACAAACAGGTGGACTCCCAGTCAACACTACCGGAGACACTAATTTTTTATGGGGAGACACAGATATAATAGAAAAAAAAAAAAGGATCCGATCAGTTTTATGCCATATGTGGGCATATACTACAACCACAGCTCACTCCGCTGGTCTCTCATGGATTATCATCTATCTTCCACTTACTCATAAAAAATTGTCCAAATGTGCTTTTTAAAAATCATGAGATGAAATGCAACAGTAAGATCTGGTTAATGTAACATGAAACAAAGCCAACAGAATGGAGTTTACATGTCTGCATGCATAAAATGAAACAGTAATGCTCTGTAAAACGCTAACAAATTCATTATGGACTTTAGCAAGTGGTATTCTTTAAACTTCTTTGCCCCCTACGTTATGACCTTCCCCCAGACACACACATCAGCATATCAGTCATTTCGGTTTGGTTTTATCTTTATGAAGTTTATCATTGTCTCTAAAAGCAAAAAGGTAAACTGATCGTTCTCCCTCCCCCTATGCACAAAGGAAAGCATTCACTGCCTCTATGAAGGGAGTCGCTTGTTTTGGAAAAAAGCTCCCGAAGGCCATCGAGCAGGACTGTTGAGAGAAAGCCTTTCAAGACTTGCATCGGGGCTTCTCAGGCACTACACATGCAGGAAGTGCAGACTCCTCGTATTTGTCAGACTGCACACTCCTGAATCCACCTGCCAGGGCCTGTCAGGATAACGTAACCCCGGCTCTGAGCAGCTCTTCAGCTTCCCCTCCTCACACAACACGAGGTGCTCCAGAAGCACTTCACGACTTTCTAAGAGAATTGAAATCTAGACACATTCATAGCAGGAAAAAATAAGCTGTGGGAACTGAAGGTTCTGATTACCAGAAGTGAATTCACAAAGCAGAAATGTCCAGCAGGGCTGTTTCTGATAGCAGAAAAGAAGCCCCAGCTAACTGGCTAGCCATGCCGTCAGCAGAATCCACTGACTAATCCAGAGTCAAACTTCTGGTTTGGTTTAAAAACCAGTTACTTCAGCTTTTATTTCACCCACCAAAGGCTGCCAGTGACCTAGGCAGACTAATCCAATCCAGGCCTCCTTAGAAACAGCAGCTGCAGTGTCAGTAGCTGCTTTCCTTCTGGTACTCACACTCAGCATCACTTGTGCTCAGAGCAGGACACAGGGTCAGCTTACACCTGGATGTGGCAACGCTGCTCCATCTGCTAGCAGAGAGGTCAGGCAGTGTTCTTTCACCAATATCTGTTAATTTCAGTAGTGGCACACAGACAGTGGCAAGTTTCAACAGCAAGAATTCTTTTGAAAAGCCTGGGTGGAACGAGCCCTGTGTAGTCATGAGTGACTGCATGGTGGTCGTATGGGAGCTGCAGTAATCTGGTGGGTACAAGAATATACACAAGTATGTGCCTCGCCATCAGGACAGACAAGAGGTCACACAGAATAGACAGGGTCTTTCATCATTACCCAAGTCACACTGGTAAAAGGAAAAAATGTTTTGTATTTTTCTGGTATCTAAAACAGTACCATGTAAATAAATAGCAAAACGGAGACAGATCATGGAAAAGGAAAAACAAACTTCAGTTAGCCTTCTAGAGAGCAGCTCAGAGTAGCACCCTCTGACCGAGGAATCCTCTGCAGAGAAAAATGAGAAAGGCATTTGGGAAGGCAGCCATGCATCAGGAGAATATGTAAAGTTACAAAATAAAAAAGCAAACCATGCAATGCAAAGGAAAAACATACTATCATCCATAAACAAGAATGAGTAATAGGAAAATTCCTCTTTCAGTAATAGCAATGAAATACTAGAAGCAACTATTTAGAAATATTGTGAAATCTTCTCACAGAAGATCCTGAGAAAATCAGGCACGTCACGATAAATATGCCTCCTGCTCCTCAACTCTGTAGTTCAGGAGCGTCTCTGCACGTAGGCAGCCCTGGAGGCTTGCAGACATCAGAGCGTTCTTTTGGTCAGGAGCTACAAGTACCCCCTCACACCACCTCTGTGGGAACAGGCAGAGCCCTTCTGTATGGAACATCATCCCCGCAGTCATCAATGCAACTTAGCAATGTGCATCATTTATACACAACAATTTTGGTTATGTCACATCCAGACAACAACTACAAAGCACATATATACAACAGCTGCATCAGGGGAGGGTCAGGTGGGGGTTAAGAGAAGGTTCTTCCCCAGAGGGTGGTCAGGCACTGGCACAGGCTCCCCAGGGCAGTGATCACGGCCCCAAGCTGCTGGAGTTCAAGGAGTGCTTAGAAATGCTCTCAGGCACAGGGTTTGGATTTTGGGTGGTGCTAAGTGGAGCCAGGAGTTCACTCGATGATCCTTGTGCGTCCCTTCCAAATCAGGATATTCCATGATTCTATGTCATCTTCTGATCAGGTTGCCATTCAGGAAGGGATGGAGCAAGAACCAGCCAGTCAAGCGAATTTCATTTTTAAATTGAATTTCATGAAGCTGGCTCATGTATTCCCAGATGACAGCTCCAGCCCAAAGTCTGAGGAACACTCAGGCTGGTGGCCCAAAAAATGTGTGCCGTGCCAAGTCTCTGAATCACATTCTTTGCCACAGCCCCGCAGTATCTGCAGCAGCACAAAACCTCAATGACCAGAATATCCCAACTTCCTTTAACATAGAAGACACAAAGGTAAATGTAAGAAATCAACTGAGCCAGGACCTAAACACTCACAGTAATTAAGAAACAGAAGAAAAGTGTTTGCAAAAAACCAAACACATTGAATTCAGAGCATCTTGTCAACAGAAGATAACTTTATAACTTTAGAAGACTGTTTTCTTTCACACTTCTCCAATTGATTTGATATTTGGTGTATCTGCCCAGGATAAACAGTCCCTCAAATGCTATCATGCCTAGAAGTGTTTCCGGTAAATTACAAGTTGGCAACTGATTCATGCTGAGTCCCAGGACAATAAATTACAGAATGAGCTCTTTATGGTTAAGAAAGCAGAGTGTCCTGCCTCCTGAGATATGTCTGCCACAAAAAACACTGAAGACTTCCACACGGATGCTGATAAACTAAGAAAATTAAAAAAGAAAAAAGGAAAAAAAAGGGGGGGAGGGGGGAGACGACACATTATTTACAACCTAATACTCTTGAGTGTTTCCCATATGCTGATGAAGAAACTAAAATGTGTGTTTTCAAGGTCAAAAAGCAGCATATTAGTGTAAAAGATTTTGGACAAGTTATCAGAGAACTGTTCTCATTCCAAGTTTCAAATATTACACGGTGTCACACATGTTGAGGTGAGTTCTTATGGGGAAGAATCAAACAAATCCTTCCTTTACATATGAGGCATCTGCATAACTGCGAGCCATGAGACACTCCCCACCTCTCTATGTTCCCATGGATGGCCCTCACAAATGAGGAAAGATTGGGAAAGGAGAAGAGTAACAAAGGAACGCTCAGCAACAAGCCTTCATCATTTCTAGAATCCAAAGTTCAGATACAGTTTTCCTCAAACGGAAACAACCACTCCTGAATGGTCTAAGAATGCACGCTTAGTTGCAATTCCCAACTATTTTCAGTACAGTAAAACTGATAAGTTTTATTTCCAGTATTATTCTGTTCAAGTTTCGGTTGCTTCAGATTACAAAGGTCTCCAGTGAAACACATTTCTTTGTGGTAACTCAAATGATATTTGATCCAGCTGATAAGAAAAGAAAGATTTTTGCCTCAGATAACCTGGATCTTTACCTGCAACTTTTACAGTTCTGGAGTCTAAAAGGCTCCCAAACTCCTGAGCACGCAAAGCTTCCCTTCACATGGAGGGCACTGTTAGCATGGCTACTAAAATCCTCATCAAACACTGTTGTATTTGAGTTGTCATACAAAACCAAAGGTCTCAGCCAGAACCAACACCTGCGCGTGCCTGGCAGTTACAGCTGTGATGACTGAGTATCACCTTCCCAGAGGTTACACTGCTACACAGCACAACACAAGTTAGTTATTAGTTTCTCCCATGCTGCAGTTCACACTGAACTTGTATTTGGAGTTATCACTAACTTCAGTTGATTATCCTCTAGCTGTTCCTACTGCCACAGCTGTTTTAAGCAACAACAATTGCTTAAGCCATCAATCTCACTGCTGTCACCAGAAGCCGGACATCAGTTCTCCTCTGAAATGCTGCAGTATTTGGGTAAACTTTAAACATCATCCTGAAGGCTGAATAACTATTAACTCACTCTTCCCCCCAAAAATATAAGTTCTAGCATCCGGGGTTTGTGGGATTTGATGTTGATTCTGAGATCTGCTTTTTGCTCTCAAAAATGCCACCATGAATGCTAGGCACAAACAGAAAGGATGAAAGGGAAATGCAGAACTTCCTTTTGTACTAGATTGGTTTGAATCTGTCCACAAGAGAAGAGAATTGTGTAGGAAAGTTTGTAGGGAAGCTCTTTGTCTCAGAATCTAGCACGTACTGCCCCGTGATCATCTTCTATACACAAAGTTACATTTTTAGAAGTACTGTCTGACCTAAATTTACACAGGCTTATAACTTGCATAGGTATCAGCAACACTTCCTATCATCAAAATATGTAAGGAAAATTCATGGTTTGGAAAGTTTTGACTACAGCATAAACAGCTAGGTTACGTTTTCAACAAACTGAATTTAAAAAAAAAATCAGAAGGTGCACAAAGTTTGTTTGCTGAATGCCTGCTGAAGTTAGCACCCCACACAAGTCACTTGACGCCAAGAGCAATGTGAAGGAGAACAGTCCTTGGCTTCAGAATGAATCAGTGACTCCACTGCCCAGGTGGGCATGACCATCGCTGCAACAGAACTTTTAGAAGTACTTCAAATACTTTTTGGTATTGTAACTTTGCTCATTATGTTAAAGCAGTCCCTTGTGTTAGAAACTATACGGGTCTGGCAGAACAAAACCGCACTGCAAAGCCCCAAGGTGTTCATTTTGAGGCTATTTAGAATAATTTTGCATAAACTCCTATACCTTAAAGAGCTGCACTCAGTTTCTAATGTCTCTGAAGCTTCTTTTACGTTTAGGAGTCTGGACTTGCATTGTTTCACCATGCTTTCTACAGTTTTAAGAGGTGTCTTATTTACATAGTAAGTTACTGAGGAATCCACTGAAATGGTTTCCAGCAGCCAGGCTGAGAAGCCAGGGTGCAGCAGGGACTGGCAGCTCCCTCCAGAGCCATTCTCTGGCTGACAACGCCTCTGCTAACAGGGAAGGACTCTTGCAAGGAGGAATTTCAATGCATCAGCACTTTCTCTGAAGATAGAGCCATAGCACGAAGTTAGTACGTAACAAATAGTACTGTAGTCTAGAGTTAGTTTACCTGAAGTCCCTAAGCTTACAAGCTTACATTTAACTATGAATCTCATCAGCTTGACTTTTTAATGGAAAAATACTTCCTCTTGGTTTTTAACACTCTGTGTTCAATTTGTTTTCTCTACACCAATGTATAATCGCTGCAGCCAAGAAACGGAGCTCTCTGCAAGATGTATGGGGCACTGACAGCCACAGTCACATCCGGCCTCCACCAGGACTCAGTGAGGGCTTCTCCAGTGAGGATACACAAACCCAATGGTTCAGTTATGATATCAAGTAGCTATAAACAGAATTTCATTTCTAATTTATAGTCACTATCATGTTAGTAGGGTTTTTGTTTTATTGCAATATTTTTATATTTTAGTCTAGGTTATGGTATTATGTATGTCTATGAAAACAACCAGGACATTTACAGTCCATTCACTGCTTAATATATTGAAGACCTTTTCAGTCAAGAAGTTTGGTTCCCCAGGACAATAAATAAAGTAAAAAGTTGAATTAAAAACCTCAAGTTTAGCTTAATTTTTGCAGTCACTTTTTTTTTTTTTTTTTTTAAAAGGGGGGGGGGAATAGCTACATGTAAATTTAGGTGTCTTTACTGGATCAAAGAGATAATTGATCAAGTTTGCAACACATTTTACAAGGAAAGAAAAAGTAGATTTTATGCATGAAAATGATTCATCCACCTTAAAATGGAGTTCTACTCAAGACAACTCATGGTGTTGAGCACACACTCACTACTTCCTAATTCTAACATACACGACAAGGAAAGCCTTTTCTGCACCATTCATTGCTCCACAATGTCTGAAAGAACAGAGCTTGGCCTAAATTTAAATTATATAACCTCCATTTATTTCTACAGGAGCTTTACAAATGTAAATAAAGACAGCTTTTGGTCCTGACATGGAAACCTAATTTAATTGTGAATGAACGAGAGCACAACTATGTTTCTTACACACAGCCACATTCGCTCTTTACAGCTACCAACTGCCAGGCAAAAGTAAGAAATTTGCTGTAAGTAAATACACCTTCTCTGTGCACACCAGACGTGAAGTTCTAAAAACAGCATTTAAGATTCCCCAGAAGCAAGCAGGAAGGGTTACTCATCAGTTTCTTGTGTTCTGCCTTAGGTTGTTAACCTCTGCAACTCCCAAAGCCCAGCAACAAACCTGCTGCCTCCCAGCACTGAAGCATTCCTCACATTTATGGCAAAGGAGGACACACGAAAGAAATCAAGACCAAAAGCTTTGTTAATGTATAACTAAGACTTAAAATATCCAGAAATTAACATTAAAATCCCCAGAGCAATTCTTACATTCATGATCTACAAACGATGCCAACCCACAAACAGTGCAATAAAACAAGTAATAGCCACCACACAAGTTGCAAGAGAAGAAATTTCAAGCATTTTGACCATGATACTATAAACCGTGTTTTTGGACTCCCCCCCACACACACACTTAAGTAAAACAATTATTCTACCAAAATCACAACATATCTAGTGCTGCCACCATAACCACCTTCTGAGGTCATCACTTCTTCTCCAGGTCCGTTTCACACTCTTATAAGGAGAGAGAGAAGAAAGAAATGTAGAAGAGTCAGCCAATGCTACTGCACCACAACAACCTGGTTCTTTTCCTGACAGACAATGAATTTGAATTTAAAGCTTACAGAAGACATAGTACTGCCATTTCTGAATCGCAGGTACTAAACGTGCAAATTCAATATTCCTCCATATAACAGGATCTCTACTTCAGTGCTCTGCCTCGTTCTGAATGCAGCCACCTAGTTAGTTTTAAAAAAGGAAGAAAAAAGCCAAACTATGTTGGCCTGTGAGGCGAATAAGGAATGTACTGCAGTACAGGAGCAGAACAGTGACCTGAAGCAAGAGCTACACGGGAGCTCTGCTCTCGCATAGCATAAATCATACACAGGAGCAGTACAAACTTGAACAGTCAAGCTTTCCCTCTAGCCATACAGATTATGCAATGTGCACTGCCTCTCTGCTGCATGCACAAAGGATACTTTTACTGAAATGGTTTCACAAAAATACTGCAAACTGCTGGAGCAATCACCGCAGTAACCTGTCAAAAAAATGTCAAAATGTTTAGAAAGATCTTTACCTCCTACTGCAGACCTGTATTTGCTAGAAGGAATAAATGGGAAGGTGCCACCTGGATAGTCTCAGCTACTTAATCTGCATATCCACTTAATCTACGCTGAGGGAAGTTAATGCTCTTTTGGCCTTGCACTATGACAAGCAACGTGATCGCTCTCCCTTCTCACTTTGCTAGCAAATAGATTTCATATATTGTACTACATGCCACAGAACAGACCGCTAACAGAGCAAGAATTCATGAGGGGAAAAACTGAAGCCAGCTGCCAAATGTGAACTTCTGATTTGACTCAACATCAGTTTCTATCACCCTAAAGGTTAAGAGAGTTACTTACTAAGATAGAGAATTCCGGGAATTTGTTGTTAACAAAAAGCTTTGCTGGCAGATGGTTATCAACAGGCTAAAGAGGAGATTTTGAAGAAGACACACGATCACAAAGGGCCAGGGCCTTCCCATAGCTGCTGCTGGTGCTGCTCTCCAGGACAGAGCAGGGGGCTCCTGGGCAGCCCCAACAGGCCGTGTCGTGTTTGTGATGGCACTGCAGTGTGCACCCTCCCTGCTTCACACCAAACCCAGTTCTGTCCGGGGGCAGGGAACCCTACAGCACTGACATCTGCATTGTTTGCATTATACATCTTGTCGTCTTTGTTTTGTTATCAAAGGAGTCCCATCTAAGATAGGAAGCCAAGTCTTCCAGACTAACAGACGTTTTCTATTGTTTAAAACAGTCAGAAGGAAGTCCCCGTTTAAATAAACAGCCACACTGCCTGGAGATCAACACTGAGGAAATCTTAGTGAGCCTTTTTTAAAAAAATCTATTAATTTTTGGTATAACAGCTTTCAAGCTCATTTGCGTGACTTTAAGGTAATACACTGCTGGAGTGCTTTGATCAGTGCTTATCAAACATTTCATAACAAATCAATCAACCCAAACCAAGACCCCAGAAGCACTGGTCGCTATCAGGCAACATCAGAAAGGCCCAGCTCCTGCCTCTCTAACAGCATGTTACCTGATACAAGAAATTCAGAAAAACAACGCAGAATGAGACCGTATTTTAGACAACGACCAGTTCTGTTCATCCCACAATGAAATTCTGAGCTCAGTATTCAAGCTGAGTAGTGAAGAAGAAAAGAGATGATGATTTTTCTGCCACAGGCAGCAGCAAAGCAGCATTAATATCTGGTTTAGTGACAGCGGTATTTACAGGCTGGATGGCACCAACCTTGTCCTCAATCCTATGGCGCACGCACGCATGTGGCCAGGGCTTAATCTCAGTGTGGGGAATTAGCCAGGAAGAGAGCCCAGACTTCCAAGAGACACTACGCTGAGAAGGAAAGCTCAGCACAGAGAACTTCACAGGCTTCTAAAGATACATGGCCTGCAGTCTTCCTAGGAATTTAAAAGCCAAAAGCAACCCTGGATGTTATGGTCTCCCACATCCCAGCTGCCCCACAGCTACTAAGGAAGGGGCAGTTTCCCAGTGCCAGCACCTTCAGCCACTCAAGAACAGCACAGCAGTGCAGCAGGTCTGGCGAGCTGATGTCAGAAGAGACAAACAATCCTGCTCCTGCTTCGGCTGGAGAGCTAACAATAGATGTGGTGCATTCCACATCTCAACTAGAGCTGCAAATAATCCCAGCATTTTTCACCACAGTCACATGGAGCGCCCAGGCCACGTCGCTCAAGGCTTCCCCAAACTGCGGGAACGCTCGCCCAGGGGCTTCCTGAAGCCACTTGTTAAAACCTCTGAAGATGAGTTCAAGCAAACAGATTCTAAAGCGGCTCAAGCTGACAAACTCTTACTATAAATATAAAACCAGAAAACAAAAGATGCCATTTTAGATAAGAGCCTATTTTGCGAACAAGGCATATCAAGAAATTTAAAAATGCCAACTAAATTGAGGATTGAGAGTTCAGCTGACAATCACCCACCCAATCACCTAATGTTGTTGTAAATATCTTTACAACAACAGAACAGTATCTTTATAGTCATAATTGCATTTGAAGACACAATATTCAATTGTTCAAACATGATGTGCAGTTAGCTTCAGCATTTAGGACAATAACAGTAGAAAATCAGATATGCAGCTTTAGACAAAAATATTGATTCTGCTTCTAATTTTTAAAAAAAGATTGCAATGAACTGCAATTTTAGCAAGTGCTAGACAACACTCATCATTATTTTCTGAAATTTATACAAAGCACACATCAGATAATGAGCCTCATAAACATTTATTTTGACTGATCATAATTAAGTTCCAAAACCCTAAAAGCTAGAACACAAAACAAGGAGCATGGCTGCACACACTGACAGACGCTTAAGAACCCAGTAACAATCATGTTCTCCTGATCCCATTAGTTTTTTTGGTAGCACCTTCATGATGTCTGGGCTACAAACCCAAGCTACAGAGCTGGCCTGGCACATGCTCTGCAGACGATGCCATCCATAGTCAACTCCAACCCCAGAACAATTATCTGGAGAGCGAGCTTGGCAGGTTGAGCTAACAAAGACATCACTGCAAAGCAAAACGGAAGCATTTGTTTTGTCAATAACGCCACTGACTGGAGTTTAAAATCCCAGTGTGTCTTTCACATTTCCATTGGTCCCTTTGCTGGCCCTGCTAGTTAAGACACATGGGTGAGAGTGAAAAAGCAACACACATTTCAACAGAAAGCAATCCTACTGGGGACAAAAAAGAAAAAAATATCATTTACCTTGTTAAATTCTTTCTGTACAGTGTCTGCTAGAGTTTGATGAAAGCCTGGACATCCACCCCACTCCCATTCCCTTTTTGACATGTTGTTCTTCCTTTCCTATGAAGTTTTAAGCCTAACATCTGACAGGAAGATAAGCAGCACGAAGTCACTCCAGGTACCGAGGTACTCAGTGTACAACCGATTAAAGGAACGCCACAAAAAGAAATTAACTACTAATAGCATCTTACTGCAACACAACATGAAAGCAAAATCAAAAGGTTTCCATGTTTTTAGGCCATTCTGCAGCCAGCAGTTGCTATACTGACAATTTTTAGTGAGAGCTCAGCAAGTTTTGAGAAGCAAGTAACCCATGATTATCAGTTTCAGGGTTTATCCACTACATCTACCAACGAGCTGTGCAGAAAATTAAAGTTTGATAACACTGTAGCAGTATTTCCAACACTTTCAGCCTGCTATGAAATGCAAATAAGCCGCGTACAAAGAAGAAAGCTGCACCTATCTTTTCAGGCAGTATTTCTGCTAGACACAGAAGCCATGACTACTGCTAATTACATCTCAGTGAAACTAATTCGCGTGGTACAAAACAAAAGAGCTTCAATCAGAAAATTATTTTTAAGTAAAATATTTTGCTCTAAGAACAATTAGCTTCCATTGTATGAGAAGAATGTACTGACTGCAAGTCACAAAACACTCTCCAATACGCTAGGCTTCCTTGAAGGCTTTTAAACGATGTAGATTGTCACAATAATACACCTCTTTCCAATGAAAACCTGAAGTTTCTCCCGAAATAATGTATTAGCATCAGTACAAAACTCAGCTATGAGCCACTGCAGCAGGCAACCTCGTACCATTCTCACATCTTTTCTCTGCAGTGCCATCAGTGACACTCACATATTGCTCCACATTGCTCTTATAAAGCTCACGTTTTCTACTAAGTAAGAATTTGCAAACTTCAAAATTACATCAACAACAGATGGCATTTCCGTATCCTGTATGTCCAAATATACACAATTTATTCCTCCATGAGAAAACGCCAAGCATAATAGCTGTGAGCAGAAGATGTCAGTTATTCAGTTCATGCTGATCAGATTGTATTCCAGCTTCAGCAGAGACTCAGCAAAACTTTACCCAAGATTACTACTACTGCATTTTCAGCTGGTGTTCAGAACTTTGCTAGGATCATGGAGGAACGTTGTTGGTAAGACTTGCAGAAGCCTTAGATCCACCAGCAGTCACCTCTCTGAGGTCAGGGAGGATGTGAAGCACTGAATAGTGAAGGAGTTAAGCTGTCAGGTTTGTAAGGCTCCTAATTTTAACTAGAAACCCAAGAAAAACAGCACAAAGTACTGGTAAAAACCTGCTAAGGTAACAAATAAGTCTTCAAAGGTACTTAAGAACAAATAATGTCAAAGCAGTAATTTCCTCTCGGTCTTCTGAAGCCCTACACGAATTACTGGAGAGAAGTAGCAGATGCCACAGTATGACTTGGCTCTTAACTGGATTTACATCTGTCTTTCTTAGGAAAATGCTCTATACACAGAAATTACTGTAACAAAAGCAGAAAGCAGTTGTAGAAACTATATTCAGATAGCAGTTATTGGTTCAATACTTGGAGAAAACACATCAAGTGCAATTTTGTGAAGTTTGTGCTGCATCAGAGCCAAAAAGAAATGAAAGAATGGAACAGTATGTTTTCCATCTTTAAAGAAGAGAGACGCCAAGAAAGACCTGAGCTTGAAGTATGATGGGGTAAGAACTCTGAGTGAGACCAGCATACTGAAAAAATAACTTGGAAAAAAGTTCAGTTCTATACTTCTATATATCCCAGGGCACAGCCATAAAATAGCATGGGATGGACCAGGTAACAATGAGACGTGGCTTCAGAGAAGATGCAGACCAAGAGGAGAGCAGCAGGTGGCAGGGTTAATCCTGAGAGCAGGATTAAGTTTCCTGAGAAAGGCGATACCATCTCAGATTAGAAAAATGTATTTAAGTAAGGTGCCCAAACTACAGTCTACACACCCGACAGATTTTTCTTGCAGACCATCTGCCCAGACTGCTTCCCAGCATCATCCTTTCCCAGCCTCCCAAGATAAGGCCAAAGTTATTTTGAGAACCCTGCACTGAGAGTACAACACCTCCCTCCATTAATAACCAGGTTTGCACCTGTCACGTAGCCAAAACACATGCAAAGTGACCCATTCCAGCATTAATTATAGAGCAGTTGCATCTATCTAAAAGGAGTCACGAGAGTGGACTGTTCATTATATAAGGCACACAGACGTTATCTGTCTTTCAGTTACACAACAAAGGAGAGATCAAGACAGACAAACTCAAAGCATCAGGTGGCCCGACCCACACAAGCACTGGGAACAAGTGTCAAGGTTCTTCCCAGTCCTATCATAAACACTGGCAAGAAAATATTGATGTATTTTAGTTTGGTTAAAGTCAGTGACTCTGGTAATGCATAGCACAAACAGAAGGCAGACTCCTTTCATTTCAGTACTCCTCTCTGGTAAGCACACGTTGCTGCAATCAGTTTTCAACTTCCTTCAAGCATGTGCTCTACAAACAGAACAAGACCCACTAAGAGTTATGCTGACTTCAGGCAGCACGCAGGGTTGTGAATCAAGCCATTCCAGACCTCCTGGCAACCTGTGCATATTTCCAACATCACAGCACATTGTATGTGGCTCATTACCTCTACTTTTAAAGAACCTGAGAAATCACACTAATATAGTTTAAAAAAAAAAAAAAAAAAAATTTACTTCCAAAGTTAAAGCAGTACAAGAAACAAGAACTACTAGAAATTCTGGTTGCTTATATGTAAGAGGACAGAGTGACTTACAGTTGTAAAATCCCATAAAGTCTGCATTACACGCTGATTCCTCTCGCCCTTCCCACCTCTTTTCACAGACTGCCTCTGACTGAGGATAAATGGACTGATGAGCGAGCGAGCGAGCAGGTAGCATTTTTCTTCTCTTCATTGTTTCAACACAGGGACTTTTTCCACATCAGTCAAACTTTGTTCTGAATACTAAATTCAAAATTTATTTGCTGTTTATGCACAGTGTCATCAAATATTGCATTTGAGAGGCTCAGACTTAAACACACGTAGTTTAAAAACGCTAACAAACAGTGGGATGGGAAGTTGTTTCCTCCACTGAAGAGCTGAAGCACAATAACCAGTGCACCCAATCTTCTGATCTCAAGCATTTAATCCAGAATCTAGGGCCCTTTCCCTTCAGTGGCTATATAATGTTCTCTGTGCTTTCAGGGACTAAGGTGTATGCTGAATAATTTAATGTTTTGACAGATTAGGCCCCAGAGTCTCAAAATAGTCAATAAGAAAACGAGTCAGGACAGAAGGAATGAGCATCCTGACAACTCTGAACAACTCAACCAGCACCAAAGGACAGAAGCTCTTTAATGCAGAAGCAGCAGTCAGTTCTTCAAGAAAACACTGAGCTGAGACCATGAAATCATCCTCTCTTCCAGCAGTCCCCTTCCATTACAGACTTTCCAACCTCTGCAACATAAAAAGACAGTCTTAAAAAAAAAAAAAAAAAAGGCCAAAAAAGCAGCCTTCAAACCACAGCCTTTCTTTCTGCAAGCCAGAATCCAGCCCCTGTTGGGAGAGGGAGAAGGTTCCTGGGCTTCAGCACTGTTTTTACATAATTCTGTATACACATATAGGTATTAATGAACAAGAGCTGGTAGGCTAATGTGACAGACCACAACTATTTAACGAAGAAATCCTCTTCTTTTTCAACAGCTGAACTTAACTTCAGACTACTTGTATCAAGTCTATAGGATTTGTCTCAGTTTAATTTCACTTTCCAGAGAGAAGATGATGGATACGAAAGCTGACTATTTCAGAACGACCCTATTAACAACAACACAGCACCTGAGCTGCAGGAAAATGTCAAAATAATATGCACTACCCATAGTTGGTTGGCATCTGGCAACCATTAACATAGAAATAAATTGTTGGGTTGCTTTACTGCCACATCTTTTTGTTCATTTTGGATTGCTACTCCATTATACAATGAAGCATGATATTGTAAACCTATCAATG
This sequence comes from Penelope pileata, assembly GCA_013396635.1. Lineage (NCBI taxonomy): Eukaryota > Metazoa > Chordata > Aves > Galliformes > Cracidae > Penelope > Penelope pileata. The sequence continues at coordinate 1,043,222 of WBMW01001901.1, read as the reverse complement.
TAAAAAATAAAGGAAAAAAGACTGGAGGGAACAAAAGGGAAAAAAAAAAAAAGATTTTCAGCAATGTTCCTAGTTGTTAACTGTTGCTCTCAATTGTTTGTCTCCCTGTCCCAAAGTTGCCCTTGGAAAATTTCTGTGGAATTTTCCTTTAGTTCCTGGTGCTGTCTTCAAAATGATAGATAGCTGTTACCACACTGGGAGCGGGGTGGGCTACATGATAGACAGGAATTAAGACATTATTCCAGCAACCTTACAGTTGAATTTAGGGTCAAATTAGATAAAAGCAGATGCTTCAGACACATCAAAATAAAAAGAAATGCTTTAAAATACTAATCCACTCAACTTTAAAGTGCTGTTTATCACAGAACCAGAGTGGTTTAGAAGATCCATTTTCCACTTTGAGTTCCTTTAAGAGTTACCGACATAGCCCACCTCATACTTACGACTCGCAACTCAAATTTCTCTAGATCTTCTTCATTCTAAACATTAAAATAAGGTAATTTCATTGAAGTTACAGATAAAGTAGACCACAACTAAACTAATTCCCCCTCCCACATCCCATCCTCAAGAAAAAGGGGCAGTTTTTACAAGTTCCTACAGTTTCTTGAGCCACAAGATACCATTAAAACAAGTTGCCATCATAACGTCAAAAGCCACAGTAGTACTCTAATTCATATCAAATAGTTCTGAAACAGAAGCAAGGATTCATTTTTCCAAATGAAAAGGCCAAAAAAAAAAAAAAAAAAAAACAGGCAAGCATCTCCCCCCATGTTGTTACACCATTTCTCTGTACTCCATTACCTCATTTCTCTGTAACAGAGCTCCATTTTGATCTTACCAAAAACAGGCTGCCCTAGGAGTGGTTTAGGTTGCATCGTGTTCTCTTCTGTGTATGCTAAAAATTGTTTTTATTGGTTCTGCCTGGGAACCCACATGCAATTCTCAACCACTGAGCCCTGAATGAAGCAGCAGACTTCAAGGAAGAAAATGTTATTATTTAAGGCTGCTTGCTCCATTAGAGGCATCTCCTTGGCAAAACAAGGGAGAGAACAGCACTGCAAGGCAATTCTGATCTAACTTCATATTGACTCTTTCCCTTATCAGGAAACCATACATAAGTTTAAAATAAAAACAAACAAACAAAAAAACCCACAAACCTGCTTCAGACCAACAAAAAAAAAAAAAGATGTTAGGTAGCAGCATATTTCAATTTTAAGAGCAGAAAGTGACACGATTTGACTGGCTCATGGTAGTATCTAACTTAATTTTGGCTCAGGTTTTACAAGCTGACTTTCAAAATCTACAACAAAACTCACAGAACTGCTTAAAAGCAAGATTTATTACTGTATAGGATAAATGCCTTACCACAAAAGACAACGCAATTTTATTCTCAAAAGCATAGTATTAAAAAATCTGCAGCTTTCAAATTCTGTATTTGACATTTATATTGCATGACATCCTTTGAAACAAAGATCAAATTAACATCCTTCTAGTTTTCAAATATTTTTGACTTCCACTATGCAAGTCTGATTTGATTATGAAATAGCATCTTACCAGTTGCTGTCATTTGTCCATTATTTAATTACTGCTTTCACAGTCACAGAACATAATTTTCCCAAGCACATCTTAAACATTTGTTCCAGAATCTATCTAGAGCGAATGTTAAAGGGGTTGGATGGGATTGGCTGGTTTCAGTGCTGGGGATGGAACGGGGAGGGAGGGAGGGGAGCACGGACGTGGCAGGGAAGGGTGGCGTCAACATTCAAATATCAAAGTTAATTCTAATCATTAAAAATTAACTGGATTTTTTTTTTTTTAAAGATTCATATACTGCCACCTGCATTAACTTCCTCTGTATCACGTTTAAAGGTTTTCAGAATTCATAGCCTGAGGTTTTTTCCATAGAAGAAATTTCTCCCTTTTGAAGTCTTAGCATGTTGCTTGGCAATATCATCCCACCCCCAGGAACACAACCATCACCCTTTTTGTCTGACTGTGTTGCACAGGTGCCCCATGCATCTAAAAACAAAGAAAAGCTCTGAAGCACGCTGACGTATCCGCAGTTACAGCAAGTACCAGAATAGAAGCTCAAATATACACTTCATACTACAGTCCTACAGGAAGTCAGAAACGTACCCTCCTGCTAAAGTATAAAATGAGCGTTCGGAGATATGTGCAAGGAATACAAATTTAATATATCCTGCACTAAGTGACATTCTGTTTGTTGCATAGCAACAGGAATCCACTGCAGAAAAACAATATGGAACTTTTTTTTTTTACTTGCCAAGCTACAATTAACCCCAGTCATTCTGAGAAGCAGAACATCCATAGCATAAACACTGCCCTCCCCACCAACCTAACACCAAGGCTAAGAGGCACAATCCTTGCTCTCTTTACATTAAAAGAATTCATTGCTACAGTGCACATGGCAAGCAATATTTTATTTGTAGTGTCCAAGCAAAAGTTCTTTAGATGCATTCTTAAAAAGAATTAAAAGTTCTTTGGTCTTAAGTGTGGAATGCTTTCAGCATTTTACATCAGATTTTTGTCTTACTATATACAAAAACAGAAGCTCCAATTCTAGAAGAAAAGCCTATGGCTTTATTTCAAAATAGTTTTGCTTCATTTTTTGTGAGGTCTTTGTTTGTTGCAGGTGATTGGTTTTGTTTTAAAAAAGAAAAAATATGAGTTTCAACTCAGACTACACTGAACTTAAGGTCTTATGAATTTTGAAGTATAACTGTGTGTGGAGATCTAAGCCACGTTCCTCCTCTTCAGAGATAAAGTTCCTGGTAAGATGATATGAGTTGCATGAAATCTCTTCCTCCTTCCCTGAAAGTGGGAAAACTGTGATCACTCATCTGGTTGGAAAACTGATACCTCATAAGGAATAAGGCAATACAGAAAACCAATTTCCTCTGATATTTTTGTTCTTCCTTTTTCTAAAGCCTTCCCCATTCTCAGGAAAGGCAATGGTGTTTCCCTGAGCTACAAACAAAACCTCTCGTGACTGAGCTTTGAGACAAGTTCAGTCCCACACTCACCCCAACTGCAGACATACTCAGAGCTCAGCTCAACTCTGAAGGCAAAATGCAAGATTTCAAATACATGGATGTTGACAGCTTATAAATAAATCATCAAACGTGAAAGGATTCCTAGAAGTTACACTAGCAGCTCCGTCTTCATTCATCCTAACATCACTTACAAAGTAAGTGCAATTTACTTAGAAGTCCAGGCAACAAAAGGCTGTAAGGCCCTAGATAGCATGGAACATACCATGCACAAGCAAGGTGTCTGTCCTCCCCAACACAGCCAAGGACTTCACATCCAACACCATCACTTCTCTGTGCATAACCAGTGAGCTGGGGAAAGGTCCAGTCAGGAACCAGCTGCTGTGCATTGAACACAGGCAGCACACAGCTGTCAGCAGCATGCACCAGGAGCAGTGTGTTCCCTTAGTGTTGGGACAGGAGGGAGCACGACGGGTAGCCTGTTCTGCACCTACCTTTCCTGAGACACACTGAGTGCACTGAAGGTGAGATATTCAGAGCATTCAGGGGTGGCTTACATGTGCACTCTTCTATCCTGCAATGACTAACTAGAACTAGGGGCTTCAACAGGGCAAGAGTAAAATCCTACTGTTATTATTAAACATGAGTTATGTCCTAAGATGCAATCCTTGCAACACAACCCACTTGTTTCTGCAACATACAGATTTACCTACATGCAGTCATAGTAGTGACCACCTCTCCACAAAAACTACTCAGATGGGCTCCTCAAACAAGGCATGCTGAGTGTTTATTCCAAGGATTTCCAACAGTCAGACACTTCAAAGGAAAATACACCCTTACACAGGAACAGGAACATTTGACAAAGTAGCTTCATACTTCCACTTTTTGACATTTTTCTCTGCAATGCCATCTCCACTCCCTTTATGCAGGCCCTGTGTTTGCAGAGTAATATGAGAAACAAATGACAATTTCAATAGGTCCTACACATGCTTCCTTTCAAACATCTCATTCTAGCAAATACTGTATTTGGTCAATACCCATAAAAAACAGAAGCCACAACACTACCTACCTGTATTTGCAACATGCCTGCAACAACCCATACAGTACAAAACCTCCACATGGTGTCTCCAAAGAATTGAGTAACTTTCCCAAGAACGGAGCACCCAAACATTGGAAGTTTGCCTGTGTCCCATTGCCCATCAACACAGCAGTTGATGTAATAAAAGATACTGCCTCTCCCTACAAAACCTTTGTCTTGTTTATATCCTCAGAGCAACACAGCTACAGCAACAGTACTCATAACCTGCAAAACAACCTGTTTACCTTACTGCCATCCATTTGTGGGCGTATCTATTGTTGGAAACGGTGGCAGCAGCAGAACTCAGAATTGTTCCATCACTGAGTAACAGATGTAGAACAAATAAGAAATATACATGAGTACCCAGCAGTTTCAAAGTTGCCTTTTGAGTCTCCCAAACCAAGAAGGCCAAGACAAGCTGCTCTTCCAAACTCTATACTAGCCTAAGATACTGGCAAAATACAAAACGAAGCCCCAGAACACAGCAGTAGAAACTTTCCCAGCTTATAACATAGTTGCAAGGTACCATGTAAAGTCCAGCAGTAACAACTTTGGGTGTAATTCATAAAGGAAGCAGTTAACTGAGCTGGTCACTGAACTGAAGGCTACAAGACTCATCACACTGCACTGTGGACAGCAGAAGGAACAATGGCACTACCACAGTCCCTCAGAATACACCAAGGGACCTTCAAATTGCAAGATCTGATATACTTCTATTTATTTAATGCTGCTTCTTCTTCCTCAATCTTCCATCAAAATCTTCATCTAAAACCCACTACTGCATTTCCCAGTCAGCAGCTACAAATCCAAGAAGACCACTGAAGGTGCTGTAAGACCTCTTTCTCAAACACCCCCCAAAATACGTACCATTGAAGCAGCAGCTGAATCACTGGGTTCAACTTCTGCTTAATTTTATCAGCAACAACTTACTCTCAAGCGCTCTAGTCATTCATCTGTTCTTTCTTTTACTTCCAATTACGCACGGATTCCCAGCTATCTTTTCAAGGTTATTAACCTCCTAATGTACTTCCTTGACTCTCCCTTGTTCGCAAGAGCAGTAAACTGGACAGGCCTTTACCGTCCTCGCCAGTCCCTCAAACAGCTGGCTGTAACCAAGGGAAGAGCAGGGACCACCACACACAGTGACTACTGTATTCATTCACTCTCCGTTTCAGACCAAACGGTTCATACCCGAGTAGTAAGGCAGGTCTGTGTTTAAAACACATTTCTTACGCACAGAATGGAAATGCAAAGTATCATCTGCTTCCTGCGCTATTCTCACGTTCCCCTCACAGTGATTTGACTAAATACAATTTAGTATCAGCGGGTAACGCTAAATTAAAATGCGATACAATAACTTCTTGTGTTCTGACTATATTCCAAGTTGTCTATGAAAGCAGGAACACTCTGGAAACAAAAAAGTATCTCTAAACTTAATTTAAAATAACAAATCAGTCCTTTTGCTAGACTAGTATACAACTACAACCAAACTATACGTACCCTAAAGTAGAATGTTTACTGATTAGACTCACACACGCAAAAGCTGCAGGGTTCAGCAGTGTTCATGTTAGCAATGGTGCTGTCATTCACTACTTTCGTTTATTATCTCTGCCATACTTAGGTTCATTTGGACTAGGTTTCACTGTTTGGCAAGTCTGGCCACACCATTTATTTCAGACAACAGATAACAATGTTTATTCTGAAGTTGTGAAATTCATTTTTACTTAATCTACAGTAGCCAAGGGCAGTTTTCTAGAAATGTTTTGCAAATGCATTCAAGAAGAAGTTTTCCTAGTAAAGTTTCACTGTGTTCAATTTTAAGTTCAAATTCAACAAGTTTAAAAAAATAACAAAAACAAACCTATTCCATTAACTTCAGTTGAGTACTTTTACAGAAGAGTCAGCGTTGTTTAACGGTTTGCCAACGGATTGTATACTTCTGAAATACCAGCAGGAATTCAGCAGAGGAGAGGAAACAAAAGATGTACACATCACCATGCACTGTTCATAAAAGACTCAGCTTTTAAAAGAAAGCAAAGAAGGGGGAAGATTTTTATAGAATAAGGAAATACACCATGAAAACAAGTTTTCAGAACAACTAGCAGTGTATATTCTCCACTGTAACGCATCACTGACATGAACATGATCGGTGGCTAGAATGGAAACTCTTGCCAGTCTACAGCTGGAAGCTTGGTACCTGAAAAACATCCCATGATTTCAAAATAGTCATTTCAAGAATCAGCAATTTGGAGAAGCAATGCTACTAAGTTCAAGGCCCTGATTTACTCCAATGATACGTTGAATTCAGATTTGCAAAAAGCCAACCAGAAAGTTGAATGCAACCTACCAATACCAAGCATCTCTTCCATCAAGGCCAGTAAAAATACCACTAACCCAGTGGTATTGAAAGTTTTGTTGAAAGTAACAAGATGCAACAGAATCCTAATCACCTTCCTTCCCATTTAGTACTTGCATTTTCAATGCCATACAATAAGAGCAATGAAACTTAAACTTAAATGGAGGTCTCCACAAATATTTGATACTAGTGGATACAACCACATACAGTGACATACTGCTCTACACAACTGAAATACAAAAGCTTTTACCAGTAGTTCAAGTGTGAGAAGACCACAATAAAACACTCCCGTAACTACCTGACCTTCAAAGTGTTCCAGCTAAAAATCTGTTATCAGAGCACAGCAACCTGCAATAAAGTGAGAGATGGCAGCAGTCAGTGGCCTAAAGAAATTTAAGTATTAAACTAAACTTTAGGATATTGCTTTAAGAACAATACATACACAGAAATTGATTTCTTCTAGAAAGACAATACTTCTCTGGCTGCTATAAAGCTATGGTTCAGGTAAAACAGAGGCTTTAGCTACAATGGTGATTACTCCTGTTATTTTCATTATTCTGTTAAAATCAAGAGTTTTAAAACTACTACTTTTTTAAACTAGTTCTGAGTGTACTAGCCACCATGCAACCAGCAAGGCTCACCTTCTCCGTGGCATTTGCAATAAGTATAGATTACTTTGCAATCCGATTCCAGAAACCAAAAAGCAGTTTCATATTTGTGAGCAACAGAACGAGAGAATGTTTGAAACAAAATCCTTCCAATCTTGTTTGTGCTGCAAACTAGGAGTTTAGAGTTTATTTCTGGCAGTACATCAGTCCAGCAAAATAACATTTTCGTATCACGCTCCAGAGCGCAATCAATTTCCACTTCCCTCCCCCACACTTCACTGGGTATCAGCACCTTTCTTTACCATCATTTGAAAAACAAAAACATGAACAAACAAAACAAAGCCACAACACCAATCCACAAACTTAGCAGAGAAGCATGCCAGCTTTGGACTAAACTGAAATAGTAAGCAAGCTTTGCCTGGAGAATTTTCCATACATAAAACTAAAAAGCAGATTTTTGGGGCCTGAATATTGATTATGGGGTTGTGTCTGGTATTTTGGGCTTTCATTTTTCCTTCAAGTTAACCCTGCCTAAAGACTACTCACAGAGAGCAATGGTACCTGACCTCAACTCCTTGCATTGCCTCACGCATCGATTCCCAAGGTGTACTTAAAACTAGCAGTTCAACTGGGCAACCCAACCCACAGCAAACTGACAGGTGATCCAATGGCACCCTGAACAACTTCTGCGCCACACTGGCTCTGCTGTTTGGGCAGTAATCTCAGGAAAACATTACATTTTCTCACAAGGAGCAGTTCCATAAGCTGCCTGTGTCTGCAGAATTGTAACACTTAGAGCACCAGGTGCATAACACTGTCAAAAGATGACGTGCATGATTTTCATTTATTTCCAGGAACTCTGTATACATTAAGTGTGAAACAGCCACAAGTAAGACTTGTAATGACTCCGGGCACAGGGGCTACCAACTAGTAGAAGGATTAATTAGAAATACCTGAAATAAAACTGAGCATTTTCATCTAAAACCTGCATATTGGTATAGAGCATTTTAGAACAAGACAGAACAAAGTCAGTTACTTAGATACACATTTTTATTCTTCAAGTTAGAAAATCTGAAAGTTAAGGTGTTGCAGCTCTTTCCAAAAGGAAAAAAAAAGATTCTCTCTATGTTACTCAACAAAAAAAGAGCTATTCACAAAACTGGTTGTTTTCCAGACTGGTGAGAACACATGGGGAACTGAGGCAAGGAGAGCCACCAGGGACACGGCAGCAGCCTCTCACCTGGCAGTTTCAGTACTGCCAGCTAGAAAAGTGGCTCTGCTCCCATGTTAGTCCCAAGGGAGATGCCAACAGCCCAAGAACACAGCAGTTTTATACAACTCACAAGGACTGGCAGGGAAATGGAGGGGTGGAGTAGTTAAGTGAGGTAGGCATCTGCAAAAATTACTTAAATATACTGCAGCTGTTCAACAAAGCTTGCATGACTTGTCTCCGCTGCATTTACTTTTAGCTAGCACTAAAACAATTCTACTTTTTTTTTTCCAATTCAACATAAAAAGACCATATATTTTACATCCTCTTAGCACTAAAGCACTCTTACAACCTCTACCTGTCTAGCTGCTCAGAGAGCTGGCACACGCATTTCTCCACCGAGTGGAAGCAGGCATGAACTGTCAAGAGCAATTCCAGAAGAAAGGTCACAGTAAAGAATAATATCTGTTTCAGAAAATACATTTGCTCTCTAATAATGAAAGCAAATGACTCTATCCAGCAGTTCAATAACCCACTTCTACAGCAGTTCTGCATGAGTTGTGCTGGCATGGCAAGAAGCACTCCCCAGCACTAAGTACCTCCAATCACATGCCTAAGGCAGTGCAGACATACGTCACTTTGGGCACAAGAGTGTTACAAAGGCACCCACTGAAACAGGTGCTGAAAGAATAATAATTCTCCTTATGGAAGTGCAGAAGAAACGCTTTCATGCAACAGCAGCCTGAAGCAGGCAGCTAAGCAGCAGAGACCTGGCCTCCACTAACACTCAGGATGAAGCCCTGAGTCAGAGCCAAGACAGGACTTGCGCACATTCCCTTCCAGAGAGCGTTCCTGGGCTATACATACTCCCAGACCATTTCTAATATTTAGAAGCTGACAACATAATTGTTAAGACAGTCATAAATAGCTTTTTCAAAGAACAACAGCTGTATTCTGACTCAAGCATCCTCCATTCACACAGTCATCTCTTAAAGACTTACACTTTTACTATCAAAATAATTCACTAAACTCAATCCAGAGACCTTGAGGGCAGAACAGCTGTCAGATCCTGTATCAGGTGGGCAGAAACATCCAGTTCAAAAATGACTTTCTATTGTCACAAACACAGCACTAGCTAAAGTCTGCACTTGTATCAGACAGCTGATGACTCAGTCCATCTGGTAGTTTACTTAAGAACAAGGAAAGTAACCTGAATTCTTGCACCTACCTGAAACAAACTGCCTACACCTCCAATTTTGCTCCTGAGATGGGAGCAATTTTAGGAATGGTATTGGTTGCACTTACGTGTATCCGGTCTAAATTAACTGCCTGCTTGCACTTCCAACATCTTGTCAAATATTTCTTAGGTAAATTAAGCTTTTTACTCCAAATATGCAATTTGTGCAAGTATTGAAACTAAAAGAAAGGCAAAATTCCAAAGTGTGACCCTACATTTTGATGTATACGCTAACATGCCACTGAAATTAATGATTCTTTCTACCCTAGTACTTTCCCTGAAGTAACAGCAGTTGCTGTACAGTGCAGTTCAGTCTGCTGCAGTCACTGCTAACATTCTGTTCTTGCACACTCACTTTTCTAGAAACCGTACGAAATGTACATGGGATTCCTCAAGAATTCCCAGTTCTAACAAAGGTACACGTCTTGCTACTTCTGCCATGGGCTTTCACTCATATATTAAAGATGTAAAAAAACAGCAAGTATGGTATCAGACATCTTAGCACAGCATTTGAAATATAATGAAGGCTTACTAACCCAGGCACAAAACACACTGACTTTTAAATAACATTAATTATATCCTAGAACAACATACTTGAGCAGAAAAGCTACTGAAAGCAAGGAGAAATTTTAATATGAAAGGCCACAAATTTAACTTCTTATTTTGAAAACACAAGTGAGGATATGACATGATTTTCTATAAAGGAAAGAAATCTGTAGTAATTTAGCTGCTTGCCCTATCTAAATATAGCAAGAACATTCACACACACAACACGCATAGTAGCCCATCGTAAACACAAACGAATTCTGAGCTCTGGAAAACAAACGAGCTCTGGAAATACTAGAATTAAAAATAGATAAAAAATACTGTTTCCTTCCCAGTTCCTGAAACTTGGGTAATGAAACCAGATGAAGCAGTCGGCTTTCTGACTAGCACACTAATGAAAAACAATTCTTTCCCACACAAAGAAATGGATGTAGAAACCCCAAGAGAAAGCTGTACAGTTTGATTAAAAAAGTCAGTATCTTGGAAAGCTCATTTGTTTTCATTGGAGTTAACATACCAAATGAGCTAGACACCAAAAAAACAACACAGCATTTTTAAGAGCATTCAGTTAACCTTCATTGTAGAATCCCAATTCTACAGTGCTATGTTTATCAGCTTCCATAACACACATCTCAATACATCCTTCCATATCATCCTGTTTACAGACGAGCTTCTTGCCTAAACACGAGGGGAAGCTATTACTAAAAGCAAGGCACAAAATTGCGCTGTTATTTATACTTGAACTACTTCTTCCCACCACCACAACCCAATTGGCTAAAAAATGGAAACCTCACAGAACATACCTATTCCTGGATACCTACTGTAAGTGCATGCAGGAAACTTTATGAAGAGCAGTACTCAGCCAGCTAACCACAACAAGAGAACTGAAAACAAACTCTTTACCCAAACAGGGGGGCTTCTATTCGAGCTGTGTCCTGAACCAAGTAACTGCACACTGAGGCTAGTAGACCTTTTAACTGGGATACTAATAAGGTTTATCAGCAACCTACAATTCCTAATAGAGACAACCCAAAGATCACATAGTTTTGATTCAGATACAGAACAGACTACTACAAGAACTCACTCCTGTGGTCAGCTTGCACTGACGATGTTTGTGTCCTACCTAATTGTTGGTTATTTTACACTACAAATATGCTCCCTACGATGATCTTTAGTTCTATTCAACGCAAGTAGTTAGCTCTTTGGTAACTGATCACCTGGGCAGCCCAGACAAGATGAGAGATATGAACATGAAAGCCTCACACTTATTTCAGGCTCGAGGTGACTGAAGATTGGGCTCTCGCACACGTCGGTGCCAAAGAACATGACAGAAACAGCGGTTCTGGAGAGAGAGCTGCAGCTCACCTCTGAATTACATCCAGTATTTCTTTTTGTATTCACTGGAGCACCAATTGCATACTTACTTACAGAACAGCAAGAGCAGAATGCAGTTTGTGCATTTCAGGGGGCCATTAACAACATGTCAAAAGGATTTTTAAGTAACACCTACAAACAGAGCTCTATAGGAAGCCACTCTACTGTCCGCTTTTCCCATGCACCTTCTCACTCCCCATCAGGACTTACCTTGACCAGCACATGCCCGTTAAAACACATTGCCCAAGCTTAGCAGGGTGTGCAGGTATCAGTTTGAACACGTTTCAGAACGGCAGCATCAATCCTAGTCTAAACAAGTCCAAAGGGAGAGCGCACAGTGAAAGCTTCCCGTTGTACAGAGTTGGAGCAATTAAACAAAACCAAGTCAATTTAATAGTGCCTCTATAGAGAGAAAACACTGCTTTAACCACATCATTTTCTTAGCTTGCGCAGTTTAATTGGTACAGCTTGTTTCTCTCTTTAAGCAGCCCTGGGATCGAGCCTTTGAAGTCAGATTTCTTTGGAACGCCCAAGGACCGCTCAGCTCAGTGTACCCACTCAACTCGCAGCCCCGCTCCCCCTTCCCAGCTCGCCCTCCTGTGCCCAGCAGCAGGGAGAGGTCTCGGGCACAATGGGCTCATTTGCCTACATTTATCACTGCTCCAAGCCAACCGTTCAAACATCTAAACAAGCAACCTAAGGGCAGGTTCAGCCCAGGCACTTCCCTGTTACACCAGGTAGGAAGAATACCTGCACTGCCTCCCAGCTGGCAGAGCTCCTGGGGCACACACAGCGGCACAGCCCTGTGCAGCTTCCTCCACCCCGCACCAGCCACAAAGTGCTTTTTGCCAGCAGAGAAGCCAGATGCACACGGGGCCCCTCGAGAGGTCTGTCCCAGCCCCGTGAGGCTGACAGCATCCAGGGCTGTCAGAGCCAGCGGTGAAAGCCCCGTCCGGAGGGCTGGGTAAGTTTAAGCTGTAACTTCGTACTTGTGGGGATCCGACTGCCACAGAGCGACATGAATGGGAGAAAACAGCCTGGCACAGCGTAAAGCGAAGATGAGAATAACGCAGCACATAAATACAGCTAACAAAGAGAGCGGGAGGGAAGCACGGGGGCACACTTCTCAATGGAACAGCGGGGACAGCTGTTTGCTCCCCTGCTCCCAGCCGCAGGGCCACCCTTCGCGTGGTGAAAAACCTTCGAGCCCAAAACCGCAACTGCGATTTGACCGTAAGGGAGGCCAAACTGCGCCGGTCACTTTTCTGCAGCAGAGGAATCCGCAGGTTCCCCCCCGCGGCGCTCCGCAGGGCCCCACGGCCGCCGCAGCACAAAGGCGGTCCCGAGAGCCCCCCTCACCGCCGGGGACGGTGCGGGGG
>WBMW01001901.1:997900-1029891 GCA_013396635.1 Penelope pileata | reverse complement strand
TGAGGGGCACCGAGGCCGGGGACGGGGCCGCCCATCGCCGCCGGGGGCGGGGAGAAGCGGGCCCAGGTGAGCGCTGGGAGAGCCTTTGTGTGCGGCCGCCCCCGCGCGCGTGTGCTGTGCGCCGGGGAACTGCACCCACTGCTGCCGGGAGGGGCGCGAGGGGTCGTCCCGCTGCTCGTGGGGCCTCACCTCAGCGGTGCTTGCGGTTCTGGGTGCCACAGTGCGAGGAGGGCAAGGAACTGCTGCAGTGTCCTAAGGAGGGCTGCAAGATGGGGAAGGGTCTGGAGGGCAAGGTGCTTGAACAGCAGCTGGGGTCCCTTGGTTTGTTCAGCCGGGAGCAGAGGAGGCTGAGGGGAGGCCTCATGGCGGCCTGCAGCTCCTCACAGGGAGCGGAGGGGCAGCGCTGAGCTCTGCTCTCTGGGGACAGCGACAGGGCCCGAGGGAACGGCAAGGAGCTGTGTCAGGGGAGGGGCAGGTGAGGGTGAGGGAAAGGTTCTGCACCAGAGGGCACGGAACAGGCTCCCCAGGGCAGTGGGCACAGCCCCACACTGCTGGAGTTCAAGGAGCACTTGGACACTGCTCTCAGACACAGGGTTTAGATTTTGGGTCGTCCTGTGTGGAGCCAGGAGCTGGGCTCCATGATGCCTGTGGGGCCCTTCCACCTCTGGGTCTCTCAGTGACTGAGTGCTCCTCAGGCAGCGGCACTTCAACCCTGCTGTCCCTCAGCCAGGTTCTGTCCAGCACTGCGTGCCCGCTCTCTCTGGGCTCAGTTGATAGAAATGAGGAGCAGGGATCTTCCTAATTTCACACAGAATCCCAGAACCATAGGGGTTGGAATGGGCCTCCGGACATCCCCCAGTCCAAACCCTGCTAAAGCAGTTCCCTACAGTAGGTTGCACAGGAAGGCATCCAGGTGGGTTTTGAATATCTCCAGAGAAGGAGACTGCACATCCTCTCTGGGCAGCTGTTCCAGTGCTCTGCACCCCTCCGGTGACATGGCAGCCACTTTGTGCTTTTGCACCACTGATTTCATTTTTCCTTCACAACTGCCATTGTTTTCTAGGATTCAGTAGTTAAAAATATATGGGATATGAGAAACAAATGCATACATACCTTCTTCATAAATTTCTGGATTTTTAGATATAAAAGGGTACAGAATTTAGAAATGATACATAGCTTCTTTATGTATTGCTGCTGTAGGTTTCACAGATTGGTTTTTGGCCCTGAGTCTCACCTACCTGGCACCACGCTTACAGCGCTGCCTTGTTCAGCATGGCACCTGGGACAGGGCCACCCGCGGTCAGGTGAGGGCTTCAGTGACACCACAGAAGCACAGCTAGCCAAGGAAAAAAAAAAGTTTATTGTCAGAAAATACTAATTCAGAGAAAAGGATAGGCTCTGAAATTCGAGCTAATGAACACCAATTCAGTAAGGAAATTAACATGTTTTTACTGGCATAGGGATGATGTCAATGAAAATGTATCTGTAGAGGTGAATCACAAAATGCAGATGAGTAATCAGACAAAAAGCAGCATCATAGTCTTAAAAATTAAGTGGGTACCTTCGACAACAATGTACACGCAGTCTGAAATAGGGGACTCGAATCTGCTAAATACATCTCTCTGAATTGCTTCCTTTAAATACTCAGGACGCTAGTGACTGACTGTGGACCTTATGAATCTCACCAAATCAGGGATTTTCCAAGGTCTGTGGCTACTGTAACACCGGAATGTCCTCCAAATAAAAGGTTTGAAAAGTAAACCATTCTGTCAGTGAAAAATATCTCGAAGCAGCCAAATATAAATGTGAAGATCTACACCTAACTGATGCGTCTATGCATCCATATAGATATATCCAAGATACATATCTAGCTGGCTGTAGAAGATACATCAGTAGAAAGAACAGCAGAGATGTTTGGAAAGGAAGGATTCTGTTCTGAGATCCCAGCTGTTCTGCACTAGAAAAATCAGGATGCTAATGCGATTGTTCTGTTGTGACTGTTCAGTCACATTAGTCACATCTAAAGGAAGTTTGGCTGTGACAGGTATGTAAAAAAAAACACCAAAAGTATGCCTGAGCAACAAGTCTGCCTGAGAGGGAATGAAAATAGCCAGAAGCTATTACTCCTGAAAAAAAAAAAAAAAAAAAAAAAAAAAAAAAAAAAAAAACAACTATTATCATTATTTGCATTATATTGCTTGGTGTTCTTAGCCAGATCAGATATGGCCATAGCTTGATTTCTCAAGACATGCTGTGTAGTAGAATAGAACTTGTAAAAATGCCAGAAGAAACATTTTGCATGCCGGTATCACAGATGTCACCAAGTGCAAAGTCATGCTGGATGCTAGCTTAGTCAAAAATCCCATTGAATTAATCTGTAACAAAATACTAAATCTGCAGGAACTCATATTAGCAGTTATATGAGAAGGAGTGCAGCCAAAATGATATAGGGCAGAAATCAAGAACAAATGTTGAGCATCTTTTTATTTCCAGGTCCATTTAGCGATGTTATTGTCAAGAAATTAAAATAGCTTAGCAGAAGAATGAGTTAGTGCCATGTACATACTTATGGTTCTGCATTACGTATTGAGAAATCTGTAATCTCTTTTAACTGGCCCACATGTTCCCAAGCTGTAATCATTCGATGTGTCCAAGCCACTTTGTGCAACCCCACCATCATCTGTCTCACTGGCGGTATCCTCCAGTGGTAGAACATGGGTGATAAAGCCCTCTGCAGCACCTCCCACGTCTCTCCCTAACTGCAGTGACAAAAAGGATGTGGCAGAAAGCCTTGGTAGCTGGTGGCGTCACACTAATGACGTAGGGCTGCTGACAGCTTAAGAGGCAGAGGCACATAATGGCTTTTCTAATCTGTGTCAGAGTGGTGTTTCTACCTTCCTTCCTTGCAATGCAAGCAGCTCAGAACACCCAAAAGCCACTTTGCATCCCTCCCTCTTGCATTTTCAGATGTGCCCAACAGCCAAGCTCAGGTTGGCCAGTACAGCGTGCCTCCACTCCCGACAATGCAGTGGAGGCCTTATGAATACTAGAGAGATGGCTCACCCAGGCATCAACCAGAAGAGAACGTGTTTCTGCTTAGCACCAGCCAGATGCAAGAAGCTTGGCAGGCTGCTCCTGAGCAAACCCAGCCGAGGCTGGTCTCATATCATCAGCATGGATCACCCTCAGTACAGGATGAGGAGGATGCGTGACTAACGTTCTGGTGACTGGGGGAATCCAAAAGCTTCAAAAAGCAGAGTAATCCCTCCTCTCACTGTGAGGTTTCCCCAGATTCTCCAAACCAATCTTCCGTTTTGCAGTCTTTGTTTCTCTGAAAAGTCTGTCTGTGTTTAAGACAAAAAATTAGCTGAGTTCTTCACGTCTCACAACAGTCAGTGTCCTAGGACAGCAGAGATTATGCAAGATCCCTTTGGCCTTCTTTAATGCTCTGAGAATAGCATAATGCAGGATGCACATCAGAGAGGTTTCTGGAGTGGGGGGAAGTGGGTTTCTTGGTGGTTTAGGGTTTTTTGAAGGTTATTGTTCTTTTTACTTAATGCATCTAGAGTTTGGTTTTTGAATATGTAGGAAAAGACTTTTTACTTCGCTGGTTGGAATTACTTTCTGTAGAACTAATATAGAAAGAAAATGCAATTTACTGTATAATAGAAATGAGAGAATTGCAAAAACAAAGCACTTTCAGAGAGAAAGCTAATGCCTTCTCTCTGGTGATAGTGACGGTATTTCCAAAAATAAATGGTGGGCTAAAAGAAAATGGCTCAGACAGTGTGCTCCTGATAACAATCCTGTTAAGATTATCCAAACAGAAGTGAATTAAATAATGTAATGTATTATTCTCATCACTGATTATGGCAATCTATTTTAGAAATGTATATTTTGTCCTAGACCAGACACAGAGCTGACGTTTGCACCAACTCCATGGGGTTCAACAAGATGAGGATCAGACTGCTATGAAGATAGTTAAAATATACTGGCTGGCATAATTCTTCCTGTCCTCTTCTTCCTTTCCCTCACTCCCCAGTCATTTTCAATCTCAGGTTGCCACAAGTTGGTTGGCTGCTGAAGTGTTGCAGAGCACAACATGAAAGGAAAGGCTTTCAACCAAAAACTCTTTAGCTTTATTTTATTTATGAAACTATGCAGTATTTCTCAACCATCTTCTGGGGAAAAGGGAGTAAGCTGTCTCTAAAATTCTTCAAGAATGCTAAAACAAACAATTATAATTACTGGGATGACTCAGCAGATAAATACAGCAGTAGTCAGCAAGGACTTTCCCTAATGGAATCATATTTTTGTTTTATTGTAAAAAAAAAAAAAAAGGCAAAATAACATCACCAGAAAAGGAATCAAATCGTTCACTATCAGACACAGTCCTTTGAATTCCAAATGTGAATCTCAGTCTTTCTGCCAGCATACCCTGCTCCTTGTTATACAAGTAAACAATGTATAGATCTTCCATCAAGCACATCAGAAGAGGAATGAAAACAACAGCTGAAGCTTTCCACAGTGCCTTTCCAACCAGGTTCCTAATGGTGCCCCTTGTACTGTCAAATAGCATCAGCAAATCTAACCACAAACCTCTGTAGACGTGAGTCTGGAGTATGGTATGTGTTTTTCAGTCTGTTCCCAGTGTACTCAAATATTTAAGCAAAAATTCCTTAAATAAAAAGGGATTGTTTTTCCCCCCTAGAAGTACCATGAAAAGAATTTGTATTGTGCTGCAGGCTATTCTGTGAGGGCTGATGCCTCTTTTTGTGTAAGTTCTATCAAATGCAAATCAATGCGTTGTGTACTAAGCGTAAAAACACTTTTCTGACATTGAGATAAATTATGATTGTTGTTTTGACCCTTGTCTTCCATTCACCTCCACTCCACTGCTGACTTTTGTGGTTTCTGAGGTGACATGTTGATTTAGGACCACTGCGATAGACCAATCTCATCTCTTACTTTCCATCTACTTTTATATTTTTATCCCCTAATGGTCTTATTTGCCACCAGCCTGCATTATTCTTATGCATTACCAATAAAATTTATTCATTATGTTCTTTGCTCTCCCTTGCTAATGTCTTAGAACAAATTGTGCTCTGCTGCTTTATCGTATGCTGGAGGAAAGTCCAGGCACAAAGCTGGCCCAGGGTTTGGTTAAGATGGTTTTGAGCCATCTTTTCTTACAACGCCAGATGAGTTATGTTTTAAGTTCCTCAACTACAGCCAAGGATTTGAGCCATTATTAATTAGCTATTATTAATAGTTGCTAAGTGCCTATGGTGCGCTTGTAGCATGAAGAAAACAAAGATGCCTAGGCCTCTTGCCTAAAAGACCTATTACTCCTTATGGTTTGTCTACACTGCAGCCCCCATATCCGAGCTAGCTTCAAAATACTTAGCTCATATCTGGTGTCAGTTACCTGCTACATTCTAGCTGAAACAGCACTGAGCTGTGCAAACAGCTGCTTATCTTGCTTCTTGGCCCCAGTGCCGGCTGGGATGTGGCTTAGCAGAGCATTGTTTGCTTCACCATATCCCTTCCTTCTGTCAGAATTTAAGCAGACAGATGCCAAAGGAGTTGGAAGCCTGTACCAAATTTCACCAATTTTAAGCTACTTTGCAGTTTAATGGGCAAATTAAAAAAAAAAAAAAAAAAAACAGCTTTGCAAAATGCACTGTGACACTATAGGAATATCCTACTCTGACTTCATTGTAAACGGGTTCTGTCTTTCGACAATCTTTCTTCTCTCTCCTCCCTTCTATTTTAGATGACTGACAACACAGTTACTATTGCTGGTTAGTTTCCATTCACTGCAAAGTTGGAATAACTTACGATAAAAGTACTGTCCCAGTTATAGATGAATGACAACACTTTTACTATAGTTTGTTAGTTTCCACTGGCTGCGAAGTTGGAATAACTTGCAACAAAAATAATGTCCTGATTATAGATAAATGACAACACTTTTGCTATTGTGAGTTAGCATCTGTTGAGTGCAAGGTTGAAAGTACGTTACAATAAAAGATATTGTTCCAATTAAGGTAGAAACTGACTAAGATGATGATAACCTCTTTACTCCTTTCCAGCACTGCAGATTTTGCTTTCTGGCAATAGCTATAGCCAACTCCATAATTTGGATTTCAAATTTAGTAAGTGATAAATCATGCATGAGACCCAAAATATACAAAGCAGCAGTTGCAAAAATATTCTTCTTCAGTATTTTAGAAAGAACATCACAAAAATGTTTGCCAAATGAATTAACGTTTCTATAAAAAGACATGAAGAAACGAGCTCTTAAGAGATTACAACACTAACACATGCCGTTATTATTACTATAACTAGTTACCAGCGATTTCAAAACTAAGACACACTCTGGAAGATCAATGAGAAGGAATTCCTTGCAACTGGCCCTAAGTCACACTTTCAGGGCGACGCATCAGTATCAGCAACAATCACTGTCTCTGTCGAGTGTTTGTTCTCCACTTCCTGTTAGTTTAGCTCCCGCGTTTCATAAATACAATCGCATAAACAGTGATGGATGTTTTCCTGCTTCCTCCAGCCTTAGATAGAACAGAACCATCTTCTCTATTTCCTATTTCACAGCGGTTTTCTAAGCCACTCATACTGATTGTTTGCCACTGGCTGGCATGGTACAGTCAGGAATTTTGGTGCTGTGGTCAACTCACTGTTTTCTGAGCATACCTTTCACTAGAAAGTACTGCCGGACAGGCTATGTTCAAAAAATAAAGGTATAAAGTTTTATCTTGGGCTTCTTGAGACATCACCTATCCGTAAAACATCAACCACTCCATGTCAGTAACTAAGATTCATCAATGTTCCCATAGCTCAGCTTCTTGAAGGCCTCCACTATCATTTTGCAGCTTTGTTCGAAGCTCCCTCCAATGTTCCTAGTCCTGGGTGCACAAACCCAATCTCTTTACTCAATGTGCAGCCAGCTGTTCTTTGCTCCTGAATATGCAATCAGAAATCACATCTCACTTGACCATTTCTACTAGGGTCATTGCTACTCTAACAGATTCTGTGGATATATAATAACAAGCAGGTAGCACCAACTGTGTGAAGAAAGGCTGATTTGCAATACAGCCCGAAGGGATGCTCAGACAATCATTTTATTTAATTGTCATGATTGGCTGAACATTTCTAACCCTTTAATTGTGAACAGAGGTTGCCTTGTGCAGTGAAATGATTCTTATAACAATGAGCCATTCATTCTGCTATGACTACACCAGTGGGTGGAGGGGAAGTGCCAGCTTTGTAATGTTTGAAATTATTATTATTAAAACAATGTTACAGCTAGGATATTGGCATATCTGCAAAGAAATAAAAAGCCTTCCATCTCTTACCTGTTTGTGCTTTAGAACCACCCTGAGCTGGTAGGAACAATAACCATTAGCATCTAGTGGAGATGGTGTACTCATGAAATCATCAGTAATAGGAACTGATGTGATGTTGAGAGAACATGCTCAGATTAAAAAAAAAAAAAAAAAAGATGAGAAGCTTCTCCTTTTTCACAAGAGGTGATTGATAGGGTGAAACCAGTGCAGAATTAAGACTAAAAGTGATGCTCTGGAATCATTGCCTGAAACTTTTACAGAGAAGTAAGACATTTTACCCTGGTAAACATATTATGGGTTGCATTCATATATTAATTAAGTAAGAGGTGTTCTTCCCCCCTCTTACCTATTGATCCCTGAGGACAACCTGAAGCAGTTGTTTTTTTCAGGAGGACTGTGCTGGTTCATACTGCAGGAAGCCTTGGACATGAGACTCTGCTTGAGCATTCGTATGACCTTATTCTGTAAAGCCTTTAATTTGTTGTATTTTCAGGTAAATTTTTGAATGGATCTTTGAACTCACAGAAGCAAGGAAATTATCCTACATGAGTTTTCTGAATGAGCCAGATCTTTAGCACGCACAAATCAGATGAAGCTGACCCATATAAGCTCCCACCTTCCAGCGGGACATTTCTTCTTTCCTTTGGTTTCAAACATAGCAGTGCATATTTCCATTTACATGAAGATCTTTTACATCAATTACATCTGATCCTTATGCTATAATTAAGATCCCTTTGCACAGAAAAAGTGGTTTGAAAATGCATTAATTAATTAAATTAAATAAGCACACAAGAGACTGCCCTGGAGTTTCTGTTCCTCCTCTAAGAATTTTGTGAAGTTAGCTGCAATTCACACAACTGCTGAGCTTCATAAGCATTTCTCCCTCACATTCTCTGAGTTTCGCCTTTTGCACATCTTACTGGTTTCTGTGAGAGCTCACAAGTAGCCACAAGCGTGTTTCCGTTCCTATATCCTGCCATGTACATTTGCTAAATCCTGTATTAGAGGTTCTCCTCAAAAGCTAAGAACTTTCTCTGACCTTGTTTTTACCTACCAAGTTCTGTGGGCATACTCTCCTGAGACTCTGACCTCGCTTGTCTAATGATTTCTATCCAGCTAGTGCATTCTCTTTATGGCAGCTGTATGAAGAACCCGTAAGAACCAGGAAAAGGCTTGCGTGTGTAGATTCAAAGGACTTGAATCTCAGAGCAGATCATTCACAACACAATAAAATAAGACTCATCTTACTTAACTGTCCAGTGTTGCATTTCATTGTCTCTTCTCCTGTTACTACATTAAAAAACCTTGTTTATTTAACATTAAATTTATTATTACAGCTGTGAAATTGGATAGGAGTCTTAGGTGGGAGCAGAAACTATAGAGTAATTGCACAGCAGTGGTCATTAGTAGGGGAAGACAGAAAGCAATACTTGGATGGGAGCAGTGGTGTTCCCAGCGCTACAACAGAATTCGTCAAAACGCCGAGTTCTCTGAGTATTCACCTCAAAAGAAAGAACCTTTGACACTATCTCACTTTGCCATGACTTTGTCCAGATTGTCCAAAATATCATACAGAATTCTGCTTTGCTACTTTCTGGCGTCTTTGGCACAATGGAAATAAATGAAGAATCCCTGTGCCAACCAAACATAGATCATTTGAGAAGCCGACTGGGAATCTTTGTCTAAGAAAGGGGAAGGGCTAGAAGCTGTGATCTCATGGAGTACAAGTTATAATCCATGTTCAGAATGCATGGCAACAGAGCTCACACAAAAGGCTGGGGGGATAGCTGTTATAAGACTGTATGCTGAGTTCTCTCCCTGCAGTGCCTGCTAGGCTGCTCTGAGGCAGCAGGACCGATCTTGGCACTCATCGGCTTCATGCCTGTCATTGCCATGACACTACCATACGTTCCCTTCAGCATTGTATATGTCTTCCTTTACCTCTCAGCAGCAGCAACATCAGTTCCTCAACAGGAAATATATTGAAATAAGCCTTTCATCTGAGGAGTCTGCCAAAATGAAAACACTTTTAGAAGGAGACAACTGATCTCCTGAACAGAAATAAATCTAAAATTAACTGAAATCAAAATCACATGTCTCCCCTCTACGCCCCCACCCAGGTCTCTGGGTTTTGGGAATCTTAAGCTGTACTCTCCATTCTGAAAATAAATTAGACCAGCAGTCTGCAAACGAACATCAGACTCAAAGTTTGGTGGAGCAGGCTGAAATGATACGTTCTATACTTAGATATAAGTGCACAACTCTAGACTTATCTGTACTCATAAGTTGTTTCCTAGAAACAAAATCTTATGATTTCTGTTCAATTAGATTGTGTATTTTAATTAATTCTGTAATCTTTCTCTGGAAGCAAATCATCAAATAGAAGAGGCATCTGCACTGTTCTAATTGACTTAGGTAGAAATAATGAATGCACAACCTTTGGGTTGATTGGACACCTGGATTATTTCTCACTAAGAAAAATAATACATCTATCCACAAGCAAATTTTGGGAGGAGAGGAAGTGGTAATTTCATCAACAGAACATTAGGAAAAACAGAGGACTAGAATTACACACATTTATTAGGCAGTCTCATCTCAATCCATTGGTAAGGCTTCAATTTAAAGCCTGAAATGAAACAGCAACATTTTGCTTCTTTCAGCCATTTCTGTAATAGAGGAGAAGGTAGGATATGTATGTTCCATGTATCTAGAAGAGACAGAAGACCATGTCTTCTGAATATAAGACAGCATGAACTGGGTTTGCCACCTTTATTCCTTCTGACTGAAATAATCCCACTGAAATATATTCCTTTTTATTTTTTTCCCCAGAGAGAATGGCTTTATATTTTCTTAAAAGGATAATACTGGTGTTACATCTAGCAAGCAACAAGCCTTTCAAAAAAAAGTACCTTGAACTAATTCTTACAGAATACAGACCATTTACTTTGCCAAATTAATCCCTTGTACGTGGAATTTCGTGTACAAAACACAAACCTCATGAATGATTCCCATAAGGATTCATTTAACAGGCTTCATTATGTGGAAAGGGTATAAAGCAACCATAGACCTAAAATGGCTGCTTGGCATTATATTGTTCTGTGGCTGCTAGCGTGATTTACAGCTACGCATTTTCAGCTCTTGTTTCTTTAGCTTAGTGCTGAATTATAAATGAACAACTGGATCCTGGGATTCTTCTTCTAGTCTGAAAATAAAATTAACCTGATCAAGGGACAGTTTTCTAACGCAGTAAGTCAAGGAATTCTTCATAAGGAAATACATTATTTTGGGGAAAAAGATCCTAACCTCTCTCGGACCTCCCAGTTGTACTCTTAAGTGAAGAGTGAAGAACACAGGGTGCAAGAGAAGACCACACAATTGCACAGAAGCTAGCTGGATGCCATTCCGGTAATGCTATGGATACACAATCCAAAACGCGTTGTGCGAACAAATATTTAAGCAACAAAAAAGGCGACTGGTATGCTTTGGCTTGATTTCAGTGTATGTGTGCAGTATGTTTGCCTACTGAGGCAGGCAGCTGACAACACGTGCAAGCTGAGACATCACCTTCCACCCTCCTGACAATGTGGGTCTTTCTGTCTGCTTAACAACTCTGCTCCATATCTATGATTAAATAATGTTCACAAATGCTGCAATCTCATCCCAGGAACAAATCATAAATAATTACTGAGCATTTTGTTTAATAGATGACGCAAGCCCTGTCTCAGGGGCTCGCAGTCTACTCAATAATGGGCTAAATTGATTGAAAATATTACACGAGGCCAGAAATTAGAGGGGATCCGGCACTGTTCAATATTAAAGGCTTGAGAGGAGATGTTTGTACAAGGAGGAGGAGACACAACTTCAAAGTTCAACGTCAAGAGGACACAAACATTAAAAAGCCATCTCAGTTTTGCTTTGATACAGCACACAGCTCCAGGCCTATTGGAGGGAGAATGGCCTCCGTGCACATAACTGGAAGCACCTGGATTGTTAAAATCAAACAGATGCACATCCAGGTAGGTCCTACTCATCCAAGGGATCATATTGTGCTTTGTGTTTGTAGGGAAGCACAGAGATGTACCATGTTAAAGTGAATTCACAGCCACGTGAGATGGAAGGCACAGGCCCCAGACGGGCACGCAGATCATCCCCATGCATTGGGAGATCTCCAGCACATGGCCGTGCTCATCGCCGCAGCCGGTCCCACAGGCTGGGGCAGGCAGAGGGTGTTTGTGCTGACCCTGTTCCTTCTGCTTTACATCTCCCATGCTGGCAGACCACAACAACCAAAATAGCTCTCGGGCTGTCAACCAAGGTCCTGGGCAACAGGGACGATCTTCAGCTCCCTCCTTGGATTATAGGCCTGGGTTAGGCTGATTTAGCCTTTTTTCTTTTTTTTTTTTCCTTTTTTTTTTTTTGTAAATAAGGCACCAGTATCTGCCAGCAACATTCCTCTCATTTTATCTGATCTCATAAGAATTATTTTTAGTAAGAACTAGTTTGCCCTGAAAGAAAGCTATTCTCTAAAAAAAGCTTTGTACACTTAAGACATATGGGACAGAAGGAAGCCTGCATCTTGCATTACTTTTTTTTCACTCACCAGAAAAGCCCTGAAATTGCCCTTTTTAGCAAACAGAAAAGATAAATGGATTGGTTCTAAGCTGAAAATAATAGATGTGCCTTGTGCCATTCTTGACAACCTTTTCTGAAGTCTCATTAGCTCACAGAACAGGGGCACAGCTTTTACCTCCTTTTATGACAAAGTGGCACAGGTACAGCTCCACTGAAGTAACAGTTGAACAGCTATAGATGAATGGGAGCTATTTCTATCACTTCTGTTATAAGAACTAATTGAAATAGTTTACAGCAGCAGCAGCCAGCCCCCCTTTCTGACAAGCTTTCAGGCTCTATAGACGCTGCTTAGGGTCATCATGCTCTGTATTTTTGTACCCAGACTCAGTGAATGGAATGCATGATATGCTTACTAAGCTACTTTGGATAAACATGGAAAAAATCTAGTGGTGTAGTTGTCATAGACCAGAATGGTTTCATGTGCTGTGCGATCTGAAGGGAGATTCCTTTGCTATGTGTCATTTACCTTTTATACATTGCTGTTGCCCGGTATTTCGTAATCCTTAATTCTTCAGATGCCCCACTGAGATTGTATATACATATATGCGTAAAAAAATGAGAACTGTGCATTCGTACATGACGTCATGTTATAGTCCACAAACAGCTTTCTTGTTCCTTACCATGTTTGGGAACAAAGGGCAAGGGATGCTGATGCTGATGACGTACGCTTTGAGTCAGAACTGTTTCCCTTTCACACGTGGAATATGGAGTTCCTCTCCTTTACATACATTTTATGTACACATAATAGCCTTGGGACGTCACAACAGCTAGAATAAAACACTTCTGTTTTGTATGTAAATCAAAGACAGCTGTGGTCACGTGCTAAATGACAAATCAATTGGTGAGGTGAATTCAGCAAAAACTGCCATGAATTAATTTTTAACTTAATCTTTTAAGCCATGATCCTGCAAGTCTTAAGGATCTTTGAGTAGGTTGGGCTCTGTCATGCATGAATTAATTGCTGTCACAACTGATACAAGAGTAAACGGAGTCCTCGATCGTGAAAGTCTTGGGAAAAGAACTGTGTGTGTCTGTGCAACGCACATCACAAGGAAACCTCACTGATGGCTGCATTCCCTGGCACAACTGTAATGCACACACTATACTTCAGTTCCTGCTAACTCATTAAATCAGCAGGGAGAGAATGATGGCATTAAGCCTGAGACTGGCACTCAAGACACCACGGGGTCTGGTGCTCCCTCCTCCCTCCCGCTTCCCCTGTGGGGCTCTGAATGCCTCCTCCCAGGCTGTGCGCGGTGTGCCTGGTGGTAACCTCACCCTCCCAGGAAGGCCGAGAGAGGGCAAATATTTTTAAGGTGAACTGAGGTCTTCAGCTGGAATTTCCCAAGTAAGTGTAGCTATGTACATTGTGACATTATGGATAATGACACAGTGAGGCTTCCTGTAGCTGAGGTTTTTATGCTTTCCATTTAAGTCACTGTTTTCAGCTACTTAGAACATTGGCAGGTATTAACTGCAAATGGCTGAAAGTCGCCATTTGGGGTATTGACCTCATTTCAGCACTTTTGGGAAATTCTAGCTAAATTAACCCAGGAGAAAAGTATACCATTTTGCCTCAAAAAAGTTAGCATCTTTTTCTTTTCTTTTTTTTTTAGAATTCCTAGCATATCTTTACTCTAAAGTATGAAGGGATCACGAATAATGCTGATATCAAGGAGGTACCTTTTGCTGTCCATCCAACGAGCCTCCCAATTTGGCCAAACCTCTGAAAATCGTTTTGCACTTGTTCAGTCAAGAATGGACAGGCTCAGATTAACTAGTGTTACGTGACAAAGAGCTGGGCAGGAATTGACATCGACCTCACAACCCTTGCTCATCTGTTTTGACCACTTGCATTTCATTTCTGCCACTTCATGCAGAGGTTCATCCAAGTCATCTGGTGCATAGGAGTTAGTTCAACCTTTTATTCTTAGCATCAGTAAGCATTCATGTGATGGTAGTCCCAACGTCGGTGGGTGTTGTGTAATTGCAGAAGAGAGCCAATCTATTCACTTACAACTGTGCACTCTAAAGAATCTGAACTGTAATTCAATAGCTGGAAATTTTCTCTGCAGTGCTGGAATTGAATTCAGCCCCAATCCCCAGTTTATCTCACTAGTCTTCCTTCTTTGTTTTTGTTCTTCAATCCTTAGGCTTTCATTTCTTCTCTTTCATTTAGCTTCACGCTTTTTCAGTAAAAAAGAGAGCATTCTGTATTTCTCACCCTTTTCCATCTCTGTTTTCCTTTCCACTTTTGCTTCTGTGCTTATTTCCCACAATTAGCTCACTTTTTTTTTCCTTTTCTATCTTCATTTTTATTTCCCTGTTCTGTCACAAGGACCAAATCTTGGATCTCGCATTATCTTTGCAATTATTTGAACTCATATTACGTATTCAGACCACCTCTATAGTTGCAAGAGCTCAAACTTGCTTATTTTCAAAAAAATTTTGATAAAAACCGTTTCTGGGCAGCCTTCCAACTATGACATCAGTCTTACAACATTTACCCGAGTTTGCTGACATCCTCAAAGAACCATCTCAAGAGCTGAACCCTCCTGCCTGAAAGGGCCAGCAGTGGTACGATGCAGTCAGTGATTAGCCAGTTGACAGCTGGTAATTTGGGGGTTGGAGCGGTGGAGGGGGAGACAATGGAGCCTACCAAGAAACAAGATCTGGAAAAGGATGAAAGAAGGATGTGAATGGAGGGACAATGGAAAAGCTGAAGAAAATTGGAAGAGGAAGAGGAGAAGCCAAAGAGCCCAGAGGCAGGAGTAGCAGTAGCCTAGAGGAGATATTTTCTTTGTGTGATAGAAAAGAAGAAAAAAAGTACTGATTAAATATTAGTTACAACATATTTTTTATCTATGAACAAAGCTCCTGGTGATATCAGTACGAGATCCAGTGATAACTGCAGAGGTTACAACGAAACACGATAGCCTGCCTTCTTTTCCTGTCAGCTCTGCTCTATCATCTTCTTGATCCATCCCTGTTTTCTCTGCCTAGGCCTGCCAAGCTCCTGCTAAAGCGAATAGGAGCTTTGCCATTGACTTCAGGAAGAGCACAGTTGGGCCACACTGGTGGATTACTGCAAACTAAGGCCAGCCTGGGCAATGTGCTTGCTGAAGGGCCAGTTCCACTGCAGGAAGCAGGGGATGTATTACTGACAGTGTTAATGCGCTGTGGAGCAATAAAACTACAGGGTTCTGCCCTGTTATGGAGCAACATGGCAAAAATTGCAGAATCCACAATACTACCCTACCCGTAGTTTTCCATTGACCCTAATTATAGTCATGTTGCTAAACCTATGTAATTTGATTTTTCACCAGCACACCAAAAAGACAGGAGCTCAGCAGTTCCCAGAGCAATTGCACACAGTTTGCTGGACAAATGTATTTTGCTTGTAATCAGGGTTAAGGTGAATAACGAACTGAGAAAATACATGTGTAACCATTGGGTCTCCAGCTGGATGGAAGGACAAGAAGGATCATCAGTTAGTCAGAGCTGTCGGCCTGGAGCTCAGTGTCCAGCCCCAGGTATTTAATGCTGATGACTGCATTTTATGCTAGTGGCAGGTGGTGGATTCAGTCCAGGCCACGGTGTCCTTGCACATTTATTCCAAGTGCAGTTCTCCTATCTTCAGAGATAACCAAAGGCTTAAACACCACTGATGCGGCACTAGGGCCCCAGGCATATGACAATAAAAGCACAAAGCTTTTTCTGCTTATCCCGGTTATTCGTCTCACTTGAGTTATCTGTTGCCATTTTAAAAGTGATTTTATAAGTCAGTGTCCTGGTTGCTCAGCCTCCATCCTCCCTGCTGGTACTGCCCACTGTGCTGGCTCTGGCTGGGATGGAGCCAGCTTTCCCCACAGCCGCACACACAGAGCTGTGCTCTGCACCTGTAGCCAGAACAGCACTGACATCGCACCAGGTCCTGGTCTGACATCAGTAAGCCACTTCACAGCAGAACTGTTGTTGAGTTGTAGCTCTCCAATAAATTATCATTTTATTCACCAGGTGAATTCTTCTTTGGATCCTAAAGCACTCCCTTATTCCTACAGATATATCTTGGCTTTGCTGCTCAAGGCCCTAACCTCATTCTTGCCTACCTTACTGTTGCCATGCGGGTGTCCCCAGTGGTGAGCTGACACTGCCCCAGCACTGACAGGGGCATTGCTGCGGGAGCACCAAGGACCCCACAGCTGCTCCATCCCCTCATGGAGGTCCTTGCCTGGAAGCAGGGTACATGGCAGGAGGGCTGCACTTCCACCTCAGTGGAGAAACTGGTGCAGATCCAGTCCCAAAACCAGATGAGGCGAGTACAAGTAGACAACCGGGCTTTCCATGAAGAAACTGAGGTGTGGCTGAAGTCCTTTCTGCCAGCATCGCTCAGGTGATGGTCACCTCCAGGAGAGCAGCAGCACAGTTCTGCAGAGCTCATCTCTCACCACCGAGTAACGCTCCCGGCATTTGTGGGAATTGGGCATCCTCTGAGAAGCAGCAAGGGACACGGTTTCAGATTGTTACTGATTTTGTTTTGCTTTCAAAGGCAGCATGATTAAAACTTGAATTCTAATTATCTTTCTTCTTTTTTTTTTTTAAAGTAGCAGTGCCTAACCAATTCCCATCAGTGCTCTTCCTAAGAACAGAAGCAAAACTGTCTTCAAAACATATTTTTTAGATTCCAAGCCAGCTGAACTAGATCAGTGACCAAGACAAATCCATTCTATGGTGCTCTCATTCTGTGTTTAATAATGAAATAGGAGAATCAGACTATTGAAATGCCAAATCCTGCAAGGTGCTGAGAAATGCAGACTATTGTCTGAACGTGCACTCTGACCCTGGCTGACATTTGTTGGGTGAAGCACAGTAAGCACACACGGAAGCAAATAAAGTACAATTTAAAAAATACATTCAGGCAGATAAAAATAATGAAAGGTTTACCACTTCTTAAAAAGAATATGTTCAGCAGAAGACAATCTCTTGAAGTGTGGTATGTGTTAACATAACACATTTCCATGCTTGAATTTTCAAAACAGCATAATACGAACATTTATAGGTATGTGTTTCAAATTTAAAATAATCTCTTTGGAGGAAGCAGACAATTTCTTTTCCTGACACACTGAAGGGGAATAATGTTCATTGTTTATGCATTTGCTCAAGCACTGGAATTTTACATGGCTAAACGTTACTTCATCAGATGTGTATCAGTTTAAATTAGCTCAAAATCCATCCTAATTTTCATTTTTAGATCTCAGTCTTCAGAGGAGCTGATTTATCAGGATGGTTAAATTCAGACGCACTACAAATAAGCCAGGAAAGGCAAAATAAGCCTCTTGGCATAAAACAAATGAGCTGAGGGAAAAGAGAGCTCAGATAAAGTAAGAAAAAAAAACCTGCCAGTGAGAAGAATGCAGAATTTCAAATCCCTTACGCTACCCTGCTTGGATTTCCTCATGTTCCACTCTCCCTCAAGCCCCTCATTTATTTTTTTCCTTTTTTTTTTAACATTGCCTTCTGAACCATCTTCCCTGCTCTGATCCATCAGCTCTTCACTTTTCCATTTGCCTTCCTTTTAAAATCATTTTTCTTTGACAAAACTTATAAACCACTTGCAATGCCTGAAAGTTCAGAAGCACTGACAAGCTTTGCGGATGGTCAGACCAGCAGCAGCTGCCTGAGTACACTTTTAGCTCCAAGCAAATACAAAGAAAAACACAAGAGCACCTTAGAATGAAAGGCAGCTGATAGCAAACCCCCTCTCATCCTTCTATTGGTTCTATCGCTTTGCTGATCTTAGAGACATGAAGACTTTGTGTGAGGGAAGGAGAACTGAAATGCTTACTCAGTACTGGCGCTGGCAAAAACTTGTGGCCAAGTGACACAGTAAGTACCCTTTAAGGACTGTGGGACTAAAGGTGATGTCCTTCCAGGTGAGACCAGGTCTCCTTAGTGAGGGAGTGTCCCAGCAGGGAGTAATCCTTCCTCCTGCACAAGCTCTCTGTTTATGATGGCTAATTAACCTGGTGATACGTTACAGATGTACCACAATTTTCAGGTCTGACTCAGTTCTTATTCACTGCTATTTAAGAACACAACAGAGATAACTTGTCTTATTTTCATCTGTGTTTGTGTAGTTTGGCTTTGGTAGAGGGTTAAATGAACTCCCAGAATTTAGCTCTCATAGATCATGCACAAGATGCTTATAGTTTCACCAGGTAGCAGTGACTGAGTGTAAGACAGTCAGTGCCACATACGTTGCCATTATGCTCCATTCTTGATTTTGCTCCTTTTGTCTCTTATCACACTCCCGGGGGGCTCAGTTTGTATTCATTCACTCTCTCAAACATCTTCCCAGACTCTCAAATCCCACTTCTGTTATTGCAGTTTCTTTTAAATCTGCCTGGATCCCTTGTGCAGAGTCAGGACTTTCCTGTAGCTCAGATCAGCACTCTCCTGGCTGCACTCCAGCTCAGGTAATTATATCCAGCTCTCTCTGACACTTCTCCCCTGTAGCTGTGTTTGGAGAAGTTATTCTTCACTTTCTACTCCAAACTGCTTCATAACATTGCGGGCGCTGAGAACTGGTGAGATGAGAGCTGCACATCACATACGTAGGTCGCTCCGAAAGTAATGCCTCCTATTTGTTTCTATGGAAACAACAATAGCTACAAAGAGCACAATAACACTGTTTGATAGAGCAAATTCTCAGCTACAAAACACCATTTCTGAACATAGTCACAACCATTAGCTGTGCATTTTGGCCAGTGGTGAACAAGAGCTGCATGCCGCGCTCGTCAAGACCTGCCCCAGCAGAGGTGCCCCACTGTCACTGTCACCACTGCTGAAATGCACCACCACCCCTCACTGTGCTCACAGCCACTGTTTGGGCTCCATCAACGTTCAGCAAGCATCGATGAATGTCAGTGGGTGCCATTTATTCCAGACAGAGGAATTCAGTTCCACATCTTTGCTCATACACACATCCATGTCAGACACCAGTTTGTCAGAGTGCCCCTCTGCTGCCATCTGTCACACAGCAACAACATGGAACGGAATATTGGTAGCCTTCCCACCTTTACTGCCATACCACCAACATCTGCTTCTGATGTAGTGGGCCAACAGAACAAAATAGGAGGCATTACTTTTGGATCAGCCCTCCTATTACAGATGAACCAACACCTTCCAAAGGGCAGCTGAAAGTACTGTGATGAGGGACTTGACTTTTTTTTTTTTTTTTAACTCACTGGAATGCTATTTTAAGTGTCTAGTTGTCATACAAACTCGAAGCTGAAGGACAAATATTTGGTCCAGATGAAGCCGGAGCTGCTCTTAAAACGTGGAGACTTCTTGCTCTGCATTGTTATTCTGAGCCCGGCCTAGATGTGTGCAGTGGCTTGTGTCACTGGAGCCGGTTGTCACAAGATGCTCACAGAAATAGATGTTTCATGTATTGTTAGCAATATCAATGGAGAGGCAAAAGGCAGAATGAGCATTGCCAGAGGTAACACTGTTGTTTCAACCATGAGGAAAACTGCAAAGCAAGATGAATAAAAAACATAATTCTGCAATACCCACATTCAACCTGCTTGCTAAAGAGGAGTTCTCAGTCAGTGCTGGACCCAAGACAGCTCAGAGTATACTTTCCAATGAAAGAGGATTCAAATAGTCACATTTAAGACAGAGAAAAAATATTTTCTTTCTTAATGAAGTATGAACCGTCAATTAAGGTCAATCACAGAAAGAAGAATATGGAGGATAAAAACAGGACAGAGAAAACCAAACAATCTGCTTACTAGGAGATGCTAATTTCCTTCAGGATGTGGCCATGAGCACTGGCTGTCAGTACTTACACAAGCTCGTCTAATTGCTCACTGCAGTGCAGTTCTTCCAAGGCAGAGAAATGGAGATTCACACTGCAAGTGAGTAAATTACAATCAATTCTAACTCCCTCACCTTGGAGGAATTTGAGCTGTTGCTATCAGTTAGAGGCGGTTAGCTGTTCCCTAGCCTGGGAAGAAGTGCTGCGCTCAGGAAATCCTTGAGAATACAAATGATTCAGGAGAGGCTTATGCTCACAAGAAGTTTTAAGAAATGTTTTTCTAATCTAAACTTGAAAGCTTTGTTTTCTCCTTGGGCCATCTATCTGAGATGGATTACCAGAGAGCAGTCTGATCTAATCGGTGCCGGTTGGAGTGGAGTTTGGAGCAAACTACCTCTGGAAGTCCACTTGAACCCAAGTTATTCTATGGTTATTCTCCAGCCTCCATACTAAAATGACAGCATGTATCTGGAAGGAAGCCAGTCATGCCCCTCAGCACTCACAGGGGAATCCTTCACTCCAGAGAAATTCCTACTAGGAAAAAATGGAAAAACAAACATCTACCTGACGCAAGAGTAATATAAACTACATTCAGTGTTTGGTGCTTTTCTCTTCCTCTGAAATCTTCCAGGTTTTAAAAGCTGCTAGGTCCATCTCAGCTTTCACATAAAAAAAAAATCCAGCTATGCCACGACTGAATTTGGATTACTTGCTGGATTGGGTTCTGCAGAACAGTCACACAGTGACCATCACAGACCTCACCTGATGATGCCCACCTGGCTGAGATGGCTTCTGCACTTGTCCCAGAAGGGGCTCAGGGGAGGGGAGGGCTGGATCAAGGTCTGTGGAAGCATGCATCTGCAATCTTAAATTGATTTTACCCTACTGCAGAGTTAAGGTAGCGCAGCTCCTGTGCAGTTTTGATGACAGGACTTAGCTAATGCAAAAACAGCTGGCGCCAGGTTCAGTTTCTTCCCCTTCCGCTAAACAGCGTTTTTGTGCAAAAAAATTTGACCCCACTGTACTTTCAAATCCATATTTGAAGTACTGTTGACCGCTTTAGAACTTAAACAGTAAAAGAAATAAAGTAAGCACATAAGCACGTACTCTTACATAGTTAAACATGGTGTCTAATACTGGGAATAACTAAAAGCATGGCTGACTAAGGAACTAAATAAAACTGTAACGCACCACTGCAAGGTTTATATCACATGGATTTTTTTGTAATCTTTGTAAGTGGAAACCAGGAATGAGTGTGCATGTTTGCACATGACAAACTACAGGAACAAACTTATTTTAGGATTCTTACTGGAATCAAAGCACTGGGGACAAGGAGAGAGTCAAAGTACAGAAACATGACTGAGAGTTCAAATTTTTATGAAGAAATATTCACTCTGTAATGACATCCACGCAGAATGGATGCAGTTAGCTTACTTTACACCAGCAGAGAGGAGTCTAGTGATGATGATGCTACTACCTGAATAGCTAATAAGAAATGTAACCAGTATTATTTCATGCTTATGTATTTTCAAGAGGGGTGATATCAGAATGAAGCCAATTCTACAGCTTCGTAAGGTTCAGAATGTTTCTCTTTTTTTGGTTTGAAAAGTTTGAGCTTCAAATAGGCTTTGTAAAAACTGCCTTATTACGGCCAACTTAGGATGTTCTTATTAATTATTATGGGTAAAGATGTCTAACACAAGAATAACAACAGTTTTAATTTCTATACTACCCATCACCCGATATTTCAAGTATTTTTAAAACATTACTTGGTTGATTTGCATCGGACAGTTATATCCACCTTACTAAAGAGAAGCAAAGGCGCTGCTATTACAGATCAAATTTTCAGCAGTTTTGCCAGTCTTACTCTTTACGGGGTCCATACACACTGAGTAAGCTCATCAAGGTACAATTCCTATGACACCTTGCTTAGTCACTTATTGAAGAGGTTCAGACTGCTGATGCTCTCTTTTGCAAATGCTGCAACAATGTCCTGTTCTCAAAATTCACTGATACAGCTATGTATGTTCTTTAAAAAAATGTGGTCAAAGAAACAAAGCGAACGCTTGAACTGGCTCTTTACAAGGAAGTCCTTTTTGGCTGCATGATTGTTAACAGTTCTAGATGAGTGAAAATGTTTTGAGTCAAACTTTAAAATAATGTGGAAATAACCATTAGTGAGCCAGAGGTGCCTGTAAAGATCATAGACGATAGAGTGAAGGATATTAAGAGAGTGTTGTGATTCAGCTGGGGAAGATCAAAGAGAGTCAGATAACAGCCAGGGGACATCAGAGAACTACGAAAGTTGCTGAGAATGTAGGAAAAGGCTGTATAGTGCTGTGGGACATCAAGGAAGTTCAACAAGATATGTATGTCAAGAAAGGTCTCATGGTGATACAGGAAACCAGAGGAGATGTCACCATGACAGAGCTGTCTGAGAAAGCCTCATGGTATTACAAAATGCAAGCGTTAGGCCTCAGGATGATGATAAAAGTCAGAGAAGGCTGAGAATTATTGGGGACACTAGACAGTCAGCTGTCTGGGGAATTCAGTAACAAGGGAATGCTACTGAATGCAATCTGTAGGCTACAACTGCTGAGTATAGCTTACAAGAATGTTTCAAATAATGAAGTCACAGTGTCCAGATTTAATGGGGAGTAACAGACTCTGCTAGAGATCATGGAATGTTAAAGGAAAAGGCAGAAGTAATAAGAAACATGCCAAGGAAAACCTTATTATATCATGAAATAGGAAAAAAAGAAAAACCTGAGCTACTGACATTCATAGCTAGAGTGCATGAGGGAGGATCTGAAAAGTGTTTTCAGTAAAAAGCTCCCCAGCCTTAGGAGCCTTCTGGGAGCAGCTGCTGAGCCTAAAGAAGGTTAAGCACGTTAGAGAATGACAGAGCAACCGTAGGATGCCAGAAACAGTGAAACAGATTGTGAGCTGAATGACAAATGTGTAAACTGCTGGTTGCTATAACGGGCCACAGTGTCAAGAAACATTAGAGGCTGCTGTTCTGCTTCTGGAGGCATCCAGGAAGAATGCAGGTTGAAAGAATGTTGTGTATGTTGAATAGCATCAAGAAATGTTGCAGAAAGCCATGAATACCTTTAAGCCTCTTCAGTGGAGGGGTCCAGATGAAGGCAGTGAATTACTGAAGTGGTTAGCTATGCAGCCACGCAGAAACTAAGGCAAGGTTGTGATCTCCCAAAGGCCAGAGATACTAGGATAAAGCTCAAGAAAGAACGCAGATTGCCAGGGGGACTGAAAAATCCTGCATATAAACTAGAGACAACAGAAAAGCTGTGAGATCTGTCAGGAAGCACAGGGTAAGGTCACAGATTGAAACAACTCAGATGTCTGGTTTCACCATTTCACTAATAGAAGAAGGATGTGACCCAAGATAATCCTGCCTGCTTCTCTTTTAGAGTGTAGAAGAGAATCCCTTTCTGTACTGCCTTAAAGCAATGAATGATTCCTGCTGAACAACCAATGCCATGTATGGAAAATAGCTATCTACCCTATGTCATTGTATGCATTTAAACCGGGCTTTGGAAACCACACAAGGGTAAGAGAGGAAAATAATGTCTTTGGAACAAGGGAACCTTTACAGGCTAGGTTGTGCTTACCTCTGAGTAATTGCACAGGGAGACTTTTTGTCCCTCACAGCACAGTTGCACAGCAAGAAGATGTCACAGGTCTCTCATCAAGAGTTTGTAAAATACTGATAGAGAATAACAGAGCTGAAAATATGTTTTATTCATGCAAGCTCTAACTCCACAGCACTGGTCCTAAACAGAGTAACATGGCCAACGTATTTACAATTCACAGTGGTGACTGGCTCTAGAGAGATGCCTCACTCTAGAACATGGGCAGAGCAGGGGATCCAGCCCCCAGCCAGCAGCCCAGCTTTGCTGAGACGCTCTATTTGAAAACCGCTCCTCGCTGTGCAGCTTCCTCAGGGAACGACACAGAGTCTCTCCCTCCCTCCAGCACAGCTCAGCCTCAGGAGAGGCATTCTGCAGTCTGCTTTTGGGTGGGGAGGGAAGGGGGACGAGACAATGAGTTATTTTTCCAAAGATCTGCTACGGAAGGCAGCAAACAGCAAGGTTTCCAACCTCTTTCCTTTGTTTGCCTTAGGTCTCTCAATTTCTATATCAGGCTCTGGTTCAGCTTCCATTAGCGCTTCCTCATCAGCATCGTTAACAATGGTTTCCTCATGGAGGGTATCACTAGGATTATACTTACTGCCAGAATCCTCTGGCACAAAATCACTGTCTGAGTCAGAGCAGAGAAATAATTAACCCTCATGATACTTCTCTGAGGAATGAATGGAATACATAATAAGATTTGTGGGGCATTGAACTGATCCTGCTCCTAAGGAGGAGAGCTTCCTTCCACATACTGAAGTCAGCATTGCCACCAAAGAGTGAGGAGGCTGCTGTGTCAATGCTGGAGAAGTCGTCACTTCACCTGTAAGTGGGCTGCACTACCTTGACTGCATTAGCTACCTTACATGTCTAAACAGCAAGCCACCTGTTTACCACTGATCCTGGATTAGATCATGGTTTCGTTACCAAAAAACTATCAGCGTCAATAGAGTCTCAGCTACTGTGAAATTAGTGAGGGTGGATTCAAGCAGGACAAGACTATCTTACTTGAAGTTATCAACACCTGATTTGCAAACAGCCTTCAAACACTCCTGAGAGTATTCCCAATCCATGAGACTAGATTTATGATTCAACCTACAACTGAAGTAGAACTGCGAGAAGATTTGCTCTGCATGTGAGGAAGAGTGCAGCCCCACCAAAGAAAAACAGGCATCGAGATTTGCAAAAATTTGCATGTTTTTGCTGTTTTCAACTCTAAAGATAAGAGTTTTCCTCCCCTCAAGAAAATAATCAATTACTTCAGTAGCAGGCATTCCCAAGCAAAGCTAATTAACTTTCTTGGTCCAGAAGCATCCCCTCCCATAAGCCGATAACACGTCTCGGTGGGGTTGGAGAAGGATAGTGCAGCCCTAGCTGGCTGGGAGGGATCTCTAGAGAAGTATGGATCATACAGATTTCTGCCTGCAAAAAACAGCAGTCTGCTAAGATCTGGAAGCCTCAAAATCCTTTCACTTCTGCCGGGAATTTAGTTCAAAGCAGTTGCATGTAAATTTTGCATAGCAAATGCTACGCTGGCAAATCTTCCTCATGATTCCTGTTTTTAAGTCAACAGGAGTAAACTGTATAGAAGAGGAGTTAGCTTTAGGGCACCAAGATTTACTGGGGCTGTTTTAAAAGAAAAATAAAAACAACCCTACAAAATAAAAAAATAAAAATAAAGGATTTGAAATATGTATGAGCAGATGCACTCCCTTGCCTCATCTCTTTGTGCTGCATAAAGGGGACACAGATTGGCTGAATCCTTATAAATAGAGAGCTGGTACAGAGATTTCTCAGAAAACATGCAGCTACCATTTCCAGCTCCTGTTCCTCCCATCCAGCAGCAGGTAGTGGGCAGGGAGACAAGGAAGGAGCATCAGCACCAGGCTGTGATTTCCTGAAGGCCCTTCATCTTCCTTTATGCCCTAAAATGAAGAGGGCGGTAAATATTTTCTCATACATTGAAAATCCTTTCATACATATTTCTGGTATCTGTCAACTTCTAAAATTCTGCCTCATGAAAGAAGCAGGAATTTTGTCATTTATTCCTAAAGTAGATCACTTGAATCTTTGATTGATTTGATTCACTTAATAACAGTAAAAAAAAAAAGACATCAGTAGAAGTTGCTAATGTAGAGAGAAAAACACTTCAGCAAGAATGCAGTTGTTAGGACACATTTCAAATCTTCCATTAATTAGCCCTTCGGTATAAAGTCACAGCCCTGGCATGTCATTTATACAATATTCTCCGTGCTCCCACTCCTATACACTACCTAGCTCTCCTTTCCTATTTTTAACAGACTCCAAATGTTATGAAAAATTTACAGATTTGAGGTTAACATTTCCCTGCAGACTAAAGCCAATCGAAGGGCCAAGTAAACACTTGCTACTTCCTTGAGAGGGATCATAACAGCAACGCCATATGTTGGAAGCAAGGAGGCACTTCCCAGCACAGATCCCAGCTTTTACATATGCTCTATGTGGGCCTGCGAGCCTGACAGCTACACGAGTTCTGTATCAGATATATTTTATAGAAAGCTGCCATACTGTAGGCATCAGAGGAGCAATGTGTATGCCTGCAGTTGCTTTAGGAATTGGCAGTGCCAATACTGAGCACCCACTTTGACACTTACTTTTCAAACTTAATTGTGAGCTCCATCAGCACCAACTCTTGACCAAGACCCAACACCCCAGCAGAAGTGCGTGAGGAGCCTGCAGAGGCTTTGCTCTGCTCTGCATTCTAGGCAACAGCTGGTCTTCACAAAGCTTTTTTTACTGTTGTGATGATGAGAATGGGTGCATGGGAAAACAGCTGCTCTACTGCAGCTTTGGGAGTCACGCTGCCAGCTGAGAGGCCCAGCACAGCCCTGCGTGTGGAGCAGGCCGCAGCTCCATCCTCTTCTGCTGCAGCTGACTGGATGGAAGGAGTTGCTGATTCAGATCCGCTCCCCCTGCTCAGCCCGTCCTATTTCTTCCTGTGGAAATCACCACCTCTTCAGATCTGCCTGCAGAGAAGCTCGTGTGGGCACCCCCTAACCTACTTTTGGTCAACCTGAGCCAGACTTAGCTTAAATGGATTAAGTGGGAGGTTTTTGCTAACCCAGTTTGATTGAAGTGGGTTAAGGGGCACTCACACAAGCATCTCTGTAAACAGATCGTGAGAGGGCATTAATTTCTGGGAAAAGGCAGTGACAAGTGTCTGGGCCTACCAAGCCCTTTTACTGACACAGCTAAATCACAAGTCCATTTGGACAAGGCCGCACAACATTAGGGATAGGCTTGAGTGTACCAAGTGAACAGCACACAAAGTGCTGTTCCCCACCAGCTGCATGTTGCTGCCCTCAAACTGGGGAATGGGAAGAGTGTGACTCTTTCACTTCAGCAAAAAGTCCAGCCAGGAAGGTTCCAGCTGTAGCGTTACAGCAGACCAGGAAATGCTCGTTTGTTCCTTTCTGCTGGAGATGGAAGTGCTCTCCGTCTTACGGGCTGAGATGTAGCTTAGTATTAAAAATCAATTTAGTTAAAAGTACCTATAGTGCTTTCACCACAGATGCAGTTACACTGGTCCAGAGGACTTTGGAAGGTATTTAACCCATACTTTCCAGTGGTTTGTACTATTCAATTACATCAGCCATGGTGGCATGAACATCCCAGGTAAACCAGCCTTAAGATACGCCCATCAAGTACAAAGCTTTTCTATTTAAAGACTAAAGTAAGAAATCAATTCATCTCCAGTTTGTGCCAACTGATGATCTAATCCAATCCTAAGCATGTGCAGAAACTTCACGTAATGATGATATGAAATCTGAGTAGTTAATGCTCAGAGTGTCTGTCTGCTTCCAAACTGTTTGAAGCACGGGTCCGTGAGCTGGCTACCAGATGTGCTCCTCTTTTCCCTGGAGGCCATCGTGAGGACTGCTATTTCACTCTCAAATCTCAGCAGTCAATGTTACAACAAGATACAGTCTGCCCTCCACCATATGTCTCTTGCATGACAACACACTCATCTGAACACATTATTATGCAGATGGGACTAAACTGACCAGTTAACAGGAAGGGACATAACTTTCTTGCTATCAAAAGTGAAGAGCTTAACAAGAACTGTCAGAACAGCATCCAAAAATGAAATAGCATTAATTTCTACTAAGACCAGGCTAGCAACACAGCCATATGTAGGGGTGGCCCTCTGGCTCGTGCAATGGCTATTGGCATGTACATATATAAACACCCTAAGATACAGTGAGATTAGAATAGCCCATAGTAATTGGCAGGTGTCCGGTTAAGGCAAACTAGAAAACAATGCTGCCTTGGGGAAGGTCATGGCTAAAATGTATGGCAAGCACAGATGATGGTGTGCTCAAGGCTTTGGATTCCCCAGTGACCCAGGGATATGTTTGGAGTGTATTTCCTTCCCCAGGAGTAAGGCCACTGGGGAAAAGGAAGGAGATAATGACCACTCAGGTCTCATCCTGGCTTGTAGCTGTGACTTGGCTGGGACAGGCACATGGATTCATGAACAGGGCCCCAGAATCCTGTTGTCCACATACAGCCTCAGTGACCATGAACAATAATTTAACAGCTTTTGCTCAGTTACCAATATTTAATTATCCTGTTAGGACAGGATGAGTCTGAATCACTCGATAAATGCGTATGTACAGGAAAGGTAGGAAATTAGCATTGATGTAATTAATCATATATAGTTCAGCCTGGCAAAACCATTAACCAAGCTGTTTAAAGCATAAAATCCATAGAAAGCAGCAGTATGTTTTATGCTCCTTCAAGGGCTGTAGAGTGAAAAAAACATGGCTCAGCCTGGCATGTTATAACCCATCAAGGAGCATGAAATGCTGCTGACTGCAGACTCGGTTCTCATGGGTATTGAGGTTCAGAACCCAGTGAGATGTCAAGGACCTCTGAGCTTCCTGTTCTCAAGATCTGTCTGCATCCTTATGCACATAAATGCTTTTTCAAAAAAAAAACCCAAAAACCCGCGTAATTAAAGCTTGCATCAGTACAAATCCCAAGCCATTTTAGAACATACACACACAAGAACGGAATGTATAATCACCGTCCCCATGCTTTCCCCTTAATTTCACTGAGGGATGGTTGAAAATATTTTGAAAGAATTGGCTGTATCTCCTTAAAGCATTAAGCATTCCTGCCAGTAATAATTGCATTGTAACTAACCCCATATTAGAACTCTTTTAGACCTGCATAACTCCACAGACTTTATGTTGCTCCTGGTCCAAGAACAGCATTATCATCCCACCACCAAATTTTGTTCTTAATTAAACTGTTATAGATACCAGAAGAAAAAAGAAAAATGAAACCACTTGAGATCAGAGTTTGTCCTATTGTTTTCCATCACATCCATAATTTAGCATGATAATGCACAGTGCTTTATACAAAGCTACTTTTAGCTGGAAAGGCCAGCCTATTTTACTCACCAGGTGATTGATAACTATTTTAATGAATTTAATACTCTTACTCGAATTCCTTATCCAGGAAAGAAAAATGATGTTTTAAGACATAATGCGAAGTGTTTTTCTACTGTTTTCTCGCAGTTTTTTCATGTATGCAAAGGAAGACACTAGATAAAAAAATAAAGAAATTACCATGCGGAATCCAGGTGCCTGAACACAACTATACAGAGCAGGACTTGCAGCGGCAATGCATGTAGAAGCTTGATCAAAGAGAGATCATTAATCATGTACATACAGGTAGGATGAGGGGGAAAGGCCTGAGGGAAAACCGCATGAAAAATCATCATCACACAAGTACTTGTATTATTGCTTCATAGTTTTCTGTGGCCTTAAATCCAAGCTAACAGGACATTATCTAAGGTGGTCTAGGGAATATAGCAGGGAGAGACTGAGTAAAGAGTAAATGAGCATTCCAAATTGTATGGATTGTACCATATTGAATTTGTAGCATTCCAAATTTCACTTACTAGTAATAGAATACCCATAAGACTGCTGGAATGATTTCTTGCAAGGAAGAAAGCAGGAGCTCAAGAAAAGCAAGCAAGATAAGTATGTATGCTTTAGCAGAATTTTTTCTAACTGCTAAATTATGATTGGCTAAATACC
Source organism: Penelope pileata (assembly GCA_013396635.1). Taxonomy (NCBI): domain Eukaryota; kingdom Metazoa; phylum Chordata; class Aves; order Galliformes; family Cracidae; genus Penelope; species Penelope pileata. The sequence continues at coordinate 1,000,334 of WBMW01001901.1, read as the reverse complement.
AAATACTTCACACAGTGATAAACAACTGTTCATTTTATTTCACTAAACAAAAAGCCCATTGAAAGATTTTTACTATTACTGCATTCACTGGAACTTACTTGAAAAATACAGTTTTGGACACACATAAAATACAACCCACAGATGAATAACTGCAGCGGTCTAAGTTACTTTTCAAACATGTCAAGAAAATGTTCTGTTCTCCAAGCAACATGAGAACAACACAGTGAAGCAGCACGTCAGCTCTAGGTATCAGACACTCACTGAGTTTCAGAAATAGCCTCCCTCTTTAATTGTTGAGATTTCAGCAAACAGTTTTTCTTCCAGGGGAGCTGGGGTTTTCATGCACAACCCCGTTTTTGGTGCCAAGCCAGCAAAAACAGTAGGAATTCCCATATCCTGTCTTGCCACCAAAAAAGGTGTATTTTGAACAGCTGTGTCAGCACAACAGTCCATAAGGCCACAGAGTAAATTGGAAAAATGAACTGATCTCGGCTAAAAAATGTGTTGCTAAAAACAGTGCTGCTTTTAATCCAAATCAGGTCACTGGTTTGATCCCCAGCTCAGAGTTACAAACAGCTGTGGCAGCACAAGTGTGGGGCCATAGGTGGTGGTGGCAGAGAATAGGAAATTCTTAAAATTTGCAGCCAAGAACAAGCTATGTGGATTTGTACATTAGACCATATACAACTGTCATAGTGACACCTTACATTTTCTTCAGAGATAAGGCCAGTGAAGGAATCCCTCTCTCAGTTCCTTGTCCTGGATGCTGCAGTTTGCCACCTCTAAAGTTGTGCACATATAATAGTTCCAGAAGCTACATCCTAAACTGAATCTCAGAAATCATATGTATTAACAAAAAAGAAATACCAAAAAATTTTATACTTTTTAATCGCTCTCTATTACATTAGCTTAAATGGAGAAATTATGAACTATGGGGCTAATAACTTAGCATTGACAAGCTCTTAAGCCAGCTCTTGTGTTGAAGAACACATAAAGGATCTTGAACATCTGGGTTAAAATGAAAATCCTCTGAAAATCAACCCCAACTTGCTCCTGACTTGACAACCCAAAACTGGGATTCCTCCTTCAGAAAGAAAATATCTACGTCCCATTTGAAAACCTGGATCCAAATTTGGTAAGCAATGGTTCTGTAAAATGTTGGGTGTGTTTCAGGGTTTACACTCCCCACACCTTTCACATATTTACAACCCTACTTGTCTAAAACACTACCAAAAGTAATTCCTACTCTGCAGTTACAAGGCTACCCAAAATGTAAGGTAGTAGAGAAGTACTCCCTCCAAGTTAAGTTCTGTATTTGGGATAATTGGGATAAATGGTTCTGTCAATACATCTAACCTTTGATTCAAGCCATTGATTTGAAAGACAACTTTTACGTTTCTGAAGACAGGTTCTCAGGCAGCACAGCATTGAAACTGTGAGCAGTTCTGGAAAGAAAAGGTCTTAAGCCTTTCCACTATTCATCGCCTTCACTCATTGGTGCAAAACCCTTTAAGCAGAATTTTTTAGACCACATAACACCCACAAGCTGCAATTTTTTAAAGTTTGGCAGTCTAATCACTGCAGACTTTTTCAAAGTGTATCCCCACAGTAGCAATTATTTTCTGCTTTACTGACTCAGGGAAACTCATCCTAGTTTTCCTCCTCTTACCTCCCGTCCACACTTTCACTTCTGTGCCATGTTTCTTTGCTCTCCTCTGCATTTATTGTGCCTTTTGTGGTCAAAATAACTGCAGCTAATATTTCCCCATGTTGCTAGTGGAGATTGGAGCGGCTGGCATAATTTGTCCCCTCACAGGCAGATCTGCGTAAACTTTCCAGTTTATTTCTTTGGCCATGCAGCTGAGGTTTGCTCAGTTCACAAAAGAAACTCGGAATCCTGAGTCTCGATCTGGAGCATCTGTGTTTTCAGTGCCTTCCCATAAAACAGACAATGGAGGGCTGAAATTTTGGTGCATTTGTTGCCATCACAGCAGCTTTGCAGCAGAGCACAGCAGCATGGCTGGCTACAAGCTGCATGACATGAAGGAACAAAAGCCACAGGTCTCTCAAAGAGACACACCGTGCCCGCAGCATCCCCTCAGCAGCCATGCCACCCCCTCAGCAGCCATGCCATCCCCTCAGGCTGCCACAGCTCCCAGCCTTCCACTGCGCTTTGTTCAGCGCAGAGCCAACTCTCTGCCGAACAAAGGGCCTTCCAAACGGGGAACTTGGACTGCATTCAATTTTGAAAGCAAAACCGCTCCATTGCTGTGGAGTTAACCTAACATTTGTGGCCCTGCTCACCCGGTAGGTCTGTGCTGGCGCCAAGCCCCACACTCCTCCATGAGTGCTTGTGACCGGGCCATACGCACCCCCTCAAGGTCTGGGCCCTTCAGCCAGCGAGGAAACGTCCCGAACCTGACCCAGCAGAGCT
>WBMW01001901.1:925632-997894 GCA_013396635.1 Penelope pileata | reverse complement strand
TGCCTCCGCGCGGGGTGCCCGGCGCCAGCCTGCCACTGGACTCGAACCCTCGAACTCCTGACGGTTCCAGAGGAGGCGCAGCCGCCACCACCGAGCCTGAAGGGGTCGCTGTGTTGGCCACGCGGACCTATGGAGCCCCTCTCAGTGGCGCTCTCCGCTGCCCGGGCCGCAATCTCTCGCACTTCGTGATTGGACATCCGCTTCACGCCAGCCAATGGGAGGTGTCTACTCGCGCTGAGGCAGCGCCCGCCCTGTGCGCCATCTTGCTGGCGGCGGAGGTTGCGGAGCGGAGCGGCGCGGCGGGCAGCTTCTCGCCCTGCCGGCCCCGCCATGCCGCACTACCAGGCCTGGGAGGAGTTCACTCGCGCCGCGGAGAAGCTCTACCTCGCCGACCCCATGAAGGTGGGTGGGGGCCGTGCCGGGCTGAGAGGCCTGGCGGGTGGGCCGGGCCTCCGCCTCCTGGGGAAGGCCTGGGAGGAGCGCGGCAGCTCTCGTGAGAGGCCCTGTTGGCGGCGGGGGCGGCTCAGTGGCTCCCGCTGTGGTGTCCCTCGGCCGCCGGGCAGGCGAGCAGCGCCGTGGGGGCGGCCGGGCCGCGGCGGAGGCTGTGCTGTATATAGGGGACGGCGCTTCGGGTGTTCCCAGCGGCACGCAGGAACCCGGAGGGGCCGCTTTCAGAGGAGCTGGGCGCGTGGTGATTGGCAGTGTGCTCGTGGGCACGGCTGCGCGGCACTGCCACAGCCTGCAGCGGGGGGTGAAGGCGGTCTGGGGGGTGAAAGCGTATCAGGAGTTGGCTTACAGCGTGTGAGACCACACGTCTTTGAATTTGCCGTTCTGAAAACCAGAGGGAAGCGTTTATTAGCCCCCACGTTGTGGTGTTGCCCACAGTGTCACTTCGGACAGGAAGGACTGGCTCCAGGAATTAACGTCTTGGTATGGAACTGCTTTCTGGTTTTGGCAACTCTTTTTCAGGAGTGCTGTTTGGACAAACATTAAAAACAACTTCAGTTGTTTGTTGCAAATATTTCAGCCAAAAAGCAATGCAAAAGGTAACATAGAAGGGTAACATAGGAGTCCTAAGCCGGAGAAAGCAGCGGTAAAGAAGGCTTAGTTTTGCTCACCAGAAGGAGGGGTGTAGAGAAACCTCCAGAAGTAGTATGTCTGCCTTTAGCAGAAATGACCACTTCTCATGAAACTGCCTCTTGTCTGCTGATCACTAATTATCCTGTTTAGCTTCTTATGCTTATGCAGTATGCAATTGAATGAAGAGTTGGGGAAGGTTGGCACTGTAGCCAAGAGCTGCTTTCCCCCTTTTCTAAGGGACCTAAAGTCCTAAGGGGCCTATAGTCTCACTCTCCACACCCATCCATGGCAATTAGCTTGGTTATTTATGGAAGATTTTATGTAGGTCCCTGGGTCACAGTTTGAGTACTCTCCTTTTAACTTGCCAGAGAATTAGCCTGAGAAATTTTTGCATGTAATTGCAGTCCTCAAGAAACTGAAGAATAAGAATTGTGGGAGACAGCTCTGTGCTCTCTGGGGGCTGATGAGGCTGGGTAGTGAGCAGCCGTGCCTTTCTGGGAGCAAGGAATACAGTCCGTGTCTGTTTAGAACAGCCCCTGCTGTGCTCCTGGGCCTGCCTGGCCGAGAGAGGTAGTTACACAGGTGTTGTGGTCACAAGACCATTCCTTAAACAAGAAGGATAACTTGCAAAGAGATCCTTCTCTGAGACAAAATCTCAAGATGTGTTCTGTAGAGAGGCGGTTGTGAACCGTACTGCAGGTTGCTGAGTGACAAAGACTCGTTCGTAGCAGGAGTCGTCTCAGTTCAGAATGCTCTCAAGAGCACAAGTTGCTTTGTTTCTAGATACCTTATGCCAGCTGAGACTAGAAACATAGATATGAAGTCTCCTTAGTGAGTTCTGCTTTCAGCAGGAAGCGTTTAATGCTCAGTCAGTTGCTGAGAGTGTTGATTTTTATCACAGTTGTTATGAGAACTTCTGTAATTTGAGTCCAGAAGGGCTGTGGATAGGTTGAACCCCAGGGCAGGTTACTGTGGTAGGAGCTGTTCTTAGTGAGGAGCGGGATGCTTGCTTTCTGACTTCACATCTGGCCTTGTTGAGTCTTGAAAGCAATTTAATTTGTAAGAACCCTCTTCGGTTTTCTGGTTTTAATTACTCTAAAAGTGTTATTCTTCTATCTTCTCTTTCCACTTGTGAAAGCATTAGAATGATTCAAGTCTGCCTGTAAGCTTTAACGTAGCTATTGAATTAACTGTAGTGACTGGAAATAGAACATGTACATAATACTTAATCAGGTACTGCAGAAGAAAAGAAGTAATGTTGAATTTGCCCCACTCAGTCGATCTCTTTCAAGTCTTCATATAGAAATATTTTCCTAAATGTTTCTTGTCTTTGAACACAAGTTTCCATTTAGTTTTCCCCCAGTGTGATGTATGGTGAGGGGGTGTCTCGTGTGGACATGACTCTTGCAGTTTACTTACCTGTCACTGCTGTACTTACAGTGGTTTTGAACGTACCTGATGCTGCTATGATACTGGCTTAGTGTGTTAAGGAAATGTGGTGATTTGACTCTCAAACTGTCTTGTCTGTAAGGTTAGTGGGCAGTAGTAGTCCCGGAGGCCTCGGGGCCCACCGAGGGGCAGTGAAACTGAAGCAGTGCATAATTCTAATGAAGGCAATGTGAATTTGGGCACTCTTCCCTGCTACGTGTTCAGAGAGTTGTTTGCTGTAGGTGTTAATTCTTGAAATGTTTGTCGTTTCAGGTGCGAGTTGTTGTCAAATACCGACACTGTGATGGGAACCTCTGTATCAAAGTAACGGATGATATAGCTGTAAGTAGAGCATGTACTCTCCTTTCAGGGCTCGCTGTACCTCTCGGACTCATTTTGCTGTCAGTCAGTGCATGAGTTCTTGCAGCCATTGTCTGCAGCACCTGGCAGTTTTCTAAAAACATGTTTTGCTCAGCTTTCACTAGTTTCTGTCTGTGACTGAAATTGACCTGTAGTTCAGCCCTTTGTAGTCCAGGAAAAGTTCTAACCCCTCTGTTCTTTGTAGGTCTTTGCATCATTATTTTAGGACTATGAAAAAGGTATGAGCACTACAAAAATCCAGCTTCGTGGAACCTCTTGGATGGAACTACGTTGGTAGCTTCTGCTGGAGTGTTTCAGGAGCATCTTCAGACATGTTCACTAGTGTGACTGTGGTCCTTTCAATTTGCTTAGTGTAATTTTAATCTGTAGGGTAAGCTGTTCCTTTGTGATCAGGAGACGCTGGAGTGGAATCACCCTAAAATGGGATCTCTGAACTGCAAATGAATCTCACATCTTCTGAAGTAACATTATGGTACCATAACCATTTGTTATGCATTCAGTAGAATTTGAACTGTATTTACTTATTCTAAATAGCCTGGGACGGTGTTTGGAAAACTTGGGAGGGGTTAGAATATGAGATGGAGGGCAGCAGGTAGAAACAGACCTATATATGAATGCAGAGGTACATGCCAGCAACAAGTTCCTGGTGGTAATGATGTTACAGCCGCGTTCTTGTTCTGCAGTCTGAGTAAGCAACAGCAGTATGCCCATTTCTTGTGTTCAGATCTGGAAAATGAGATTTCTCCTTTCCAGGAGTAATATCTAGCATTGGTATTTCAGCCACCTGGGAAAGATGCAAAACTGCAGTGATGACACTTCTTGGTGGCGTAGTAGGGCTTAGTGTGGGTGAGATGCTGAGCATGGGACACTGATAACAAGGAAGTAAAGGGCAGCTCAGTTGAAATTTTCCACAGTGGAAAATTAGAGTTGGGTGATCTGTGAATTTCAGCTGTTTCTAGGCCTTCTTCCCCACTGCCAGTCATGGAAGGCTGTTACTGTTTGTTTTATAAAGAGAAGAGATAAAGGGGTTTCCTTGCTGCTAACTGCAGACCTAATATAGCTGAAGGAAAAAAAATCAATCTTTTCTACTCTATCTCTGAATTATAATAGGATTTTATTGCTGGCAAAAGTTGCACTGAGAGCACTGGAGGATGGAGCATTCTGTTTTTTTCATTGTTAAATAGGTCTGAGCAGTCATACTCCTGCTGTGCAGGTATAAGAAATTACTTATGCAGCAAAAACTAAGCAGCCATTTTGTGATTAGTCACTAACATATTACTCTTGTTCCTTTTGCATTTGCAGGCTTGTCAGCTGAAGGAGTTCCTCTTAATCAGATACTATTTTCCTTATTTAGAGCTATCTTAGAAACAGGTTATGTAAAATTAAACCTAAACAACTGTGTCCTTAAGACAGCTTTAACACCCAAGTTCTATCACCTTCTTTGAGAGAGAAAATATTAGAATAAATAAGGTTCACCGTTTCCAAAATGGAAGGCAAGAGACTTGGAAAAAACTTAAAATACATATACATTTAAAAAGAGGGTAGCTTTGTATTGGTGCTGCCTCATGGTAACAGCATGCCACAAATGAACTTTTAAGTACTTACCTTCTTTCATTTGTTCAAGTGCAAATTCGTTGCAACTACGAACAGGGTAAAAGCAGTGCAAGTGAACTCTGACATTAAGCAACTTTCTCTTGCAGTGCTTGCTGTATAGAACAGACCAGGCGCAAGACGTAAAGAAGATCGAGAAATTCCACAGTCAGCTAATGCGGCTCATGGTGGCTAAGGAATCCCGCAGTGCTGCCATGGAAACAGACTGAATTGCTGAAAATGAGAGTGCTTCGGTCAGATTTCACTGGAAGAAAATATCTCTTGGATTTGAACGAATAGTGGGACAGGAGATGCTTTTATGCACCGAAGTGGACTGCTGACAAGTCTAAAGCATTTTCCTCCCCAGACTCCACTTTGGAAAACTAGGAAAATAAATGCTTTCAATGGAAAGCTTATATTTATTTTTGGGAATTGAAAAGAAACTATTCTTACACTGAGTATGCTGAGAAGACAATTCTTTCCAAACCTACAGTACTTTTGTCTGAATTTGGTGGGCCACAAACATATTTCTGGGAAGTTGTAATAAAATTTCTTACAGATTTCATTGTGTTCATGTTATGCTGATGTATTCTCAGAGTGAGAAGGTTTATTAACCTGACTAATACTGTAGCATGATTACTGGATCTAATAAATATTTGCATAACTGATATACTTCTGTGGGGTTTAGAAGGATGGATGCTTTCTGAACTGGAATGTTAGAATTGCTGTTGTATATTAACACTGTCACTAGCAAGATTTTAGCTTTTAGTATTGATCTTGGTCACATGTTGTGCAACATCATCAGTGATGCAGTTTGTAGAACCCTTACATTGGTTAAATAATTAAACTTCTCTGTTTGAAACCTTAAAGTAACACTCAGCTTCTCATGGTTATCAAGCAGTACTCAAGCAGGGAGTTTCTTTCTGGTTAGACAAATACTGATATTTAAAAAAAATACCGGAAGCTTTTTTCCAGTACTTGAACTGTTGTATTCTGGCAAGGGGGACATTTCCCATCCTTGCCTCAGGCCAAGCTGAAGTATATCAGCAAGACAAATTCTAGAAGCTGTTGCCTGTTATGTTATTAGCACAATGCAACCAAACACTATCCAGAGTCGATGTTTTTAGCAGCTTGCTAACTGTGCATTTTCAGATGTTAAATGTGGCAGATGGATGTCAGCCAACTGAATAAATGGGTGAAAACCAGCTTAATAAATACTTAAATACCACTGTCAAAAATAGACTGATGCCCATGTGACTTAGACTTTTTTCTCATAGTTACTTCTGGTAGGGTGATGGAAAACTTTGTCTTTGCAAATGCTTTTTGCTTGACAAGCCAGTAGCTGAAACTGATACTTGCTTTGATTAGACCATGCATACCTAAAAGCAGATTTTCTTTTTTAATGTAAATATGCTGCTGGTATAACTGAGCTTTCCCAGACTGATGTTTTGGCTTAAATCAAGCCATGAAAGCAAAGCAGAGCTATACGAAGACCTGTCTGTACTGATACTTCAATATAACAAAGCAATGCACTTAAATAGGTATCTGTTGTCACTTACATTAAAACAAAATGAGCTGCTTAGAGGCAGTGGAGTTCCCACATTTGCCAAGGACTTGAAACAAAACACAGGCTTGGATATTGAGTACCCATTCAGCTGATTGTACGATGTTGCATACTGTTGGGAAGCTCTCCAGTGCTAAATTGCCTGTGGCTGCTTGAACTCTAGTCTGTAGGAGTGACTTGTGTAGCGGGTTTGCATTGGTTTTTGAATCACAGAGAAATCCAGAAAGAAGGCTAAACTTTGTTCATAATTTAATAAGATACTGCGATGCTGAGAATTTTCCTTGGTGCTCCATATTGTTGTCTTAATACTTGCAATATAGTATATTAAATATTCAAGCAATTTTTATGTAAAGCACAGTTTGCAGTATGTGTGGTTGCTATTACAGAAGTGACACAAGTGAAGCTTTAAGCCGTTAACTTGGCAGGTGCAAAGGCTGCAGCTATCTCAGCGTGATTTTTGGCCATCTTAGAAATTGGTTTGGCATATAGATGTGTTCTGTGAGTGGAGGTACAGAAGTACTTGAATGGTATTTGCTTGTGTGGGGGACAATAGTAAAGAGAGAACTGCAGGCAGGCTCACCAAGGGGCTGAAAGCCTTAACGCCTTAAACTAGACATTTCTGGAAGTTTTAAAGGGCAGTATTGGTGGCTTGTGGAGGGGGGGATTACACTGCTATATTAAAGTAGCAGTTGTCAGAAAAAAAAAAAAGAGGCAGGGAAATGGGTTGCTATTTTCTACGTTCAGAAGTTATTTCTGCAAAACCATAAGGAAATATTAATGCTACTTTCTTAAGGGTGATGCTACGCTTGTTCTCCATGTACTTGCAGAAAAATGAGGGTGGTACTATGCAATTACAATAAACAAAAATATTGATAAAGCTATTGCTTAAAAAAGCTTTTAGAAACTTCTCTAGAAAATACATGCTTCTTTGTCGTATTTTCATCTGCTTCAATATTGTATTCATGGGATGATAGAAACACTGTGAACTCAAAGTTCTGCTTTTTCTTGCTTATTACTCCTGTTGAGTGCATAGTATGCACGTGTTGCCAATGTACTGTAGTCACAGTTTCCTAATAAACTTTGTCAATGAGTTAGGCCATCATATTGCCAACTGCTCGAAGGTGTCCATTGGTATGTGATGAAAAATGAGCTCAATATGGCTGCTGCTGCATCAAAGGGTGGTTGAATGTGTAGAATATCTGCATCTCAAGTGCTGGATTTGGCAGCCCAGCGTATCAGCAAATGCTTCTGGTTTCCAGTTGGCAGTTTATGCCAATTCCACGTGGCAAACAGCCTGCTCAGGGGCAGATAGGTAGCTTGTCTGGTAGCAGGTAACCTTTGCAGGAGGAGGGAAATGATTTAAAAATAAAAATTAAAAAAGGATGGTTTTGCTTGCCATAGCTTATTTTGTTGCTGCGTGTTCGTTACCTTTGGTAACTGAAGCACCGTGAGCCCAGTTTAATCAAGAATATGGGTCTTCTGTTCAGGGTTTTTAACTCTAAGCCTCTGGGTATGTAAGCATGTTCCGGATTACAGGAAGATCCTTTAATTGTCTGTAGAAGTGAGAATTGGTCACAAGTCGTGGTTTTAGCGATGCTTATGAAAGAGGCCTTTGTTTTCATCAAAGTCGTGAGCTAACACTTTGAAGAGCATCAGATTTATTCTGGAAAATTAGGTGCTTTTGTGCCTGAGTCCATGAAAATGGGATATTGAACTGAAGCCAAGCAAATGCTTTTAAGGATGTTTTAACTTGTCAAAATAATTACATTTTATCTCAGTATGTTCCTTCCTGCAGCATAAGAAAGGGGGTAATATTCAATATTTTGCTGTAATAAATGTGGAGGAACCTTGGTTTCTGCCAGCCGCAGTCAGTAAGACTTTGATGACTGCTTATTACCTTAGGTTGATTCTAAGGTATTACATCATCTGGAAAGTGTGTTATCCCGTAGACAGAACAAATCTGCTCCCTTCATCCATTTTAAGTAAGGATGATAACACACTGTTGTCCCCCAATGTACTTGTGCTTTTTTCCCTTCTTGTCTTAGGGGAAGATGTACCACGGAAGTGATACTGTGGCCACCCGTTAAATGGCACTTGAGATCTAAAGCGGAAAAAGGAATATATAGTAAATAGCTGATAGGTGGTTTTTAATTTCTGCGTGTCTTATCTACAGACTGGCTTCTGCAACAGCTCTACTTCCTTCAAGAGACTGTAAGCAAAGTACATGACCTTGCAAAGTGGGATCTTAAGCAGAAAACGCGATTATTGTTTGTGCAATGCGCTATGCTGAGGTAACTTTTAAATCTAATTGACTGAAATGAAGTTGCTTTGGTCGAGCAGCCTTCTTGTGAAGGTTGTTTAAGAATGATATCTACTAACCTGTTCTTTATTTTAAAAAAGGAAAATGTAGTCTATGAAGAGCCACATCTAGTTTTTGCTTAAGTTAGTAGTGATTTGATTTCCAAGACATGAGGTATCTGCTCTGAAAACTTGATACAACCTTATAGGTAGATCCTGCATGACTCAAGATAATGCAATTGTTTGTTTCTAAAGATTTCTATCTTTTGCACAGGCCTTGAAAGTTCGTTTAAATGAAAGATACGTAAATACAGGCAAGAGTTGAATCATTTTTGTTGCTGGAGATGACATAAAAACATGCCTTTCATCTCTTGTTACTTTTACAGTAAGTAGACACTTCTGACTGACTTCCAGATAAACCTCCCAACTTTTTACTGCGCTGAATGATCTCACTGGAATTACCATGCACTGCAGGCAAGATACGGGCTTTTTAGTCCATAGAAGCAGTGTTTTTGATATGAGAATGTCACCGCAGTATTTTAGGAAGAGAAGAGTTACTCAGCAGAATACAAAACAGGGTAGTCCGCTAATCCCTGCAAGTTTGTGTAGGCCCTGTAACTGTTGTAACAGACTAAAAGCTGTCAGGAGAACGTGGGCTTAAATTGGTCCATGGAAAACAAGTCTGTGGGAACTGACCCAGAAAATCCACAGTCATAATGTGATAGCAGAGGTAATTGCCTTCATGCAAGCGCAGGCACTATTGTTGAACATAGTCTTTGTTTCTGGTGAATACACATTTTTTCCCTTACATTGTCCCTAAGTTAGTTACAGGTGTTTGTTCTTGGAGTCCCATTATGGGAACAATTAGTTCCTGCTATTCTGAAGACATCTGAAGTCGTATATGCCACCCCAGAGGGCTCTTCTTTCAAAAAATGGCCAGGCTCCTAGCTAAAGCCCATGTGCTCAGGCCAGTGGTGCCTCCCATAAAGACAGTTCCTAGATGTAGGGAATTCTGATATTGTAAGAGTACAATGTTTCTCTTAGTCTGTAATTGATGGCATTTATGAAATACCATTTTCTATGTAAATCAAGACCAGCTTTGAGGATATTTTGATTTTGCACTCACGTTCTTCTATCTGCTTTTTTGTGGTGATTCTTAGTCTTTTTCTTAGAACTTAAAATTTTTATTAGTCATACTGAGAGATCTGGGAGAGGTTTGTTTTGTTTCTTTTGCCTTTGAAGTTGTGCTAGCACACTGGGTTCATTTTTTGTCTAGAAGTGGTATCTTCATAAAAGGACTGATCTGCGTTGTTCTGCTTATACTGAGCAGAGTCTTCCTGAGTATGGCATGTGTTTACAGCAAGATTTCAAACACCGGTTTCATGGAGAGGGGGTTGAGCTTTCTGGAAACCTACTCAGTGACTTTGGTGACTGGTAGTGAGCAAATGAGAATTTGCTGCTCACGTTGGCTAGCCAAAATACATATTTTCAGTGGGTTGCTGATGCATGTAAATGTAGCCATCTATAATACAGTTCTCATCACTATGTGGCTCAAAGATGAAAGGCTTGCCTCGGGGCACTGACAAATAATCTCTGGCAAGTTTCAAGTGTGCGTTAAAGGTGTTGCCTCCCAAAGACATCTGCTCCTTTAAGGAGTCAGCAGACGGGAGGATGAACTAATGCTTCATGCATGTCAGTGTGAAAGTCAATGTCTGACTTTAAATTGCCATAAAAGATACCTGTTAAATTTTGGGGGGTAGGGAGGAAGCTGACCTTCTCAGTGAGTATTTGACAGTTGGATGTTTGGTTTGGTTTTGTTTTGTTTTGAGACAAATTTTCTATGGCAGTGCTACCTGATAGCTGAGAGCAGTAGCCAAAGAAATAAATGAGATTCACCAGGGCTTATGCCTAGGGGAAAACCTTCTGTATGCTGGTCACACAGCAGAACCATGTAACACAGGACTGTATTTAAGCCTTCAGCCAACCAACCAACCATGTTTTCAGTGTGTTTCCATGAGAGCAAACAGCTGCTTTTCAAACAGCTCCCTAGCTACCACAGCGATATTCTGTGTCATTTGATAAGTGTGCGAAGACTGGGATTCCACACCGGCCATGTCAGCGTAACAGCTGGCTGATGGTTTCTGCCACCTCTATTGCGCCGGTTCTAGTGTGCCTCAGAGCCTCAGCTGAACTCCTTCAATTTACCAATGCATCAGAAAAACTCCTTAATGTCCTGGAGACCTGCTGGTGTGGTGTTCTGCCTGACCTGTGTGCTGGGATGGCTTCACAAAAGGTCAGATGGGTGCTAGGGTGGGGGAAAGGCAGGGCTTGGGAGCTCCCAGGAGAACGACTGGAGTGAAAGAGCCAGCAGTTAGATTGACTTAGACTGCCATGGAACCACAGCCTAAATAACTTGCAATTGGTAATTTCCCTAATTTGCTTGTAAAAACCTCATGTCTGCCCATTAAATGCTCTGTAATGTACATGCCATATAATATTTAACTGAAAAACTGGCTATAACTGCATTTGGTTTAGTATTGTTCTAGTACACACGGATGGTACTTAATAGCATAGAACCAAAGACTGTAGATGATTTTCTCCCTCAGGGTCTCTGGAAGCCTCTCACATGGAGTACCCAGGGCTGAACACATGCTACGACGTGAAGGAGTATTTCACAGACTTATAAAGCTGTGTGGTAATTCTTAAAATGCTGGGTGGTGGGGTTAGGAGGGATCAGCACGTTGAAAGGCGCACGTGTGACTGCAATGGCAACTGCCCCACATGCAGCAGCTCCAAACCAGCACAGTCTTAAGGTGCCTTCCGAGCACATCCAGAGGCCACTTGTGGGAACCCGTTCAAACACTGCAACACCTGCAGGGTATGATTTCACTGGTGGTGAGAATGGGCTCTTTGATTTCATGATCCTTCCTCATTCTTTTGCCATCTGTATTAAACTTCTTTTCTGACTCTTCATTCCTTTCTTCTTTTCCATTTTAACTTCTTTCTCTTTAGATCTTTACAACTCATTCATCTTATTTTCTCCTTGTAGTTGACTATGGTGACTCTTCTTTGGGAAGAGGATTGTTATGCAGTTGCATTTTTACTTTCTTCTGCTTGTGGATTTAATAGCAGATTTTGTTCTGCCAGGTAGATCCTGCATTGTCACGTTGTGAAAGGCTACACGTGTATTTGTAGATGTCGCAGAAACACTGAAACAAACAACATGACCAACTTCCTTATCCAGTAAGAGTGGAAGAAAATAGTTTTTGTAGAGACTGAAGCCAGCATTTAGGAGAAGCTCTTTCAGCTCAAACCCTGTTTTGGCATATGTACCTCAATGGTCACAACTCCTTTACTTTCCTGTAATGCAAATTGCATGCTGCTTCACACTGCTTCATGTGGCTGACGACTGCCTGCCAGTCTGCAATTTATGGTGTTTGGATATCAGCAGCTGTCTGTAGCAGTTTTCTGCTACAATATCTGTCTTTTTAAAAATGATTCCGTACATTGTAAGATAAAAGCTGTTCTCTGCCCATATGTGTAGCTCTCGGTTTCTCTTTGTTTATACGGTCCTGCCTCAGGACTCTGCAGTTTCACTCACGCTACTAGTCCTGTCAGTTTCTGACATGGCCATTCCCCTCCCTTAATTTTTCTTGCTGTTAACAAACACCAGCTCTTAATTAAAATAAAAGTGAGATCGGACTGCTGTGGTAGGTGAGAACTGGGATTGAGCAGAATGGCCTCAGAGACCCGAAGCAGCGTGCAAGCTGCTTGCCCTGCCCTTACTGCTGGGGCTGGTCCTGCAGCTCGGCCCCGAGGCTCGCTCCGACCTCTCATACCGGATCAGAATCACAGAACTGTTTGAGTTGGAAGGGACCTTGAAAGGCCACCTGGTCCAACTGCCTGCAATGAACAGGGACACCTACCCAGGGCTGGAGAACAGGGGTTTGGGGAGGAAGCGCCCCTGCTACACCCCGCTTACCTTCTGCTGGGCCCGCAGCTGCCCTGCACGGTACTGCAGTGTGGGTGGAAGCTGGAGGAGGCTGTGTTCCGGTCAGGGGCAGCGGGCATAGGGAGGCTGAGAGAAGGCACTCGGGCAGCGCTCCCGGTGCCGCTGGCTGCTGCCCGCCTCGCTCTGCGCTCCGGGCTGGGCCCGCTGCCCCCCGCCGCCCGGTGCTGGGTCGGCGCTGCCCCGGCCCGCCTGGCGGGCGCCGCCCCCGCCGCACGTGCGCGGCCATCCCTTCAGCCTCGGTGCCCCCGGGGAGGGCACCCGCTGCGGCCCGGCCCCGGCGCCCCCGCCCCCGCCGCAGCACTACATCTCCCAGCGGCCCGCACAGTGTTGTGTCTCCTGGCGGTGGGCGGCCCCAACGGTCAGCGCAGCCCGGCGTGCTGCGGCCCCGGCAGGTAGCGGCGGGGAGCGCGGGGCGCTCCCTCAGGGGGCGGGCGGGAACGGGCGCGGGCGCCCCGCGGGCAGCGGCCGCGAGGAGGCTGAGGGGGGTCGGCTGAGGTGGGGGGCGGCCCCCGCGGCAGCCGAGATCCGCGTAAATGGGGATTAAACTTTTATGCGTCATTTGCCAGGCTTGAAAACTGTTTGCCTGGTGCCACCTAGGTGGTTCCTTTGCTGAGCAGGGCTGTAGGGGTGAGAAGAAAACCCTTTAAGTCTGACGACCGTGTCTCGTTGTGTACCTGAGCAATAGGCAATGACAAAGCAGGCGAGCTCTCAGTCCTCCCGTTATGGTCAGTTTGTCAGAAATCAATTGGAATTTTGACTTTGCCCTGCAATTAAAGCAGATCCTAATCAAGTGTGTTGCTTAATTCTCCATTGTTCTGGTTCTGTTGGAGCAGTCTGCTAACATATGAAACCTCTCCCGTGAGATAGGCTTGATCTTGAAAGCTACTGCCTGGAATTCAGGTATGTGGCCACGAATGCATGGTTGATGTTTTGATTGGCCTTATTCTTGGGGATGTCGTGCTTCTCGTCTGAGGTGGATGTTGCCCCTTCCTGAAGTCAGCTAAAACTGAGACCCGAGTGCACAAATTGCTAATGCTTGCTGGGAATCAATGGAAGATGGGCACTAACAGCAATTAGGCAGCTCTGAGAAAATCAATCCACAGCTGAAATTGTCCAAAGCAGGGGATCAGGTCTTTGTCAGAGCTGAAGTCTTTGTGGGGAAGGTCCTGGCACAGTGTCAGGCTCCTGACATTCTATTCTGCAACTTTTCCAGTCTGACTTCATAGAAACTTTTGTGTATGTATTTGCTTGAGCTGTACTTGTTTGTTATTTGTTCTGAATTCTGTTAGTTTTTCTACGCTGTGTGGCCAGTCTGTATGGCAATACCACGTTTTCAGCCTGTTTGTATGTGCGCGGTTTAAGCAAAGCTTTCGGATGTATCTAACGCTTCTAGGCTCAGAACCACAGTGCTTTGTTATGGTAAGCACTGTGGAACAAGTTCAGACTTCTTAGCGGAATATGCATGACCAAATTTGTTCTAATTAATTACAGCAGGTAAATAAAAAGGTTTGGGGTAATAACTTCTGAGTGGTAATAGTGCCAGAAAATCTTGTTTCTTCAGCAATAGTCAAGTAGTTTCTAGGTGTAGAAACGGCAAAGCAGGAGTGGGGGTGATGGATGGAGTATAGCTTATTGCTGCAGGCAGAGTGAATTTATTATTGTACATACCTCTACGCACATTTATTGTATTGTAATTTGGGTATTCAAATTCTGTGGCCAGACAAGCAGAGGTACCGTGGTGGTGGTGGTGTGTGCACTGCAAGCCTGCGAAGATGCTTTGCTCACACGATGCACAGTCCCCAAACCAGGGCAGCCTTCTTTAAAGGGCAAGTTCCAAACACGGCAAGTAGAGCCCTAATTACTGCCTATGTCCCTAAAGAAAAGTCGCTTGGAAAGTAGAGTATCGTCTTTCTCTCTGAAGAGCTTTGGTCTGCTTGTAATTAAGGCTGAAAATACTTTTTCTCCTTCTGAAAACTTCTACTGGAAAAGTCCCAGATTCTTCTTCTGAACACATTTTTAATTAAAAGCATAATTGTATGTCCAAATGGATCTTTATGTGACTAGTAAAACGTTCAATTAACAAAAATCTACTCCTAAAATGGCATTTGCCTTCATATCTTGGCCACGCTCTACGCAGCAGGATGGGTCGCTAACACAAAGATGTGAACGTGCTCTGGGTTTTGTTTTGTTTTGGAGCAGCGTTATCAGCTTCTATATATATTCAAGCGGTGTTTTTGAGTGAATGCTTTCTGATGGATTGAGCACTTTTGTGGGAATTGTTTCGTTAGTTCCTGTTTTCAATAGTGCGTGGGGCTGTTTGTCAGGACGAGGAAATGAGCTGTGGTTCTGTTTGTGGGGGATCCTACTGCAGTAAGGAACAGGAGCAGTGTGCTCGGCTTCTTCCTTGAAAAGTGAGCTGTTCTACAGTGTTCCTCCAACATCTTGTTTGAAATATCTGCTGGAGATGTTTAGTTCTAGTCCACAAGTAAAGGCTCAAAAAACTTAAATTCTTTCTCCATTTTGAGCAGTGCTTCTCATGTTTCTCGCATCCAGCAGTTTTATTTGCTTTTTAACTCCACCTTGAAGACAGTTAATTCTTGCTCTGTCGGCTTGTTCTGTAGGTCCTGGCTGCCCACCACGTCCGTGCCATAAATACACTCCACTGCCTCACAGAAGACGTTTCTGTCAGGTGAAGTGGCTGCATGTTATGAATGAAAACTAGAGCTTGACTGCAGGACCCTGTCCTCTTGGCTGCTTCATCTTGAGTGTTATTTGCTCTGCTGTGGTGGGTACAGGTAGTGTACTTGTCAATGTAGCCCTTAAATCCAAAGAGAACTTCAATATTTAGTTATTATTAAGAGAGAGATGAAGTAGCAAGAATTGTTCCTGTTACATGTTTACACTGGCACATCCTTTTGGTGTTGCAGTATTTGACAGAAAATGACGACTACCATCTGTTCCTCTCCTCTCGTCATCATCTAAAGTTCCTTTTCTCTTTGGGAATGAAGTCTTTGTAGGGAGATAGCAAGTTGCTGTCTCTTTCTGTTTCCATAGTCACAATTATTTAAGAAAAATACACTTTTTTAAGCTCAGATACTCATTTTCATTCATGCTCCCCTTTCTGCTTGAAAACATGATCCTTATTTGATTTACAACGTGCACCTCATTCATCGTCTTACAGGTTGCCAGAAATGTCTCCTGTTGCTCCTTATGTTCATCACTTCCATCTCTAAACCTTCTTTTAACTGAAACATCATCACATCCTTTGTTCTCACATACTTTGGAGTACGAGATTTCCAACTGTTGGCACTCTTTTTTTCCTCTGCAAAACACCATATACACGTCAGTTCTGCATGTGTTAGTAATTAACGGTCTTAATAACAGCTTTCTAACAGCACTAACACACAAAGCTCATAAAGCTGCTGGTTAATGAAGATCTCTCTCTGATCCAATGGAAGAACATGAAGAGAATTACAGGAACAGAAAACCCCACTGTGAGCAGCAGGACGCACGCTGTGCCATGGCAGCAGCCATGCGGGATGGGCCTGAGTCCCACCTGGAGAAGGGGCTGGGCAAAGTGCTGGCAGTGTTACCATTGCAGGGGAGGGAGGCAACCTCTTCTGTTTGGTGCTGGGGAATTCGGTGAAGCTAAAAATAGAGCCTAAACTTACCTGAAGGTCTGAGGAACAATTACCTCGGTCTCGTTTCCTTGTCTGTAATGTCAAACTCTTTTGGTTTGCGTGCACGTTTTTCCATTCCCATCTCTAAAATGCAGACGTTGGCATAGAAAGGGGAGGTTAAGCTCATTACTGCTAGAAGGCAAAATAGAACAATGTGCTATTCATAATTTCTTTTTACACATGAGAAACTAAATGTTGAAGTAAAGATCAAGATACTCTTTGGAGGATATGTTATTGAACGTTGACATTTAGTTGGCTGGACAGTGGCTACAAACTGTTTTAAAACTTTTTACTGGTATGATAGCCTCTGCTTCTTTAATTCCTGCTTGTGATGTGAGAGATTCCAAGCTGGGAGACCCAGCTTTCAGCTGTGCGCACCCCTATGTTGTGTGCCAGGCTTCTGTCCCTTCTTTGCTTATGTGCAAATAATGTTCTCTTGTTTGCTTTTCTTGTTGGAATTCGCGAGATAGGATAAATTGGACAGAACCTTTCTGTTAGCCAGCCTCAACACTGTAGCAGCCAAATGCTGTTACGGAAGTTAAAACAGTTCTTTTGGCCTTTATTTTTGTAATGGAACGGTGCTGATTGAAGAATCCTTGAGCAGCCTTTTGTCTGCAGAGTCCTAAACAAAAAATACTGCAGATGCAGAGGAGCAGAGCTCCTTTCCCTGACTCATGCCCACCATTCAGTTGTTTGGTTACAGTACCACGCAGCACAGAGAGCCTAGGGCAGATTCT
Source organism: Penelope pileata (assembly GCA_013396635.1). Lineage (NCBI taxonomy): Eukaryota > Metazoa > Chordata > Aves > Galliformes > Cracidae > Penelope > Penelope pileata. The sequence goes on along the minus strand of WBMW01001901.1, from coordinate 981,124 downwards.
GCCGCTGTGCATTTATGCAGCCTGCAGTTGTTGGGTTGGTTTGGTTGATTTTTTGGTGCTTTGTTTTGGTGTTTTTTTTTTTTTTGTTTTTTTTTTTTGACTCTTTGAAGGAAGTGGGCTTATCCAAACATCATAGAAACAAAATAAGGAAAACTGAGATAAATGTGTTTTTAAGCAGCACACAAGAATGTGTTGGGCACAGATTTGAAAGAGCAAGTCCTGTTGCTTTAACACGTGTTCTTGTAAGGTGAGCTTCTTCCTCTTAAAATCCTGTATGCTGCATCTTTAAATTGTGGCTGTGAGGTGAGCTTTGACCAGGCAGCGGTTGCATAAAAATGCCTTCTCTGGGTGAGGCAAATTGGATAACAGTGACCTTAGTCCCATAATGCTTTTAATTTATGTTTTGTTAGGCCTGAGTCTCAGTGCCTACCAGATTTCAGTGCAGTCCTGAAGAGTTGATGCTGCTCGACCATCACAGGATCATAGAATAGGTGGGGACATGTTACAGCAGGTACTCAAACACTCCTACAGAATGAAGGGCAGCAGACTAACTCATAAGCAGAAGTTCTGGGTATCATGCTCAGAGCCTTACACCAGCTTTCTGTTGATGGTTGCTGTTGCCCAAAGGGTAAGGCAGGTCAGCAGCTGGGGAGGAGCGGTGCCTCGCTGCCACAGGTGCTGGCTCTGGTGGCCCCTGCCCTGCAAGGGACAGCAGGGTTTCCCTTCCTTGGGGAGGTAACCTCCTTCCCTGTTTGTAGTCCTCTACTTAGGTTCCTGCTGCACTGCCCAGCTCCTGGTTGTGAACGATCTAGAAAAAGACTGGAACAGGATTATGTCATCTCTTCCTGTTGTTTTGGAGATACCATTGTGTGCCACCTCCCTGTGGCACTAAAAATGTAAATGTTAAATTTCTTATCAAGGCAAGTCAGAAACTCTCTTGGATTTGTATTTCCTGTCTTTGATTCGCTTTCCTGCGTAGGACGCTTTATTTTGCCCAATGCCTACTGCTCCTCTTTTCCTACAGTGTTAGTGTATCACTTTATGCCCACCCGGGAGACGTTATCAGTTGTATGCAAAGCAACTCCTGCGTTGCTGGGCTATTTTGAAGCTTGTCATAAAGCTCCATAAACTACATACATAGGAAGCTTTTCATATACAAATGTCTGCACTTCATGTTTTTCTGATTGCTTGTGGTGTTATAAAATGACAAAGTGGGATGCCCGGAGATGGTAGGACACCAGGCTGAAGGTGAAGCTTATGGACCGTGCCATGTCTTCGCTCCTTTATGCTGTCAGTGCTCAGGGACCCTGCAGAGGTGCTGTGAGTTCGTGAAGCCCTTGAGTGGGTTGTTCTTCCTTTCACATCTGCTGGAAGAGTCACCTGTAACTGCTGCTCTCCAGGCAAATTGATCCGTAAACAGAGATGCTGTGGCAGAGGGGGACGTTTTCAGTGAAACCTAATGGGGGGATTATGTAATGGAATAAAAATAAACTGAAACATCATCTCTAAATTGAGCCGTTATTTCTCCTGCAGCGTAATTATTAATCAATAAACCTTGTATCTGACAGCACGGTAGCGTGCTAAGTGCTCTGAGCTACCTTGCAATCTGCTAGCAAACCAACCTTGGAGCAAAAATATTATTAACACTGATCATGATCATCTCTGGCCTGTGTCTGAAAGCAGGATGGTCTCTTGGAGCTCTCGCTTCACCCGTGCCCCAGCTGTTTGGCGCTGAGAGGGTTTAATGGCTCCATTCAGGGGTACTGAGCATCATTCAAGCCGAGCTGCACACTGTTGGAGGGCATGAGATTTCCAAATGTTGGGTTGAAAGTCTTTCACTTCCTTATTTCCCCAGTAACATATTTCAGATGGACATACTGCTGCAAGGCAAAGGTGAGCAAGGGGAATTTTACGGCTAGGATATTTCATAGGTGGCTGCTCTAAAAAGTAAATGTTCGCTGCACTGTTCTCTGGAGCGTGTTACTGGATGCTGGTGAAGGTGTGGCATGAGACAGGACACAGCTTTGATGTTAATCGTGTCAGTGTTCCTGTGGAGCTGTTCCAACTGCTGTTAATGCAAGAAAAGAGAGAAGGACAAATAATAAAGGCGTTTTCACATGGAACAGTAAGATACAGTAAGGAAGTTCTGAGGCTTTCTTGTAAACAGCGTATTTCTTGAAACGTGCTTGGCCTGCTTCATGTGTAGCTAATTTTGGGGCAATTTATTGGAGCCATCACATTTCAACATTTTTCTTTTAAAGCATGTTTTTAAAGTTGCAAAACAAAAGCAGTCTTCCTTGGGCTTTTTAGGAAAATGTACTGTCTAAGGTATTTAAATGCTATCTACAAACAATATTCACCTTGGGGAAGAGTAAAGTCTTGGAGCCGAAGTATTTGACCATGGGATTAAAAGGAGATACTTCCTTCTGAGACCTTGCCTTTGGTCACTGAAAGAACCAAAACAACAACAACAACAACAACCCACAAACTCCTTTTCAAAGCTTTGATTTTTAAAGGCAATGACATGGTTGTATCAAGAGACTTTAGAGAATGAATACATCAATGCTTTGTTTACATCTCTGAAAACTGCAAGGATTGTACCCATTTCCCCTCCCACGCTGGCGGGGCTGTATTGCTGTACCAAGAGCCAAGTGTGAGGGCGAATGGCTGCCATCTCCCAACAGCTCTCAGTGGTGAGTGGGGCAGGAAATTCTGCTATGGATGTGTCACGACTGAAGGTGCATTCTGCTGTTCAAATAACGCACAGGAGCTGTAGAGAGTGAGCTTGAGTAACAAACCCAGGACATGGCTGCATGTGTTTGCTGTGAGCGGTCTCCTCTCAGCGCAGGCCGGAGGGGTTGGTGCTGGGTTATGGGAACTTACCATCAGCAAAACAGCCCCTCTGAGTGTGCTGTGAAGTGGGGCAAGTTCCAGTGCTGCTGATGCACTTTGCCATTCCTCCTCCTCCCATGCACTGATTAAAAAACAACAGCATAGTTGGAGTTCAAGGTCCTTGTGTTCTTCGTAACTGTAATTTGTGCAGGCACTTCCAAGGGAACTGAGAGAGACTAAGTACACAGAGCAGCTTGGGATTTCTGACAGCAAGAGTAGTCCAACCACTATCGGAGATGGCTTCTTCCAAATCAAAACAGCATCTCGTGCAAATTGATTTGTCACTGGCCCCAGTCTTCTGCAACAGGAGACAAAATTTGTGTGAGACATAAAACTGATTTTGGCACTTACTGCTGGACTGTAAACCAAGTCATCCCATGGTGCATTTGGATTTAATCATGAAAGTGGATATCTTTTCATGCGGCGAGTTGTTTGCCTGCACACACCTGGGTGAATGCAAAATACACGCTTGCACACAGTCCCTCCCATGTGTTCTGCTGCAAACATTCTGAGATCTCGTTAAGAGCAGATGGGGGGGTGAAGAAATGTTTTCAGAACTGGGGCATTTCTGAGACTCAAGATGTACCAGTTTTGAGATAAAGAATGAGATGGATTTTGTTCCTGAGTGAAGCAGTGCTGTGCTGTACCTCTGTCACCCCGGTTGGTAGCAGCTGTGATGCTGACACAGCCATGAGAAAGAGCCCTCTGTGTCTCTGGGCACCTGGCCCTCCTGCCCAAACGCTGCAGGAGGCACTGACAGAAACTCTCTTTTGTCTTGGACAGCTGTTTGTCATGGGGCTTTGTAAAGGTAGTGAAGTTGGCCAAGAGTTTATTTTTGTTGTTTGTTTGTTTGTTTTCTTTCATTTGTGGTGTTTACATAGCTATGCTGGCAAACCTTTGTAGTCTAGACATGGCACAAGTTGTGCTGTGATTTTGGGGAAATTCCTGTTCTCTGTGAAGACTTAGTAACAGAAATCCTATCTATTAAATACTGCAGTAGGTGTTTTTTCTGTGTAAGGTGCTTTGAAGTTTCTAGAAGCCCCTCCAGTTCTGTTTTGCAGTAAAATTTGTGTTCTTTAATTCCGGGGTAAGCTGTGGTTCAAGTGTGGTGGAACTGAGGAGACATTTGTCTTGTGCTCCAGTGAACGTGGCAGAGGGAAAGTAGCACTTTCTCAAATGACAGATACTATGGAAGGACCAGTGAAACAAAGAGATCAAGTTCTTCCAGTGCCCCTCACCCTCATTTCTCTGGCTTCTGAGGAATTCCAGGTCACTTTGCAAGGCTGTCGCAAGTGAACGTGTAAGCAGTACATTTTTGTGCCTTGCTGTTTTATCTGCATAGTGCCTGACTTCCCTACAAATGTTTTATTGGGCACTTATATTGATGTTTTTATCTAATTGCCTTTTTTATTGTATGTTGGCCTTCAGAAAGTTGAACTTAAGAGGTTGACTAAAACGTGTCCTGTCATTACAAGGTAAGTCACTGCTACCCCTGTTACAATCAGATGAACCCCTCGTAACTTTTGCTACAATTCTTATTTTGCTCCAGGAACGTTTGGTCTGTTCTGTGTACTCTCTGAGCAATTTCAGAGCATCAAATTACTCTGCAGCAGCAAAACCAGCCAAACCTCGCAGGTCTGGGGAGAACGTATGCTGCGCGGTGCCATAAACAATGCCTGCCCTACCGAAGTTTTGAAGTACTTAATGTTTTATCAGCTCCTCCGTGTATGAGTGTTTGAAACGTGGCGTTCTTTAAAATCAGGCCCTAAGAAGATGGCAGCACTGTTCCCAAAACCCCCTTACAAACATTTCTCATACTTAAAGGGATGCTTGAAAACATTAATTATTAAAGAGAATCTGAGTAACCATCTCTACTTGCAGCATGAAGCAGTTCAAATATATTCAAAATGGATTTATTTATTTCTTTTTAACAATGTTCTGTTTGACTAAAGCACAAGAGCTCTGCAGGCAGGCTGTGCATCTGTGTTGTGAAATCAGGTTGCTTTTCATCCCGAGAGGACTTTATTACGTGGGGAGAGGTGTTACAGAGCCTGGGGAGCATGCCTGTGGCCTTTCGTTTTCTTTTAAAAAATGTTCAGCAGGATGAAGAACAGGAAGGGCCTTCTACTCTTTGCTGTTCAAGGGTTATGCAATTATTTCCCCTCCTCCAGGCCGACTGGGAGATACAAGATGGCTGCCCCCGTGTCCCTCGCTTCTCATTCTGTAGACACCTTTTTTTTCCTCCAAATCTCTAACAAAAGATATGTGAGCCTTACTAACGTGATGCTTTACTTTAGAATTTGTGGGAAATCTGGAGCTTCAGAGGAAGAGAAAGCATTAAACTTGAATTATACCCACAGTCACCCCCTTTGCTTTTCAAGTTTAGCAGCAATCGATAGCCAATGAGGAAGGGCGTTTCATCAGAGGACTACATAGTTACCAAGCCAGATAGTAAAAACAGAAGTCAAAGCAAGTCAAGAGTGTAAGTGTCTTTTATGTCAAATGCTTAATTCTTTCCCAGCTGAGCTGTGTGGGTTTAAGCATCCTATTTCTGAAATGTTGCAGAAGTGTTGACATCCTGAGGCTGACGGAACATCGTGTAAACGTGTAGATCAAATCCTATCTCAGAAAGCGAGTAAAGCTTCATAGTCTTGACAGAGTATATCACGTGTCTCTGAGCTATCTGACTGGGCTCACCAGAGTTCTGCTCTTCTCTTGCAGGCGTTATGCTGCTTGAGGTATTCCTGATTCTGGGGACAGTCATTGTCTACTGCTTCCTTTCCAAGAAGAAAGAGGAGACGCTACCATTCAAAGAGGGATGGTGGGGCAAGGGACAGAAGCCTGACGCTGAAGAAGATGCAACTATTTGGCCATTTAAGGTGGAAACTACAGAAAAAGAGCTGAGCGTAAGCAAATCTCTGTACTGGGGGAAAATAAGTAAGAAATGGCTAAATAAATGCTAAGTAATTTTTTAAATTGAACCAATAGTTACATTTGTGAAAATGAGTGACCAGCGTGGAGGACTTGGGGGAAGGGACTTCCCAGTAGTTTGGAAGGTAGGAATAGATAGAGGGATTTCATATTTTGCTATATTATTTTGCTCTCAGCTGGCTGTCTCAAGATTGCTAGTAAATAAGCTATTCTGTAAAGCCTAACAAACATGAAAATCATATTACAGATTACTCAACTCTGCGCTCCTATTTGGACGCCTTCCTTAGCTTGATTGTGTAGACCAGAATACAAACAATGTCTTTAATTTTATTTTTTTCTTTCAAAAGCAATTATGAATATCTCATTTTCTTGAGTGCCTTATGTTTGCAGCTGCCTTGGATGCTAATTCTGTAATTTATGATCTACTTTGGTCAACATTAATACCACAGTGGTAATTACAGTAAACACATACATTGCAGAATTTGTTAGATAACAAGACGTTGATTGTGTGTGTTTGTCAGGGATTGCACGCTTTCATAGATCTGTATGGAGTAATCATTGAAATGGTATTCATGGGATTGCTCACATTGTTCGTTTATAATGGATTTCTGTTTTCTCAGTTAGGCCTGGGTTTTTTAGGACCTGTTTGTCCTCCTTAATAATATCGGTGGACATTGATCTCCAATATGTTTTTCCCTTGTACTGCAGACAGAAAGCTTCGTAATTTCTAACATACAGATTTTCGTGAAACACAATTCTGTACTGTAACAGCTACTGCAACATAATCCATCAGTAGCAAACCCTGTTTCTAACTAAATGCTGACGTAAACTAGGGGTTAAAGTTATGCTAAGATACATTACAAAAACATTTTTTTTTAAATGTCGAGTGTGGACAAAAAACATGAACATCAAGATGTGTTAAAAGCTTCATTTAAAAACCGGTGTTTTCTGCACGCGTGTTACTTACAAAAAAAAAAAAGTTAGCTTATATATTGACGTCTTGCCTTGATTGAGATTGCCTGCTCAGTGTGAGGCGTGAGCCAGTGCATATACCCTAATCCATCTTAGTGACTCATCGCGGTATTGGAAAGTGCTCTTCAAGTTTGAACCCCACAGAGACTTGAGGAGAGCTGGATTTCCAGACCTCAACTGTTCTATGGTTCTGCTTGCAGGAAGAAGGGGCTCTTGGCTGTCCTCTTGGCTGAGGGATTTTTAGGCTGAATTTGTGGTATTGTCAACATCCCCCATGACTATGAAATGCAGTAGCGAGGTCACTTGATAAGTTAGTCTAGATTTGGAAATGTTCACTCCTGTCTAGCTTCAGCAACTTTGTGGCTGTGTGAAGTCTCTCAGTGTTTGCCAGTGAAGACAGCCAGCACCCTGGTTTGGGAAGGAGAGCAAAAAGTCTGAGCCAGATCCATGCGTTCTTTTTGAGGTCGGGCTCAAAGGTAGCCCTGTGAACAAAGTACCATGAAAAGGCAGCAAGACTTACATTGTGAGGTTACTTTGGTGCTTTTGATAATCAGTTTGTAAAGTGCCCTATCTTGTAGTCAGCTGGCAAAAAAAAGAAAAAAGAAAAAAACATCAAAACAGTAATAATGTGATATGGAGGCAAGTAGCATAAGCAAGCTCCTTCACAGCTCACTGTTGCTTTTTGGGCACTGTCAGAAGAGTGTATCATCCTCTCTGGCCTGGCAAACAGGTTTGCCAGTACTGCTGAAGAAAGACAGTAAAAGTGTTAAGAACAGCTGTAACTGGAAGAGGAACAGAGGACATCTGGAGGAGAACAAAACTGAAATACGTGGTGGAGTATCGGTCAGAAAGGCAGTCATCATTGGAGACGTTATTTTCATTGTTGTTCTTTTTTTCACTTAGGAATTATTAGAAAACCATGCACAGTAGAGCAGAAGACAGCAGACAAGTGCTTGTAATGTTTCTCCCTTCTTTTCTTTTCCTTGTAGGACTTATTTAGGAGACTTGACCAGGCTAGATTCACAGAGCCGCTGGAGGACAGTTGCTTCCATTATGGGACTAACTCGGTGTATCTCAGGAAGGTTGTCTCCTACTGGAAAAATCAGTTCAACTGGAAGAAACAAGTTGAAGTTCTCAACCAGTACCCACAATTCAAAACTAAGATTCAAGGTATGTGGCTTTTTCCCTTAAAAATAAACCATCAGTAATACATAGTCTTGTCTACAAGGGATCTCAGTGGTGAGAATGCTCTTGGTCTTTCCTTCCCTGGCTGCCATGATGTGGATCCTTCTCACTGCTACAGCAGTAGTGAGAAACTGCCTCATTGGAACTGAAGCCTTTAGGGCAGGGAATGACAAATAGAATTCCCTTGTGCACGGATGGGTTGTCAGTTGGTGTTAACAGGGGCCAAGCACAGGCATTCAGAAACAGATTTGCATCTTGAGATGTAGCAGTGTTCCCTGACTTGCATGCAATCATGCAAAAGTACCCACGGATGCCTCCTCTTGCTCCATGTATCTCCTCAGCTGCTGCTGTCACGGTGATGCTGTCAGTCTGGCAGGATCATCTGCTGGGTGTCCTGGCTGCTCACATTTGTCCCTGCCGGGCGGGGCCAACGTCCTCTGCTGCACCGTTTCAAGCCCTTGTAGACCTAGGAACGCAGAATGCCTTTCACTTAGGATTGATGTGCTGCCAGGTCCAAGTGACAGCTTTGCCTCTTCATTCAAAACACACCTTTTGAAAGAGGCCATTCAGCTATGGTCTGTTATTACTGGAGCTTGGTCAAACTGGATGTTTTAAATGCTTCAGTTAGGGTGATCTGGTGATACAGCTGTAGATTTAAAGCAAAGCTGGCAATTGTTTTACATGACTGTAAAAGTCAAACTTGAGTTTATGCTGTCTTATTTTTACTTGCACCCATAAATACAGATTATTTTAAATGAGACTTTTGACCATAATATTTAAAGTAAATTTGTGACAATAAAAGGAGAGGGAAAAAAAATACTATCTGAGACAAGAAAGGGAAAAGAAGTTAAGGACAACGCAGTGTGTATAGCAACAAGAAGAGAGATTTGAACGTTTGGAATGATTATAGAGATGGGCCATGAAAAGACAAGATCAAACGTGGAATATTGGGTTCTTAGCTTTTGTCACCATTTGAAGGTTTTCCAGAGAATGCAGAAACCCACAGAATTGTTAAGGATGGGGATTCTCAGTCAGTGAGAGAGGCTGGGATGAGGTGGAGTTGATGTGAGTGAAATGTGCTTGAATACATTAAGAAATGAAGCATTCAGGCTCTGCTAAGAGCACGCTATTGTTTCCTGGAAAGCAGAGCCCCGGGTGGGTTTGAGGGAAAGAAGTTAACCTGTAGGTCTTAATGCGATGTTGTGTAAAGTCTACTGCTAATGTATTGTAAAGATCACAGAGACAATAGAACTGCAATTTCTACCTTTTTACCTAACAATGACCAGACTGATATGAGAACATAACTTTCTGTTTTGATTTATCAAAAATATACTGAAAGGCTTGGATTAAAGGTAGAAAGGAATCAAGAAGTTGAACGCCTTAACTCTCTTTTAGCAAGGTGTTTTTCAAATCCTTGATTCAGCATGATTAGTTTATCCAAAGTTAAGATGTGCGACTTGATCACAGGTCTCCACAGACAGAGAATACTTATTGATGGCTTTTAAAATTCCTTCTGCTCTAACATTAGGATAGATGGTTGGAGACAGAAGCCAGACATGTTCAGGTGGGAAGTCAGGCATGCATAAAACAAGGAAAGTGATTAATGCCCCCAAATAAATAGCTGCTGCTAATGATGGATTCTCTACCTCTTGGTGCCTTCAAGTTGAGACTGTATGCCTTTCAGGAAGAAAAATCTGTGGCTGACTGAAGCCTAGCTGGTGCCATATAGGGATATTTGGGTAAAATTTAAGGGCACTTGGTCTAGATGATGTAATTCTCTCTTCTGCCTTTAAGCTGTGTGAGTCAGTGTTACCGTTGGTAGATGGCTTCACTTCTCAGTCTTATTTTTCCAATTTATTTTCAGACAGAAATATGCTGACCTTGTTTAGGTGCTGTGATGCTTAATTGCCCATTATAAAGTACTTTAAGGTCTTTGGATAAGTGGATCCACAGAAGCGCAGGGTACTTGCATGCTCACCAAAAAAAAAAAAAGACATCAGAAAAGATTTATTCAGAATCTGCTCTGTGATTAGTTTCAGTGTCATGGTAAATCTGGGCACGTTAATAATTGTTTTATTATTTGCAGGCATTGACATCCATTTTGTTCATGTAAAGCCTCCTCGTTTGCCTGAAGGCCGGTCTGCAAAGCCGTTACTAATGGTTCATGGTTGGCCTGGCTCATTTTATGAGTTCTACAAAATCATCCCTCTCCTGACGGATCCTGCCAGCCATGGCCTCAGCGATGAACATATATTTGAAGTCATTTGCCCTTCTATCCCTGGCTATGGTTTCTCAGAAGCACCCCATAAGAAAGGTATGATATAAGAAACTGAACTAGCAAAAGCCTAGCCTCATGATGAGACAGCCTCTACTGGCAGAACAGCAACTTCTGGCTCTTCTGCGTAGAAACAAAGATCCCATGTGTCACACGGAAAGAGAGAGATGAGTGAGACTTCAGGCAATACCATTAACTAGCTTCAGGAACAATGTATAGATAATTTACAAAGGATTATAAAGTTACGGAGTGTAAACTCATGAATTAAAAAGTTTCTAGCTATCTTTAAGGTAAGACTCTGTACTCACAGAGACAAAATAGAAACGTATTCCCTGAGCAATGCTGCGTGCCTCTCACAGGGCTCTGCTGGAGTACAACTATGGTTTAGGAAGAGTCCAGCAACCCCTTAGTGGGCCAAATGCATGGAGAACTGCTAGAGAACACCAGTCTGTAACGAAGGCTGGGCTTCCTCCTCTAGACCTTACCTGGACAATGTGACAAGGGCTTCCATACAGACTGTCAGACAGGCAAGGAAAAATGGACTTGTAATTTTTTTAGAAACTTGAATGTTGTCGTGACAGGGAGAATAAATGTTGCACATTAAGAAGTGCAGCTGGAATTAATGCAATAATGATTTTTATTATACATATTTTTTAATTTCAGGCTTTAATTCTGTAAGTGCTGCTTCTGTGTTCTATGAGTTGATGCTCAGACTGGGATTCAGCGAGTTCTACGCACAAGGTGGTGACTGTGGGTGGCTCATCTGCACCAATCTGGCCCAGATAGCTCCCGAGTGAGTACCCGCTTGAAACATGACTGGCATGCAAAGCTGTTTATCCTTTAAATAATTATTGCTTGTGGACTTGACTGTTCCTAACCAAGTCATAAAAGTCATAAATGAGTGAGTACAAAGTAGTTTTCCTCCTCAGTGCTCTGTGCTAAGCAGTGATCCAGAACGGTGTACCTTGCTTTCTTCTGAAAAGACAAACAGTTGTGCAGTAGATTTGTGAAGGTCCCAGAGGGGTTTGGAATGGGATGAGTGCTTGTAACAATAGGAGGATTTGTGGCTTAGTGTCTGAGTGTGTGTGCTGACCACCAGCAATCGCCCCTTTGACTTGTTTTTGTGCGAAAAGCAATGCTACAAAGTACAACCAAGGTCATGAGCAACAGATTGGAATTTAAGGATGTCAATTTCTGTACATTTTAAAGGTAACGTTTTTGTTATATTAGTAATATATGTTGTATGTAATAATAATATGACATCTAATAACATTTAAGTATGACATTTTATAACATTTTGATACATTTCACATATAACAACTTTGAATCACATTTTATTTCAGTAATTTGTGGGGGCTTTTTCTCTTTTTATTTTTAGCCATCTGAAAGGTCTTCATTTAAATCTAGCCTTCGTTACGAACATGGGGTTCACCCACCTGCTCTCCATCCTGCTGGGCCGCTATCTTCCAGGGCTCTTCGGTTTCCAGGAGGAAGATGTCAGGCGAATGTTTCCCTTCTTGAAAAAAGGGCTCTACAAGATCTTGTTGGAGTCGGGCTACGCTCACATACAGGCTACAAAGCCAGATACTGCTGGTAAAGAACAAACAAAAACTATAGAGCTCAGAATGCTTACTCTTTTAATTTTAGCTGTACTGTCATACAAACAAAGCACACTGCTTAAAATATGCAGAAGACGAGTGTTGTCCAGGGAATTTCAAGTAGGAAGGTTAAGGATATTGAAAGGCAGGCTCTTTTTCTGTATGCAGGCTGTAAAAGACTGGGGGAGGGGGGAGGTTTGGAGCTAGGTGCTCTTTGGGATAGCTTCCAACCCAAGACATTCTATGATAGATGGGTATGTAGTATTAAACTCTCTTTTGCATACAAAAGAGATAAATCTGTACATCAAAAGTGCCACTGACCTTATTTTCAGTTTTCATAAATAAAAAGTCTAACACTTTTCTACTGCTGCTGTCCCTGGGGACTGTAATTCTACTGCAAATGCAGCTATGCTGAGAACAAAAGATAGTTTTTTCAGAGAGAATGGATCACAGTCAAGTGCTGTAAACTACAAGAAGCTTTTAGCTGTTTCAGCACACAAGCCAGTCTATTTATAGGCATAATAATACCTGAAAAGTGAAATCAAATTTAGTTCTTACTCATTGTTATGAATCACTTGCAGACTTTCAAGAAAACGAAATGCGTGTACCTATGAATGTTCTTTCTAGATGAACTAATCACTCATATTGCTTAACCACTTTAACTAAGTGTTGGTTCTATTTTAAAAACAGCTTTTATAACTGAATTGGAAAACTGAGTCAAGAATACTGAATGTATTTAATTTAGTGCAGCAGGACTTGCTCACTGTAGAATTTATTAAGAACAGAGCTGTGGAAACTATTTCTTAATGTCTTCTCATAAGCTTAGCTACAGAAACAGGTGTATTCTTAACATGTGTAGGCAAAATGATAGCTTTATGAATTTAAAATAATTTGGCTTGCTTTGAGTTGTGATTTCTAAAAATCACTAGTCTCTAATTTCTTGTTTGCTTTGAGAAAAGATGAGAAAGGTGGTAGCTGACAGGTGCCTAGACACAGCTGGGCTCTTTCTGTTGCGGTTTTCTGGCTGATTCTGGTCACCAGTGGCAATCTGTGGTCTGTCACAGCAGGCTGTGTGGACTGCACAGACCGTGAACCAGCAGCAGGTTCATGTTCTGGGAGCCAGAGTGTCCCTGCAATTCTGAGGGCAATTAACAGAGGGGAATGGCAGAGGGGGAGCATCCCAGAGGGAAAATGACACCCTGGAGAAGGAAGCTGAAGGTAGCTGGGAGAGGCCCAGTCAGGGAGGCTGCCAAGGTCTTCCTGAGCCTCCTGGTGGTACAGGGCTACCTTGCAGGACCAGGGTATGACACAGCTATCCTAACCAGGGAAGTCATTTCTGACTCTTGGCTCATAATTCTGTGTTGACTGCTTCAGAGCTGGCTTTTGATCAGACTGGCTCGCATGAACCTGATTTTATACTTACTCTGTGGGACACTTGCATGGAGAGGGGGGTTCATTTTCAGTTAATTGAAAAGGCTTGGCATTGCCCCCATCCAAAGCACTGTGAGGATCAATGTAAATTTCATCTGCGTGTAAGTTGATGCACTGCTCTTTGTTCCCATTAAGTGAAGTGAATGGGAATAGGCTATTGCTTCTCTAATTCTTCAGGCTCAATGTAACTTTTTGGATCACTTGGTATCTGTTACACATGTTACTTGTTTGTTAACTGAAACTCAACTAACACATTTAAATAGCAATTATTGATAAAGCTGTGCTTGCTGTAGTGTTGGGCATCTTACAGGACAGCTGGGTTGCATGAGTGGAACTTCAAATATATTGTTGTTCCTCAGGAAAAGCTTTTCCTAAGATTTTTCTGAGCAGCTGGGACAGTTTATGGGCCCTGTATTCTCTGGCAGGAGGGTGTATTAACAAAGTTCCAAGCACAGGTGTGTTTTCTCTGTCCAAGCAAAACAACTATAAATGTCATATTGAGACTTGTGCTACATTAAGGCAGCTGGCTGTTGCTGACCTGAAAGATGGACCTTTCAGTAAAGCCTTGCTCTTCTTTAATGACTTTCTAATAATCCTTAAGTTTTTGCTGTTAGACAATGGTGTAAATTCTCCTGGTCATGCGTAGGCATGTGAGGTTTGGCCCTGTAATGCTGTTTAATACATGCCAACTTCCAGATTAATGGAAGCAAACCCTACTTGGCACATAGAGCTTAATCTTATTAGCTTACAAAAAAAAAAAGCTAAAAAAACCCAACAACCTGAAATCCAGTACTGTTACGTCAGTTTGAAAATTAATCTGGAGTCTGCTGATTTGCAGTTACTGTGTTTATGATTCAACAATAAATGGCTCTGACTTGTTCTACTTATTTATTTAAGAACGAAGGTGCTGGAATAGCTCTGTAAAGTTATTTACCATGTACTGTAGTGGGCAGCTTCTGAAACAGTCTGAGGTCAGCAACAGAAGATCTCAATTTTAGTTAAATTTTCCTCCTCCTTTTCAGGCTGTGGTTTGAATGACTCTCCTGTAGGACTGGCTGCATACATCTTGGAGAAATTTTCTACGTGGACTGATCTGGAATTCCGTAATTTAGAAGATGGAGGACTAGAGAGGTAAGTGCTATTTTGCATGAGGTGATTAAGCACCAAGTCAAAGCTAAATGAATGTCTACCTGAACTGATGGCCTCACAGCAGTTATAAGGAGCCTATAGTGACTGCAGATGGTGCGGTGCTGTACTGCAGCATGCAAATAAGCTGTGAAGGCTGATATCCCTCCTTCCCACTTCGATCTCCTAGAAAAGAGAGATACCCTGCAACTTCTGGGGATTGAAAACCGGCTTAGGTAGAAGTATCTTATTAGGACAGACAAATGAAAACTTGACCTGTATGAAGATGCTGGGAAACAACTCACATTTCATTTTAATATTAATACCTAATACTTACCTCTTCTGAGAATTTGCTTTGAATTGATCAGTATTGTTTTATTTACATACAGTTTGCTAATGAGAGATCACTCTTACTGTCCAGGTAAAAAGCTGAGATGGTGAAGTCCCCTGTGAAAATTACTGTGGTATTTAGCAGGAGTTAAGCCAAGTGGCATGTTACAGAAAGGTCCAATGAAAATGAATATGAATAGAATGTTTCCACTGCATACAGCTAATAATTTGATATGAAATATGTTGGGGTTCCTGTACTGAAAGCTTATGGTAGCATTTTAAATTATGAATAATAAATGGCACAATCTGTTCTATGGGCTCTTCTGCTCCTATTCTCCCAGCCTATGGGCAGTACAGACAGCTATGTTGGAGCTTGCTGGAGTCTGCCTTCCACGGGCAAGTTAAAACATCACTTTCCAGTTTGTGTTTGAAAGCCTTCAACATGTTTATTTGGCCACTGACAGACAGAGGGGGAAGTTAACACAATTCCTCACAATCTTTTTTGCTTAATGAGTTACAAATAAGTTATACAAAAAACAGTTCTTACAACAAAACCAAAGTGAAGTCCTTATTAAGTAGCGCAGAATGATATTTAGTTCTAACTAAGGAATATCTGGACTTATCTGGCCTATTCAGGAAGTTTGACCTGGATGATCTTCTCACCAATGTCATGATCTACTGGGTATCAGGCTGCATAGTCTCCTCAATGCGTTTCTACAAAGAAAATCTGCAGGAGGGGATAGGCACACAGCAACATGAAAGGTAAGTGGCTTTTTAATTTAAATATTTTGCTTTGAATTTTAATATTTGCAGATAGGGTTGCTTACATCTTTTGGACGCTGCAAGTTCATGAATACTGAGGAAAAGCAATGCTGTGTCACGGTGTTCCTCTGCAGGACAGGGCAATTGATGTACTGTGGTGTTAGGGTGTTAGGAAGAAGCCCAAACCACCAGTGAGGATAGCTGACTGGTACAACGCTGCCTGAGGAGCTCTTGTCCGTTGTGCATCCAACTTGGAAAGAACATGTGCACGCAATTCCAGATTTTACTTCAGTTATTAAAGTAGCCTGTGACTGAGTCACCTAGTCAGTTTATGTAGTTCTCATACTTTTATGGAGACTTTTTCTGCAGAAATAAATTGAAGTCCTACCTTTGGAAGCAACTTCAGTATACTGACCAACTGCATAATTTTCAAGTTGGTTAGACTGATGGTGCTGCTGTGCAGGTACTCATGACAGCAGCTTGGTTGTATAGATCTGCGTCAGGTTGTGTACTAGGGAAGGTTTGAACCTGCCCTGAGGTACCTGCAGCCACAGCTCACTGTTATGGTATTTATTTAGCTGTGAAGTGATGCTCCCAGGAAGCTGACTCAGTTCTTGAAGCTGTTGTGGCTACACTGTGGGCAGTATCCTGCTCTGGTTCTGCCTACTTGAGATGAGCTATACAAGCTTCTACGTGCCTAGAGGAAAGAGTCTCAAAAACCTACGTAAGAGTAGGCACTCTGTTCTGTCTGAATCTTAAAACCTGTCACTTGTGACAATGCAGCTCATGTATAAGATATTTAGACCTACAAAATATTGCTGTTTGTAACAAGCATGGGTACTTCCAAACTTGAAGATATTTTTCCCTTCAAATCCAGTTGTTTCCCTTTACTTGCTCATGTAGAAAATGTTCTACAAAGCACGTTCATGCCAGTTAAAAGCGAGCGCTTTTGTCTATGGGAGGACACTTTACAGCACGAAGTCTCATGTTAAGAAACATTTCCTCTGAGCTAGTCTGAGTTTACTGTTATTGCTCCCTCTCTTCCCACCCCCGCCTTGCAGCAGTTCAAGATAAATTCTTTTTCTCCTTACCCTCCAGTTGTCCTGACAGGCTCAGCATGTTCTATTTGTAATTTTCATTGTAAATCTCTCTTCAGCCCTTGTCAAATTGTTTGCCTTCCCCTCAATACATGGCTCTTGAGCCTTGATTGCAGAATGAGGAAACTTAATATTCACTGCCTCCTAGCACTCTCTTCTCAGTTTCCATGCTTCTAACTCTCGTGCTATGGATCCCTTAGAAAACTGCCTTATATATCAGAGTATGCAAAAAATTATAGCCTCTTGGAAGTCTCTCCTCACCCCAGCAACTGGAGTGTTGTTTAGTGTTCAAATTCAAGATCTGGAAGGCAGCTTTTAATTGCCTAACAGGTCTGCCTGTCTGTTGAAGAACAACATTTCCAAAGGACTTTCAGCTTCTTGCTGAGTTAAGTGTTTGAAAGATCAAGTTATTCTCTCTTCTCTCTCAGGCTCACAGTGCAAGTACCTACTGGCATTGCCTCCTTCCCGAATGAAATCATGCACACACCGCAGGCTTGGGCCAGGAAGAAATACACCAACATAGTTTCCTTCAATTTCATGCCTCAAGGTGGCCACTTTGCAGCGTTGGAGGAACCCAGACTTCTTGCTGAAGATATTCTGCAGTTTGTTGGAAAAGTAGAGAAAGGACAACTTTGGAGAAAGAAAAGCAAATAAATCCCCTTAAGAAAAGCAGGGTAATTGGTTGTAGCTTAGCACATGTACAGGCCTTAGTAAGTCTACTGTAATCTGTGTAATTGGATCTTATTCTTGACCAAATGTGAGAAGGTGGCAAGAAAAATGCAGGATAGCTAGATAAGATACAGCTTTGAAACTTATTTCAGAAATATGTGCATCTAGGCTAAGAACATAGCATGGAGGTTACTTGGTTATTTTCTCCCCTAAGCAGAGATGTCTAAAATCTGTTCTGTAATATTACTGGCTCTTAGAAATCAAAAAACAGTCTTTCCCACTAATAATGCTCAGTTTAATTGTTACTAAGAGCTTTTCTGCATGACAGCAGTAAAATTTGAGTTGGTATATATGTGAGATTCCCCACATAAACAATGGGGAACAGCCTAACAAGAGCTAACTTGAATGACTGCATCGATTAATCAGCATCGATCCACAGCGCCCATTAAGCCAGCCAGCTGGCTGCCTTTCTCTGGCAGCCTGCACTGTTAAGCAGCTTCCTGGCTGTGAGAAAGCTCAGCTCCCCTGCACCAGGCTTCCAGGAAAACAATGTGTGAGGAGCAGCTGAAGCGTCAGCTGAGCTGCTGAACCACAGAGGCTCCAGAAGGAGGGGCTGGGGTAGAAGTAATTATAGGCCAAGCTACCTCTGTGCTGAACTTGTGCTCTTAACTAAAATCTTAGCCCTGGACAGGCTCAAGACACTGAGGCTTTGCACTGCTTCTGCACGGTACTGTAAGCACCTCTTATTAAAGAATAAATCATTGATTAACTTGAAATTAAAAAATTTGCATTAAAACTTTGAATAACACACGTATTTGTTTTACATTTTTGAATAGGTTAGATTTTTGCTTGGTGACAGCGTTTCTCAATTTAGAAGCTATTGATTCTGTATTGCATCTGTTACAGAGATCAGATTGAAGGCAAACTGCTCAAAGAAAATTGAATTTGAAAGGCTGTGCATTTTTGCCAACAACAGTCCCTAGTGTGTGCAGCTGAGCTTCAGACACTCCTCTTAAGCAGTATCCAGATGACTGATTTCAGTATGGTTTTATCATTTGATATATTTCCCTACCCCTGCAAGCATAGGAAAATACGATCCATTAATAACACTTGCATAGGTTAGTACTGTTGTGCAGCATTGATTGGAATGGAAGCTGTTCAGTAACAGTTACTGCTCCATCCCCCAGGTTATGGTGTGGAAGGCAAGTCAACGCTGCTGCTGGGCACAGTGGCATGACAGAAAATCATTTGGGCAGACTGCTTGTGGACCAACTCAGGTCATTTTTCTGAGCAGTTTCTCACTACCTTTACTCTGGCCTCTTGTGTTTCTGCATCTGGATGCTAGCAGAGGAAGGCACAGGAGCTCTCGGGTCTCCCTGCAAGATTTAACTGCAATGCTGCCCTAGACCTTCAAGCTGTACCTGAATTCTTTAATGCAGGTGACTGCTTCCAGATGAGCAGTGAGCACCAGTTCAACATGCACTTGTAACTGCTTTCATTAGTCAAAATTTATGTTCTCATTTGCAAAATAGTGTGGTTTAGGCTAGGGGTGAATAGACAAAATACAGAATTATGCACTTCATCTGAATTAAGTTCTTCTCAGAGAATACCATCTCTGAACTAGTTTCAGGTTCAGTATTAAGGAAATGGGCTTACCTCTGACAGTGACAGCTGTTTGCAGGCACTGTGCTCCCTCTTGCACTAATCCTTGGTCTCTGGCCATTTGTTTTTGTCTTACTTCTGTCTCCTGTGTGGCCTTGTATTTCAGAGCTGGAGATCCTCCTCTCATCTCTAACAGACATGCAGACATCTGCTGTGGTGCTGGGGAACACTGCCATGCACTGATAGAACCGAATACTTCCCTAGGGGCTGCTCAGTTTCAGTGCAGATGAAATAAGCGGGAAGGGAGCCTGCTATATGATACCTGCCAAACCCATTTTCAGATGCCAGTAGAAGGCTCGAAGCATTTTGTCTCCCTTCTGGAGCAGATCTCCTTGAAGGGGACCAGCCAACCTCAGTGAAAGGAAGCACATCAGGGCTCTGCTTAGCAATCTTATGTTACAGCAGCCCGTCCAGGCTCAGTCAGCAGTGAGAGCTTGATAAACAAAACAATCTGTAGACCTTTCTATTTTTAAGTATGCCTTACAGTGCTCAGCAATTTGAGACAAAGGTAATGAACACGCAGCAAGTGAGCATGTCCTCACTCCACTCTGCAGGCCAGGTGAGTGCATTTCAGCTTATTACAAATGAGCTATCCTCACTGTCAGTTTCGCTTGGTACAGAAAGTAGTCACAGAAATTAAATCCAGCATGAAAATGGGTTTGATCAGCTTCTGTCTACAAGAAGGAAAAATGGACATGAAAACATACAGACTTTAGAAGCCTAAAAATGGTAGGTAAAGACCTGTTACATATCAAAGATTGTTCTGAATTCTGATGTCATACTTCTCAAACCTTAAGCCCACAGCAATCAGCAGCTGTTGTTCATCACCTGCTTATCCACACCTGGATACAAAGACACAGCAAAATCCTGTGACAATTTGCAAGAGTCCAGAGTCCAGCTATGTGCCAGCCATAGAGCATGCCATCAATTCCCCTCCCTCTTTTTCAAAATAATCACCTGTTTTTAGCAAAATGCAGCCAGTCCTGCTGCCTGTGGTGCGAGGTTCAATACAAATGAAGTGTTTGGGGGCTAATGATGGTATCTGCATCTCTTCCTGCAGGCAGGAACTCTCCCAGGAGCCTGAGATTTGGATGATAACCACCTTGCGTGAATCCAGACTTGCTTCTGAGATACACTGCTATAGATTAGTGGGCAGTTATTTGGTACAGTACCACAGTGAGTAGTGCAAAAGCGGGAGTCAGATAATCAGAAACAGTTAACATTTCTTTTAGCAAGTGACACTGCATATCAGATTATTGCAACAGTAATAAGTAGTAAGAAAGGACCTGTGCTTTGTTAGACTTCAATAAGCCAGCAGAGCACCTGCAGTTCAAACAGTCAGTCTCCTCTAACAAGGCCAAATACACTGAAATATACTGCTGCTGGGCTGGCTGAGCTGTTTCCTGGGAATAAGTGGCAACAATCTTCAGGAGAACCCAGAACATGATGATGCTTGAAGCATTTTGTTCTGCTTAAGGGCCATTTACTGGTGAAACTTCCATTTCTGAACCAAAGTTGTCCCAAAGTCCCTGCTCAAAGAAATTACCATTCCTCCTTAAGCTGCTCCAAAACATACATCCAGCACTGAAAGCAGAAGTAGTAACCTAAACCTTGCTTTTCAGCCAGTTACAGCCCATGAAGAATTTGGATAAAACGTTCAAAGACACAGCAATGCCACTGAAAATAAGCAGAATTTACTTTTCAAAGCACTTCAGTTAGAGGATGGAGTATACCTGTTTCTGGTATGGAAAAAACACAAAGTCATCACCTTCTCGTACACTCCAGCAAAACTAACTCCCACAATCAAATTTGACTTCTGATTTTTAAATTACAAATCAGAGTCCTGAAAATCTAAGATAGACTATATTTAGTGGCTATCTTATACAACTAAACAAGACTTCGTTGATATTAAACAAAAAAGTCAGGTGTTACTCAGAGTATGAGTTAAAAACAATGTGAATAGACATCACGCTGTTTACACCAAAAGAGAATTTAAACCATCATTTAGTGAAAAATAGAATCTGTTAAGTCCAGCATCACAATTAGATCTGGAGCCATAAGGGGCCCCATCCATCACCGCTGAGTCAAAGGGTAGAGATTTGTCTGTTCAAAGCAGTCAATCAAATGCCCATTCTGTTGTACAGCAGGTGCAAGACATGAAATGCATTAAATGAAGATGATACATTTTTGTCTGCAAGAGGAATGGAAACATCCCTCTGGCTACTGTACGAAGAGGTAAGGAATAAATCCACATTGATTTCAGGCTAGCTCATGGAAAACACTGAGAAATGATGCCACGTGTTTGAGTTGCTGTAATAGCACTTCATGGAACATAAGTCACACCAAAACATTTTGCTTAGGTTTACTTTTCTTCTATGGAAGAAATATCCTGTGCAGCGCCAGACAGCCCTGATGGCGTGCTGCCCGTGCTGCCAGGAGGAGGAGCGCCATTACGATTGCCAGTGGTCTTCTGGAAACCAGTCTGGGCTGAGGGACAGCTCTTTCCCCTTGCTCATAGAGTTTAAACTTCAGTCTTCAAAATACCTTCCCAACTGGATTTTAAGATGTTTAGAAGGATGCCCATGCTCCCTGTGTTTAACAGCTGAGTTTTGAGGACAGGAGGAATAATGAGGTTTTCTATTTAAACGATGAATTTCCATCTTCTTAAATCAAAGATTATCCTTTGGTAGATTCTCACCACCATTTCATACCATTCAAATGGTGCCAACCACTGCACGGGATCACATGGGCAATACAGCACAGGAATAATTTCGAAACTAAATATGAAAGAGTAAGAAAAGCCTACTCCATTCTCTCAAGCCAGAACCTCATCATTAAAAAAAAAAAAAAAAAAAAAAAATCAAAATACTCTTATGCCTTCCAACCAAATTATGGTTTTTAGCAATTCTCTAAATTACTTTCTATTTTCCTTTCTGGAGGTAGCTGCTGGCTTAATTTCTCTATGTCTATAGATGAAAAACCAAGATACAGCTGATGTGCCTTGGGAAAAAAAAAAACAAAAACAAAAACCAATTTTAGAGTTCAAAGTCTTGCCATGGAACACCTTCACTTGAGAAGAAGCGAGATGGTGCTCTACATTTCAGCAGAGCTGTAACAAAGGCAACTGATCTGAAAAGCCAAATATAAATCAACACTAAGTACGTGGAAGATTTTCATCTGGAAAGAAGAGCTGTGTATGAAAATTATTTATCTTACATTCCCTCTGAGCTCAGTTTTCCTGTACTGTGACTTTTTTTTTTTAAATGTCTGAGAAATGTAACAAATAATTGCATTTTTTTTTCCCCACAAACAGCCTCTAACTTCCATCATGAACCTTCACCCTTCTGCCTCACACCATACAAGCTGGACGTTCACAACCATACAGCAGTAATGGGCTGAGGTGGCAACCAACTCTGGCTCTACCCGCAGGAGCACCTTATGACACACTATACATCAGATTTCTGGATCTCCATTTTAAAGATGGGTTTTATCTTTATTAACTATTAACCAGCACTTAATTAACCACTGAGTCTAAAAACATGAACATTTCCATCTCTCCTTTTAGCTATTTATGGTCCCACCCATTCCTACTTGAGTATCATGAAGAGATCTGGTACAGAGAGTTCAAGGATATCAGACATTGCAGCCAATGCCTTGTGACTTCTCATAAAAGATATTCTACTTCAAAACCTAAGCATGATCTTCAGTTTACAGTCAGGAAGATAAGTAAGTGTTTTAAGGCCCTAAAATGACACTCTCACATTTATGTTGCATGATAGGCTGTGATACTTAAGTAAACAGCAAGAAGGGTTGAAGCCCTGGACTGCTGAGGACCACAGACTTTACATCAGTGGATGTTGCCAAGCCCATTTTAGGGAGACGACAACTAAGAATCAGGGCGTGGGTTGTGTTAAACACTTCCACAAACAAATGATACGTACTGAACCTTCTGAAAAAATCCATCTGATGGGAGGTAAGTTACAGTCTGAGGAGGGTTATAGCAGAGTGAATGTGATTTTCCTCCGATAAATGTACCACTTTCTCACATTAGAGCTGTAAAAATTTAAGGTCAAGCTTTTGTACAGGAAGTCAGAAATAGTAGTCCTAAAAAGCGGTCTCTCTAAAATACACATTCTAACCAAATGACTCAAAACTCAGATACATCTTACACCAAAACTTCCCTAAGATGGCAGGAACTAAGCTGCTACAGAAGAGAACCAATCCCCTCCCCAGGAAAGTACCAATGTTTGCTGTCAACCGGGAATCCAAAGTCACCACCCCAGAGACTGCAGGCTGCTGGGTGGAAGATCAGTAATGAAGGCACATAAAATCTAATTATGGTACATGTAATAGAAAGACAGCTGATCTTCATATACATTCTCTCCAAACTACAAATGCTTACCAGTGCTGCTGATAAGTCAAGGTAACTCAGGAGCTCTGTGTCTGAGCACAAAAATTGGGAAAGTTGTACTTGCTGCAGCTGAGATGCTATGGCCTAACCAACAGGATGTCAAGGAAGGAGATAATCCACAAACTGAAAAATGAGAGGGAAGAATGTTCTATCGTAATGACCCAAATTTCAGCGCCTTCATCTTCAGACATTTTCTTTCTGGTTTGATCTGGCTGACAGCTGCCCTCGGAGGGAAAGAACTTCAATACCTCTGAAATATCTGAAAGAGGCACTTGCAGCTGTTACAGACAGGTGACAAGCAGAATCCTTCCCAAAAGTCTTGTCCAGATTAGACAGAAATGGAATTTGCAGGGCTCCTTTAAGAAGATGGGCACATGTCCTCTTAGAAAGCAATGGCCTTGGCCCCCACAGGGAATTCAAAGGGTGTGTTTCCTTGTATTGTTGCAGTTCAGAGACAATGATGTCTTCTCTCTGCACTCAGTGGAACTGTATTCACCTTAGTGACAGAAAAAGATCCCTCCTCCCCAGATCTTCTTGTGCCTCTCACGTTGCTTTTGATAAGAGTTAGGGGAGGAACTGTGTGTGGGCCCTAAGACAAGCCCACTTTGAGAACCATTTAAGTAAAAGGCACGAAAGAGCTTTTGGTGTGCTGTTAGCATCTGTGGGTATGCAAAGCTGCAGGGAACTGAATTTCTATAAGGAGAAAGAAATAATACAGCCTGCTGCTACACCGAAGCACATAGAAACTCAGCCAAGAGATCTGCTCTTGGCTCAGGCCATAGGAAAAGCCTAAAGGAAGACAAGGCATGAACATGTGCAAATCAGAAAATGCGACCTTCATTCGGGCGTTGAGGATGTGTTGTAAGAGGGCAGGCAAACCAGACAGAGCTTATTCTATACATATGCCCAAACTGGCACAGAGCTAGGTAGCATCTAAAGAAGCCAAGTTGTGTGTTGGGTTTTTTCTCCCCAGTACAGAAGGAATTTGGTCTTTGCAGATCTGCACTGAATTGCACAAATATCACAAATGGGCTCAGTTCTTCAGCTTTTCAGACCTTGTGTCCTCAGCTGCGACACGAAGAATCCCAGCACAGACCACTCTGCAGGGCTTGTTCACACTGACCATCAGACTGCCCAGGATTCACATCCTGCAGGAGCTCTGCTGGCGGTGGCTGTCAGAACATAAGCACGGGCATCGCAAGAGGCGAGGTGTGGGGCAGCAGTCACTCCAGCTGAGCGAGGCAAGGCAAGCAGCAGGCGCTGGAGCTCAGCAAATACGGCTTCTGGGAGTTACAGTCAGCAACTCCAGCTGGGCCATTTGCTTAGGCTTCCTGCCAAAAGACTTATATAAAGCACAGTAAAGAATGTGCAATGGCTTTAAATATGAATTTCAAATACAGTGCAGCCAATATCCACATTTGTTGAGGCTTCCATCCCTCACTTCTCTCTAAGGCTCTGCGAGGAATGCAAGGAGTTCCTCCTGCTGATCTAATTTTGTCTTCTCAGAGATACCCACCAGCATGAAGGAATGCTTTAGGGTCTGTGCAGTTTCTTTTATTACTTCCAGATCTCAGAGACAGAGACCCAAAAGACAGCAGATAAGCAAGGACAGCCTGGAAAAGCTGACAGACCAGCCCTTGATTTGTGTGCAGCTACACGTGAAGGTGTGATCGTTTACTCGCAGATGAGCATGCCCTAATGGCACAGGTATTTCTGTGAGCTTCACTGCAGAGTCCAGCAGTGAAAAGAAGTTGCTGCTGCGAGACAGGTGAAACATGCAGATGGTTTCCCCATCAGACACAGAGTGGTTCCTTGAAGACCAGCAGTGACTATTTAGCAATATACAACTTCCCATTACCTAACAGGTTTTCTGTTTTCTATGATGAAAAGCACGTTAGCGTGACTGGAGTTGGGTTTATTCGAGTTCACAGGAGAGTTGGCCCTGTTACTGCTCCTGTCCATACCAAATTTATGCCAGCCACAAGCAGCTTGATCACTAAGGCTAAACAGCCTCCGAGCATAAGAAGGAAATTCAATAGCCAAAGTAGATGGAACTTCACAGTGAAAACGGAAGTCTACTTGTTCAAAAAGTGTTTTACCACAGAGCATCAAAATCCCCCCACGCCAGCACCATAGCCAGGTCAAGTGGATCATTTACTTGCTTTCTCAGTTAGTATACTTGTGGGTGTCCACTGCTTGTGTGGACGCCTTGCTACAGTACCTTATCCCATGGAGGAGTGAATTTGAACCATCAGCCCTCTGACCGAACTAATATCACAGACTCAGTCTCCACCTTCTGTCTTCACAGCTGTATGAAACACGCAGAGACAACAAAACTGGAGTCTGAATCCCAGCCTTAAATGCCAGTATGTATTCAGGGTACACTAAGACCACGATTGCTAAACAAACAAACAACCCAACATCATTAAAAACAAACAAACCCACACCACCCCAAAGCCTTCCTTACTAAGCTACAATACTGAAGTGACAGTATAAAGAATACCGACACAAATCTGTGCCCCTGCTAGACACGGCATTTACCTTTCAAGAACTGGGAGTGACGTGCACGTCTGACTAACAGGATGGGCTTGTCACCGGGGTTATTGGAGCTCTGCTGGGTCCGTCTGGCAGCAGGGCAGGCCTCCTGCATCACAGCTGTTCAGACTGCTGGTCTCAGGAAGCTGGAGGCCATCCTGCAAGACACTAAACATCTGCATGCGCTTATCTGTGGCACAAATTCCTCTCAAGTCTTACAATGTTGCTGCTTCACAGAAATGTCAGGTTCAGGAGCTAACAGTTCAGCAATGAGCAGGGCTTTGGAATGTCAAAATCATCTCCCTACCCACAGGTCACAAAGATTCATCCCCTTGAGAAACATCAAAGTGTTCAAATCTCTCATGTGACATACTGTCACCGTGAGCCTTATGACAGTGCTCTTAGGAGCAAGCAGTACATGGCACAGCTCATGCTGCAAGGCAGCACGCAATAGAACTATTTCAATATGCAAAAAAAAAATAAAAAATAAAAATAAAATCAAGAGTCTGAAATGTCTCTGAACCCAGTGTTTTATTGCTTTGTGATCACTAGTTACACTTTGACGCAACGTACTTTGGAATAAATTGGCACCTACTACATAATTTAAAAGCTTATTATCTTACAGCTCATATTGGCATTGTAGAGAAAACCCAGAGATTTTTCATTTTGACCCAAGATTAAAAGAAAGATAAAAATGTTTACATCCTTTATTGTTAGCAGGTGAACATTCATTGTGGAAGGTCCTTAAAAATAGTGAACAAAAACTAACAATGTAAGTGCCCTCCAAAAATATATAAAAACAGTATCAGGTAACTCACTCCCTTTTTAACACTAGTCTTTTGCTTTGGCACTTTGAGGATCCAAGTGCACAGTAACTCCCTCATCTCGTTTAAGGAAAATAAAAGTACTGTGTTCAAGCGTACACTGACTACTTTGGGTGACGAGAGATTCCCACACACCATCCTCAGCTCCCACACAAAAAGTATTTTCATCGGAAGTGACACTGCTTTCAGTATTTAGCACATATCAAGGAGTTTATAAATACTAAAGCTTATTTAAAAAAAGAAAATTAGAATCACTTTGAATAAATAGATGCCAGTTGGTTATCTAAGTGCAGCATAAGTTATCTTCGTAAGGCAAGCAATGAGATAGCACACATGAAGTCCCTGAGGATCAGCAGCTCTGTGTTCAACATGTTTACTTCACAGTGTGTGTAGACAGCACGGCAAACAATCAGTCCCAAGGCACCTGCTTTTTAATCTCCAAGCACAGCTGCAGACCACACAATGAATTATTTCTGTACCTCCTCTGTAGGCAGGAATCCTTAAATCAGAATACTTAGTAGGTGGTGGTAGAGTCACTTCTTCTAATGCTGGACCAAGAGCTCCACCTTGTGTTAGTCCTTGGCATTCAAGTGCAGCCTTTTGCTGCCTCCTCAACCATTGCTGATTGGGCAGAATAGGTTGGGACTTCTGCCCCTGAACTACTGCTGCCCATGGTGCCATACGACTGCTGCTCCTTATGGGCAAACATCGTCCTTTCTGTAGAGTCAGGCTGCAAGACCCGGGGGATGTACATCTGAAATCACAAGCGTTAAGGATTTTACTGGTCTCTCAGAGCATAACACTGGGAAAGTTTACCCAGGATATTTTTTCCCCTTGCCATTCTTCTTTTCATCCATTTCCCATTCTTCACCTTAACAGCTAAGGCCTTTTGCACCCTACAGGAGGCTTCCTGGTGCAACACTCACCTGTACATGCGTAACACGTAGACTGTGGTATAAAGACCTCTGTTTCTACTTCAGTCCTACAGCCTCCTTAATAGCAAGGCAAAGACCTGCTATTGGTGTCACAACTTCAAAGTCACAAAGCAGGCAATTGACTACACCCGGCTGCTGTCCAGAGGTTAGAGACTGTCTGATGTAAGGCCCAGAGCACAGCGTACAGAGCTGTTGGAAGCAGCACACCTCAACTACTCCTAGAACTTCAGCGGAAGGTACTTCTGGAACACCACCTGGAACCGCCAAGGAACCCAGCTGCAGAACTTGCTGGTCCCAGCAACGTATGGGAAGTCCTATAGTCCATTCAGACTAAGACATCCTACACAAGCTCTTTGGTAAGCAGGTGAGAAATTAAGCTTTTCTAGGAAATGTAAGAGAATATTAGTAACTCTTAACTTCTTACAGAAGATGCCGGGGTGGTTCGTACATCTGTGTCGCTTCCACTCTCACCTTGCATGTCTTCTATCTGCAACCAGCAGCAGGTGCGGGAAGGGGAGAGAGAACATCGAACTGTTAAGTCAAAGCAATATTAAGAAATGGTAAGCATTTAAAAGCCTATAGAAAGAGATCACTGGGCAATGCTGGTGCTCTGCTGCAGAGTTACAATGAACTTGTCTCCAGTTTCCTTCCATACTGCTCTTTCCTTTAAACCCAGTTCCCACTAACAGTGACACACTTTCCACTGTGCCAAATAACCCACCTGTATTGATCAGTCCCTGTTAGCCTTCGTACTGGAACGCACCTTTGTGGATGGGCATTGCTACTGAGAAGGCAGGAAACAGCCCCGTACTAATAGCTAGCACTCAATTAAGCTCATAGCTCGGTGCTGAAAGGTGTTACTTTGCCATCACTCACCTTATAGTTCAGTGGGCTCAGGTGCTTGAAGCAGGCAAAACAAGTGTGAGCCACGGAAACAGCAATTGTGATGCTGACAACTAGCAACGTGAACATGGTTGTAGGTGCTCTAAAGCCTAGAACAATAACCAGAGAAAACAATGTAAAAATATATAACGAGAAAAATTCACTTTTTCTTCCCTATTTTCAGAAGCCTCGTGTGTTTCCCTTAGAAGGGCTGGGTAAGCCACTTCCAGCCTCAGCTAGGAGAGCCTGGTTATGCACAAAGCTTGTTGGCTGGTGACACTGCTGAACAAGCAGTTCTCTCAGATTTTTTTCAGAGGCCAAGAAAGGCAGCTGTAAAATTTGAGTGATAAACAAGACAGACTCTTTTCCTCTTCTCTCAGTCATCTGTTCTGGTCCCACTTCTAAAATGCTTTTATTAATGATCTGTGAAATGTAATAGGTAGAATCTATTTATTAAATGCGATGATGGCACCAAGCTGGATGGCTTGTAAACAACCTAAAGGAAAGAAAGTGACTGTCACAGCTTACAGATGGATAACAAGACTATAGCTCCACAGAATACAATTGATGATTACAAGCTGGAAAGCAGCCAATTGTGTGATGCTATCACCAAACATGAGAAGAAAAAAAGCAAGTCTCGCGTACGCATACAAAACAACAATGCGCTTCTGCTGACCCTTCAAAACCAAACTCGCCTGTGTGGGGCACTACAATAGAAGCACGGACAGAACTAGGAGCAATCTCAGGAAAAGAAACAAGACAAAAGGCTGAGGAAACATGAATGACCCTGCAAGGTAGGATTTTTTGGGGTGGGGTGGTAGGAGTGTGGAGGGAACACTGAGAAAGGAAATGGCAGGAGACTTGCACAAATACGGATACGATGGATACAGTGATTATTCTCCAGGTCAGCTGAGGAAGTATTTTGAAGAAATTAATCTCATTTTGCAGGAAAGATGGTTTGAATAAGTATTAAGGGGAAGAAAAAAGTTAACCCAGCTCTTCCTAAACTTTTGGCCAAAACAGGAAACACCAATCCTCAAATTTTTTGTGGTAACCCCATTATATGTAGTGACAGAGAACAGACATTCTACTGTTCAGTAGGTTATATGAACAGATCAGTTTGAGAGAAAACTAAAATTAAAAAACAAATCACATCACTGTTCAAACCAAAAAGGGAAGTGAAAAAATCTCCCTATGGGTTTTCTGGAACGTCCTTTGGAAGAAGCTGCTTTTACAAGCGTAGGTTACATCAGTATTTACCACCTGTAAGCAGTCCCTGCCAACAGCTCTAGAGAATTGCAGGACTTAGGTGAGCATCCCAGGAGGGAGGTGTTGGACTGCAGATAGCACTGTCACATCCTGTGCTGTGAGGGACACAGCAGTGCTCTAGGTTTCTGATGGATGGATGGCATGAGAAAGAAAACAGTAACTGAGAAAAAAAAAAAAATAGGCTGCACTGGTGTCATCTATCTGCATGCAGTACTGTGTAAGTCATGCAATATTTGATCCTGACTCAGAACTGGGATGGAAGTCTTTCCAGCCTTACGTTTGTATAAATGAGGAAATGAAGTACTACCACTGCGCTCTGCAACCACACTGAATCCATACTGTAGCCACAGCATCCATACTGCACCAGGCAAACTGTACCAAGTAATTAAGCCATCAAGCTTTATACATAACAGACATTGATTTTGCAGATAAGGAAGCAGAGCACTCTTCCCCCTTTTTCCTTCCTCTTGGCACAAGCAGCAGCAGTGAAATCAAAGCTTCACGTTCCTCTCTCTCAGGCTTGCACCACTTGGCTAGCCTGTCTTGTGCACTGACAAAGCACTGAATATCCTATAAACAATAACTCTACACTAAACCAAGCCAAACATAACAACATAGTCTTTATTTTCCATCACTAAGTTCCATGGCAGATGATGGTCTTACAACAGATGCACAACCAGGAAACTTTGTTATAAAGATTTCATTCTTACTACATCAGGTTTTCCTTCACAACAACTAGGGACACATCAACTGCTGCATGGTTGAAGGTGATTTTTCCTAAAGTACACTCCAGAAATTCGGCTGTTATTTCAGAGGACAGGAGTTTGTTGGTCCTCCTGGTTGCAAAAATAGCTCTCAAAACAAGGGAAAAAGCAAGCTTTCAAGTACGCAACTACTGCAGCAACAGCTGCTCAGATCCAAAGATAGCCTGAAGCAATAGTTCTGAGTGCCTTTTAAATCCACTGGGAGCTATCTCTGAAGTTAAACGACAGTCTGCCAACAGTATTGTTATTTATTTATTTTACTGCTGGTATGCTAGAAAAACATTATGCAAGCATACTGACTTGTCATAGGTGCAGTGAGAGCAGAGAAGGCAAAACACAGATTACAAGAGCTCCCTTTCCAAGAAGGGAAGCTCATCTCCGAGCATCACCTCCATCCCAGTTCCTTGCCAAATGCCTCTTCCTAGATCATGGACAAAAAGCCACAAGCTATCATGTACCATTTCCGATGCCAAAGCTGTTAGCATACCACAGCCAGCGCTATTAGTGCCAAGAATTTGCAAAATAACAAACATCTGTATGTTTAAAATAAGTTACAGAAATCCATGAGTTTTCAAATCACAGTATGGGAAGGAGAGTCACTATCTCACTGCAGTCTTCCATGTAAAGTTTCACAGATGATGCAGAACACAGGTCTTAGTAGCATCACTAGGATAAAATCATTAACAAGTTGGCTAAACAACAGCTGTGCAACAGAAGCAGTAGCCAATTCACCCAGGCAAATTCAACTTACACAGATGGCACAAACGCACACAGAGAAGCCAGAGGCCATCTTACTTGTAGGAGCTAGTTCTGAGCAGGCTTTTGGTTTTTTGTGTTTTTTTTTTTGTTTGTTTGTTCATTTGTTTTAATAAGTCTGTCACTCCTCAGCCCAATTGGCCAATTTAAACTCAGCTCAACAGGTAATCACCATGACTTCACACTGACAGAAGCAAAAAGAGAAGCCCATAATGCCTATGAAACTTCACATGGGGCTGGATTTGATGATCCTAACGGGTGCCTTCTAACTCAAGACATTCTATGATTCTATGTAATTTAGGTATGTTGGCAAGAGAGGTAGGATATCTTCTCAGTGGGAAAAAAGAAAAAAAAGGTAATACTTACCCAACCTCAAAAAAGAGAAAAAGTAGAGCCAGAAAAGGCAGAGAATTGGAGCTGCAAGGGCCTGATTCACTGCTGAAAAGTGCATCACCTTCTCCAGCTTGGCAGGGAGATACGCATAGTAAAGGTTGTAGCGGTCAACCATGTGCTTCAAGAGCATATATATCAACCCTGGAAGGAAAAAAGAGAGAGCCAAGGAGAGGTGGTTGAAGATGTGATAAAGCAGCAATTTTGTGAGGAGCCCTGCACTAACCAAGTGGCCAAAAATCCAGATATCAATGGTGGATACAGCCCAAATATGAACAGGGTACAGCTGCACGACAGCAGCCTGTTCCTAAAGGTGTTCATGGGGCAGTGACCCCCAGGGTCTCACCATCCCTCCCACTCCTCAGACCTCTGCCACCACTCCTGCTCCCAGCATGGACCCAGAGCTCCTGCCTTGTGTTGGCACATGGGGCTGTGGCGGTTGGGTAGACTTGGTAACTCGCTCACCACAGTACTGGTAAAGAAGAAAGGTCTAACAGTGGCTCTGTGTTTCCCCCTCAGCCCTCAGTAAACTCATGACTAGATTTCAAGTCAGCTACGTTTTATCCCCAACAAAGCAGTTATAGATGTGACAGCTATGAATTACAATAGCTCCAGTACACAGTAGCACATTCAGATATTAACAACTGCACACAAATAAATGTCAAGTACATCACTAAAAGAAATGCTCAGTCTCCCAATAGTAAGGTTGTTGATTAAAAATAGTTCTGAATGATATCTAACTTAGCTAATTATATTGTATCTATTTTTATAAATTTTTGGATTAGAAAAAGATAATACCAGACATCAAATTATTCAGTACAACCTATGCTTGAGAGTAGAAATACCTGTAGTTGCTGAAATAGTTCTTTACACGTAAAACTTATCACAGTACATCTTTGTGAACAAGAGATGCAATAAAATGGAATATAGTTCAAGTCGCAGTCACTGAAAATGGACAATCGTCTAAAGTTCTAGACAAACTGCTAAGTTTTCAGCACACCCATACTGGATTTAATGACTGGTACAGGAAAAGCAAAGAGATACTCAAGGCTGGATAAATAAGTAATTCAAGGCAGAAACTTCAGGTTTTGTTTGTGGGACAGAGTAAAGGAAACTTCCTACAGCTCAATCAGGTTGCTCAGAGCCCTGTCCAGTCTGACCTTGAATGTCTCCAGGGAGGGGGCATCCGCCACCTCTCTGCAACCTGTCTCAGTGCTTCTTACTCCCACTCTTACTGTAAAAAAACTTTCCTTACATCCAGTCTAAATTCCCTTCTCCTATAGTTTGAGGTCTGGAGACCTTCTCACGGTCCTGCACTCCTGATTAGCTGATTGCCTAAGCCACCAGGGCTACCAGAGTACACAGTATTCCCTTTCCTATCAATGGCCAAGACCAAAACCATGTCCCAGACAAATAAGCCAGCACATCTTTAGGTCACTTCCCTGGAGTCAGGACCACAGAGCATACAGCTGTCTGTAAGACAGCGATGGCCACAACCCCTATTCTCGTTCATGATGTGGAATTAGATAACCAGTTTGCAACACAGAAGAGTTTCAGCAGTGAAAAGGACAGGTGATTTTCCAGTCTCTTACTACTACAAACACGCTATTTCTTGTGCTTAGTTTACATGCTTCAGTCAAACTTTAAGAAACTTGTTATTTCAAATGTACCTAAAGGATTCAAGGATCACAATGTCTCAAGTCAAGTTTCGCTGCTTAAACTGGATCTCCAAGATACCCTATGATCTCGCCAGATACCCTATGCAGCTTGCTTCTCCAAGACCTCAAGAAACCATAGATAACAATAATCCTCTCATCCCCAAACCTATCTGAAATACTATGCTTAACTGTTAAAGATCACCATCAGAGCTAACCGAGCTAGCACTCAAAACAAGCATCTAATATTCATCAAATGTAGTTGCAACTTCTGAAGGCAGTACAAGAGCTAAGCAATTCACCATCTTCTGTCCTGTTTTTCCCAGAAGAAGGGATGGAAATGTGGATTGAAGTCCTAAGGCTCATCAGCATCTGAACTGTACAGTAAAAACCCAGAACTGAGCCTTCTGTAACTCCCACTAGCCTCAATCCCAACCACACAGGGCGCACAGCTCCTTGGAAACTTACCAAATGGGACAATGATGGGGCACGTAATGCTATAGGCCATGATGACCGTGAACACACACAACATCCAGGCGTACATTGCTCCAAATTCATATTCAAATGCCTGTTGCTAGGAAGGAAAAACAGAACACTCAAATCTCTCATGTCATCTATCAGCACCTCAGGAATTAAGATAGATTGACTAAAGCAACAGTTCACTTTCTGTTATTGTCTCCTTATGAGAGAACAGTCAATTCCCAGAGGGGTACAAACAGCAATAATGCAGAAGTACTGTGTGTTTGAAACAGCTACACTTACAGAAAACGTTACTACTTTCATAGGCTTAAAGGAATTCCTCAAGGATGGTGTTTTCAATTACAAAAAGCAATTACTTAAAACCACGAGGTGGGAAGTAATTGTTTCAAATGCAGAACCTTCATCTCACTGCACATGCCATTGAGTCTGTATGGCTCCTTGTGCTGGCTTCTGCAGTAGGGAAAGCTCAAGATGTCACAGCTTTCAGTGCTGTCAGTGTTCCAATTTTTCCGGATGTTTAGCTGAACCTCTTGGATGGGAAAAATCTATACAAACCTTTTCAACTACAGCAAGGGGTAATATGCACCAGTTAACAGAAGGGAATGTTTAACATGATTTTAACATGGAACCCGCTCACCCCCAGAAAGGAAAAACAAAGATAGAGAAGAAAAGCTGTGACAGCTGTATACAGGCTTAACTCAGGTTCCCATTCCAACACCTTGAATGTCAAGCTGCAAGAAGACATCACCTGGAAATTACTGTTTAACACTTAAAATTAAATATAGAGAGCAGGCAGTTATTTCACTAGTTGCACATTCAGATTAAAGTAAATTGTGCATGCTTGGTGACTGACAAGAAACCACCTGTGGACAGATCCAAATTAAAAAAAAAAAAACTTACAAGTATAAGATAATATCAGTATTATACTAAAACCCAAATCATAAAACTCTGCTTGAAGCAATAAAGAGAATAATACCTGAAGTTCAGAACATGGATTTTGATTTTTGACCATCTCTGATTTGAATAAATATTTTCCAGTTAATGATGCTGTAAAAAAGGCAATGTGAACCTGTTATGGATGAGTATAATTAAGGCCAAAAAAATGCCAGGAGATGACAGTGTACTGAAGAATGGGGGCTCCCACTGTTTCCGATAAAGACCAGTCATTCAATTGCCTTTTGCCAGGGAGGGGCTCCAATACCTGTTTAATATTTCTCCTTTCTGCTCTGGACTTGGCCATTATCATGCGTATGGTGTAAAGGATGAGGCCAGGCAGGCGCAGCAGCTCCATCCCATTGCCAATGAAAGCAGAGGCGATCACATAGTTCACAAAGAACGCTCCCTGGTCAGGCAAAAAGACACATCTACAAGGAAAGACATCAGACAGTGACTGGAAAGCAGACAAGCAAATAGAAAGAATATATATATATACATCTCTGGAAATCTCTTTCCATAAGGAGAGGTACTGGACACCATACGAAGTAGCTAGAAGACTTATAATCCCGTTGAAAAAGAGTACTACAAAGCTATAAATGAAGTGCAGGATACTGTGAAAGTGTACTTGGATGACGCCATTGCAAATCAGCCTGCAAGAAGACCGGCTGAGTCACACAGTTTGGATAAGGAATAAACTGCTCATGAAAAGAGACAGCACAGTCCGATGGGTGGCTGATTGCAGATGAGCACATCATTTGATGTCTACGACAGCAACTTGAGACAAGATGAGAAAAGACTGCAATAGGATAATTTTATCTCCTAGCCTAGCAATTCCTGTCTTCCTGTTACTGATTTTGAAATAGCAGTTGGAAACTTCATTATGTCTTGATAACTGCAACTTATTCTCTCTCTCCAGCCACCTCACAAACTAGCTGCCATGTCCAGCTCACAGCCACAAGAGCTTCTAATAACCAGTACCTGCAAGCATGCAGTACTGGCATAAAAACATTTGCATTTCTTAAAATCAAAAGCGAGTCAAAGGATTTCAAAAAGAGAACCGTTGCAGTTATTTGGCAATCCTTGGTAAGATCCCCTGTCAGTGATACGCAACAATCCTTACGATATTATCCAGTCACCTCACCTCATCCTGTCTTTTCTCATCTACAGGATTTTTAAGGTTTTGGAAAAATTAGTCTCTTTACTGAATCTACATTATCTAGCAGGAAAAAAGTACGGACTTCACAGCAAAGGCATTTGCATTCTCCCCCCCCTTACTTAGAGGCTCAAGATCATCCTAAAATTATCATATCTGAGCTAATTTTAATAAACACTAACCAAAAATAGTCAACAGAAAAAAGCATCCTAAATAATCCTGTAACAAAGAGTTGCTAATACTTACTCCAGCCTAATGGCAGATTCAGATGACTCTCTGTCGAACAGCCAACGGAAGAAAAAATCAAGGCTGAAAGAAAGATGGTTAATGTAATTCAGTGTCCAGAAGCTTATTATTGTGTGAAATTCCTTCTCTTACAGCAGTTCAGAATATTACTTCAGCTTTATCGTTACTAAAAGTCATAAGTAAGGGGAAAAAAAAAAAAAGAGATAAACATCTACATTATACTAAAATCATAATGATTCATTTTTAGCAGCCATCATGCAAATAAGGCAAATATATGCTACCCTATTAGCCAAAGGAACAATTAACCACTGTATAGCTGCAAAGAAAAAACTGTAACTGAAGAGCTAGGAAACTGTTCTCAGATGTACCAGTGAGTATGGGCAACTTTCAATTAGTCATTGATCTTTCAGTGTCATAAAGTCCTTTGCTACAAGAAAAGTCAGACTCCCAGAATATTAACAGGTACTCAGATGGAAGGTGAGCATTAAAATATAATGCTACAATGTTTCAATGTGTAATGACAAGATCATCAGGCACACTGGAAAATGGGTACACCATCTGTACCTCAACTAGCAACTAGGAAACAAAATAATATTATAAAAGCACTGTAAGAATATTATTAAAATATTCAAACATTATCAAACTATCACATTACCTGGTCAGACCAAGGGAGGGCAGAATCAATACCATGAAGATCAGAAATATGTAGACTTTATGCATCATTATTCTGTTCTCTGCAGATCTGCCAACAGAAAACGTTACCAAGACATTGATATGAAAGCCTTCCAAGCACAAAGGATCTTGCCCACAGAATGTCAGCACCCATGACGCTTCCAGCTTCCCCTCCCATATCCCATTGCTACAAGGTACTCACAATAGAAACACCTTTGGGACATTCACTAATTTGGACCAAGCAGGCTCTCAGTATCTTCTTGGGCATGGAAAATATTTTAGAACATAATCCAGACACTGGATTAACAGGACTACAGTCCTGCAGCACAAGCAAGGGGATGTGTGTCAGTCACAGCCGGTTTCTCAACCAGTGACACTCGCACCTCTCAACAGTGTGCAAACAAACACCTCTCCAAACGTCATGCCAGGAAGGATTAGGCAGTTTGCAGAAGGGCATCAGTGCCAAGAAATCAGACACTCAGACAAGCTACATGGCAATTCTTGCCAAGCTTCAAGACCTAGAACAACATGAGCTAATACTACTAAAGCCCTCCTACAGTAGCAAGATCTTCTATCTAGTGACACCTTGTTGCCAGAAAAGCAAAGGGATTGCCATAAACAAGCCAGACTCTCTTAAAGGTGGTATCTGATAAGACATTAAAACCACAGTGGTTTTAAAGGATCACATAGCCCTTGGGCACTGGAACAGATCGGTTAGTACAACTGAAATCACGTCTGTGATCACTAGCAACTCTAGAAAACTTGCAACCAATTCAGAAGAGCTCCAAGTTCATGCATCAAGTGCAGCTAACAGTAAAAATAGTTGATGAAAAACATACAGCTTTGACAAATAAACAGCAGGTTCTGGACACAATGTCTTAGAAGAATGGTACAAAAATAAAAAAGTATTTGACCTTAGAATATAAAAATAAATGATGGTTGCAGGGAAACAATGGAGTGAAGCTAAGTGTAACTGGGATTCAGTTTACAGCGTCATGCTTTTATCTAGCTGCAGGTAAACTGAGGATAAGTTCAGTAAGCTAAACAAGGCCATGCCAAGTTCCCCGGGCTAGCAGCACAACACTTGACACCTCTGAGTGTACAGGCTGTATCTGAAAAAGACTTTCGGATGTGTCAAGAGACCTGGCAGGCCGCGGCCCTGCAGGTCTTCTCGGATCACCACTAACAATATCCAATAGCACTGATTCATGCATGGCTACATTCAGGTCACTTTTCCACAAATAACAAATAAAAATAACAAAAGGAATGATGTCCTTCTAGTAAGTAGCATGCCAGTAGTTGTAGCACTTTTTCTTGAAATAGGATTTGGGACTCTGACGTTCTCAACACAAGTGAATCGAAACCTACACTTCTTACCTTCCCAGAGAATGATCTCAGAGGAGGATTAGAGGCACTGCCCATGCTCCTGTTGAAGCTACATTTTTTTTCTGATTAAAGTTTGAAGCACAAAGTGTGCGAGAGAGGAGCATAAGTGAATCATCCAGTCAGATTTGTAATTTATATAGTAAATAGAATAACTCCAAAACATTGATTCCAATACTAGAAAGAGATTGGAATGTGATATTCCCTGCTACAAGAGGTCTGTAGATTTAAAAACACCATAAAAAGATGAGTGCTTTCTCCTTTTATTCTAGTAATTCAGCTGATAAAGCCAAAACAGAGGAAGATCTGCTTACTTTGTCCAGTGGGACTCCAGCAACGTTGAGTAATAGACAATTGTTGGCAGCAAAGCTGAGAAGGACCAGAGCAAGAGTGTTGGGAAAAACTGGCTGATGATGGGACTCTAATGGGAAAAAAACAAGAGCAAATAATGCAGCTGTGGTAGAAGAACAGAGGCTGCAGTAATTACCTTTTTATAAATTATAGCATCTTCTCTTCCTAAAATCAAAATACAAGAAGGACACAAAAAATTGGCAAAGGTTTTAGATTTTTAATATTTTAAATTATGTAACTTTGAAATGTAGTCTTTACTACAAGTAAGTACAAGACTCATAATAATATAAAGCTTCAGATGCAATTATTCAGCCTAACAAAAGAGGAGCCAGGATTTGGACTCTGGACATCAACTTTTTACATTAGCAGCTACATAAAACACTTCTGAGAATGTCAACAGAATTTAGCTCACAGGCATTTAGACATTGTGTGGGGTTTTTTTGTTTGTTTGCTTTTATCTTTGGGGGTTCTTTTGAACACCACACTGTACATATATCCCTGTAATAACATTGGGGTCCTATATACAGTTGTATCCAAACATATGGTGTTACTCACGTGAAGGTATTCAATAGGTTTAGTGACATTGAACTTGTCCATGGTTGAGATGATTATGGATGGAGTAGTAAGAAAAAACAGTAAAATAAGAAGAGACAAATTAATGCAACAACATCTAAACCACCAGTGCAGCCCGTGCACCGAAAGATTGTTCCTGCCAAAAGAAACAGACAGAAAAACAAACAGTAAGCATGTGGCTGTGGAAAATGTACATTATCTGCCAAGTAACAGGTGGCATCACTTTTTCTAACCTGGGTTTTCACATTCTCAAAGATACATGACAAAGCACTACAGAAACTCCAGCTGTTGTTAGAAATAATGAAAACAGTGCAACTTCTGAAATGATAACTTAACCTGCACTTGCAGGGGAACTTGTTTAGTCTTTTATAACACTTAAACACAATGCCCAAAGTTGTTAAATCCTGGGATGAAACACTGTTCAGCACTTCTGTATTATTCAACTGTGAAAGTTAGAGCAAGAAGAGAAACTACACAGAGAATTTCAGCAAGGTGAACAGCAATCCACAGCAAACACAAGTAATTTTTTTAATGTTATCTGAAACAGTTCCCAAAAGGACTGGAATGATTTGGACCTCATACAAAGCCAAGCATTAAGAACAGACAAAAACAGGGTCAGAGAGAGGCTCGTTATCATTCCCAGTGAGGACAGCTCTCACGGTGAGCCCACAATGGAACTCGGCAAATCACCGTTCTTCTTCAAGGGAAGAGCAAGCAATACGTATTTGTTTGTGCCTCATTTCCAACAGAGATGCCACAACTAATTTACTGTCATATGAACTGGGGACAGTACTGATCAAACCCTAAAGTATTTACAAAGCAACTGGAAAACATTCAGCCATTTTTAGCCTATAAGTATGACAGAAACCAGCACAAAACAGCTTAATGCAAAAGCACTTAAGTATTTTTACATGCTGTCCTGTAAGTGGTGGGTAAAATCTGGGAAGCTTACTGGGCCACTCAGAAGGTGTTGGAAGACAGACTGTAGTTCATAGAGTGGATAAAGCTATACTTGTCCTGCGGCGTCTCAAAAAAAGATATAGACCTATAGACACTTGGAGTATGCTCCGTACTAGCATCAAGTTCCTTGCCTCAGGCCTCAGCAGGAGACATACATGAACCTCAAAAAATGGAAATGCTGAGGTACACATATTTGATTTCTCTCTTTCATGTTAACAGAAACAGCAGATACCAGCACTCTGGGGTGGCAAAAGTCAGTCTAGTCAGCCTCTGAGAGGCATCCCCGAGTACAAAAAACACCATTAATAGAAACAAAATTTCACATCAGCCAGTCTCATTTTAGAGTTAGAGAAAGATGTAGATTCCTTCTGCTGTCTCTGTTCTAAACCTGAACTATCATAAATATATGGATGGAAGACAGGAATCTTACCAACATATATTCTCAGGATATGTAGCATATGCAACCTCCCAATTCTTTATGCACAGTTCCTTGCTGTAGGATGACGGCTGGGGTTCTCCTTTACACTTAATACTCTGACATTTGCAGGCATTGAAGTCCTTAAGGATACTGTAAGGAGGAAAACCAAGAGGATTTTTCCAAGTTATTACACCTGAAAACACAGAATTTCTAAGGAGGAAAAACGGCAATAGGGGTGAAAGGTTTTTTCACTTTCAATAACCAGAGATCAAGACAATGTGTAGACAACATTGTAACATCATCTCATGCATGTAGTGAACATCAGATAAACAGCTACAAACACAGACCAATCTGACAAAGCTGGAAAACAAAAAAGCAATCCTGACTCAGATTGTCCAGCGCTTCTACCAACACAAAACAGCAGCAGTGGCTCATATTAAAACTCAGTCTGAGAGCACTGGAAAAATAAAAATAAAGACAGTTCCCCCAACATCTCTCATATAATTACAGCTGTTTTCAAGTTAAAGTAGACTAAAAGATTAATCTAAACTCATGTCATTATGCTGACATCAAATCTAATTAATTTTGCTTTTCATACAATTTTTATTGTGCAAGCATCCTACTAACAATTCAAAATAACATCCCTTTTGCCCACTCCCAAAATAATCACAAGAATTAATTTTCTAACACTATCAGTTATCAATGTACCTAAACCAAGTGTAAACACAGCCAGAACAAATGTTTTCAAAGATTTCTCAGAACACACCAACAGAAGTGCTAAGCATTTGTTCAGACACAGTACAACCATGTGCGTGCTAGGGTGCAAAAGTTCTACTCCAGATGAGTTCTATTACACTAGCAAGGAAACAGCAGATATTATACTTGAATGAGTGGACTCAAGTTCCTGAACATGCTTGTTTCTTGGTTGTGCTCATAAAGAAAACAGAGAACCGCACAAACACCAAACAAAACAAAACAGACAAAGCAGATCTTTATCTTACCAGAATTCAAGTAGGAACATCAGCATCTTGCAGCAACAAGTATTTAAGAAAGTTAATTATAATTCAATAGCTTGCTTTTGAAAACAAAACATTGAGCAATCTTTAGCACTTCCAGCCACACCACACAAAGGTGAGCACCAACGTTAATCAAGCTTCTACAGCCAGCTGACCCCACGAACCTCAGTCCTGGCTTTCTGCTTCTCCCGTCCTATTTCAGGGCTCTGTGGAACAGAGACCACTAGTGGCACCATGTAACTTTCTAATCTGGTAGCTTCAGCTCCACATGTAATCTAATCTGATTTTCCAGAGAACAGAATCCACAGTAAGCTAAACAAGATAACATATTTTCATTTATGGATAATTCAACTCAGAAATGCCTGCAGTGCAACGCAGATGTGTCCAAGGAGAAATTATCCCATCCAAATTATAAATAAGAAGTTAACAGTTAGAGAAGGAACCTCAGTGCTTATTTCTTCTTTCAGTTTCACATCCTGAAATGTTATTTCGTGCTCTAGCATCTCTAAATACAGCATGCAACATGACAAAATTAGAAGAGGCATAAACTTCATCACGTAATTATTACTCAGAGCCACGTGCAAATTTTTTCCAGCACCTCAAGTTCTTGAAATCCTGCAGCCTGGACTTCCCTGAAAAGGCCCTGGAAGACTGGCTCTCTAATGTGACTTGAAGGTCAAAAGAACATAAGCAATTTGAACTAGAAAGGCTACAGAAAATTTAAATAAAACATCCACCCACATGATGTGTTACGCCTGCATTACAAGCATGCTTCCCTTTACTCAACGTTGCATTAGTAAATGATGCTCCCAAACTGCCAATAAAAAATGGCAGGCTACATGCATTTTCTCTAAAGACAGCTGAGTAAAAGGGGCTGAACAACTTCTGATACTAGGTCTACACAAGTAACTATAATAACAGGTAAGAGATGCATAATATGTAGCAACATCTATCTGAAGTCAGATCTTGAAGGTCATATAAGAATAAACAACATGTGAGCAAAAGGAATATTAAGACAGGTTGTGCCACATAATCATCTACCATCTTGCAAAGTAGTAACTGTTACTAAAACCTAGAATATTTTATATAACTTTTTGACAACACAAATTTTCCTTTACAGGGTTTTTGAATCGTCTTAACCTAGGTTACCTAACAACTTGCTTATTCACCACACCTTTTTTTTTTTAAACATATATACTCACACATTGGATTTATACTCATACACAACATAAAAAGCTGAGAACACACATACACACGTTTTTTTCCTGAATTCTGCACAGCAAGTTATCCAAGTTTCTATTTATTTACTGACACGTAAAGCTAGGAACTAAAGTTTCTCCTCTTTACTCTGCCAAGTACTTTGCCAACACCAAACATCCAGAATCTACCCTTAAAACATGCTCACTACACTTTGTTTAGATTACTCACTAGCACCCACTGTGATAGCTTGGTCTCTACATTTGTGCAGGAGAAAATGGAAAAATCAGTAACCCATGCCCAAGATCCAACTATTCTGGCCTACTACTAACCTAGCCTGATGGGCTCCACAAACAAGAGAAAGGCTCCTTATCCCAGTGTCTAGAGCCACTTAGTCTCTTAGATAATAAATTCTTCATTTGAAGTATAGAGGCTAAACGCATATTTGCAGGAAAACTTACCAATAAGCAGAGCAGACCAAATCCACAGGATGGTGAAGAAGAAGAAAGGAAGAAGAACCAACATAAGCAAACAAGCAACACAAACAAGATCAGTTGCACTACAACATTTAAAAGAGAACGAGGCAGCAGACAAAACTTACTAGGTTGCCATGGATTTCTCTTGAAATGTTACAAACGCCATTCCTAGTGGTTTATTTTGAACTGCTTGCTCCTCTTTTGAGAATTCCTCCATCAGTTCCTTTGTAACTCTAGTATAATAATCAACAGCATCCTCCTGATGATAAATTGATGACAGTTACATCCAAGTTCCAGAAAGCTAATACCTTCATTAAAATAGAGTCTACTCAAACCATAGCCCTTCTTTACACTACTTCCACAAATTACAAATCACATCACCACATGCAGACATACAGAAGTTTCTCTCATACTTCAGTTTTTGCACTAAGATCCTATCTCAAAAGTTCTGGGGAAATTCCTTTTCTCTATTGTACAAGAACGTGGAAGATAAATTCCCTGCAATAAGCAAAGAATTTTCTGAAGCTCACCAAGGTGTTACACAAAAACTGCTCTTCTCTACTCTTCTAATGATCTACCCAGCCACAAGCACAAATGAACACAATCTCTTACCGTTTCACACCCTCTCACTTCACAGCAGCAGAACTGACCGCATGGCTTAGGGTTGACTTGGACTCGCTTGCCATGCCTCTCATGCAGATGCTCATAGTAAATCAGGCTTTTTTGTGCCTCTTTTCTGGGTGGAAAAATACATCCAAAACATTTTTCAAGAAAACAGTATCAACAAGTTTACAAGGAACAAGAGAAAAAAAGTATGTCAAATACTCAGAGCAAATCAGTCACCAAAGACATCCATACACTTTAAATTGTATAAAGTAGCCAGAAAATTTTCAAGCTTGTAATAGCTTTAAAGAGTCTACACTTCTTGGGAGATTCCAGAAGAAAAAAGTTACTGTTGTATAGTTCAGAAGATAACCCTTCACCCTCCTGTGAGCAACATCTCTGGCCAAAGCAGCAGAGTCTGCTACAGTTATTAATTCAACA
This sequence comes from Penelope pileata, assembly GCA_013396635.1. NCBI lineage: Eukaryota > Metazoa > Chordata > Aves > Galliformes > Cracidae > Penelope > Penelope pileata. The sequence goes on along the minus strand of WBMW01001901.1, from coordinate 936,869 downwards.
GCTGGGTGTTCTACTTTGTATTGCCCAACCAGACAAACAGAAACCCCAGCTACAGTTCATTTTGGAACACAGCTAGGTCCGACTGAAGCCCAGATGGGAACTTTAAGAGCAGGATGCATTTCTAGTACACACAAGCTTAGTACTACTGCTAAGTGTTAGAATCAGTGAAAGAAATGAATGAATGAATCATACGTAGAATGGCTTGGGTTAGAAGGGACCTTAGAGATTATCTAGTTCCAACCCCTCTACTGAGGGCGGAAATGTTGATTAAGGATCAGCAAAAAATCTATAAAACTATGCTAAATTCAGATAGATTACAAAAACAAGTACCTTTTTTTAAATAGATGAATAAGTTTGGCTACGTCATAACACAGCTGGACCTCCAGCACAGTGCAAGTTGGGTAGGCAGCACTGAGAATGAAGCAACACAGGAGAAGAAAGTACATGGAATAAACTGTTTTCAAAAACCATCACTGACATCTAAACAATATTTCAATCACTTCTGAATAAAGTACCATAGAGAGGAAACTTCCACAGAGACAAGTGTTGAAAGTTACTTCAATATGAGATGTGCAGCAGCATTCCCAAATAAAAGACGTGGGAGCACCAATGCAAAGCGTGGTTCTAACTTTAAGATCAGCTAGGGAGCTTTATTAAAATAGTGTTTTTCTTTCCTTAGAAAGAATTGAGAAGAGATACAGTTTTAGAAGATGAAAACTATAACCAGATTTGAAACAGTGTAACAGTCAAAGACAGGTTCCCGATGATACTCCTGAAGCATGGAACTTACTTGAAATGGGCTTGTATGGTTTCTTGTTTTGCATTTTCTGGAAGACCAGTTATAAACAACGTGCATTTAACCTGCAAAAGAACAAAAAGCCTCCTATTTTGAGGAGCTGCATAGCTAAGAGAAAAGCATATGAGGAAGGCAGTGACGCAGCATAAGTAGCTAAGTTGTAGAAGGGAAAAAAGGAAGGACATTTTGGTGGGAGCTGCACCTATTCAAGATAGCAACACCCCTTCTATACTGGTTAAAGGTACAACAGCTCCACAAGGTCCCATTACCATCCAAACCCATCCCATTCTCCAGACATTTTTCAAAATTCACTCAGTGGAGATTTGCTAGCAGTGAATTTCTTCACATTTACACCACATTCTAGCAAGAAGGAGAATCTTAGCATTATCCACTTTCAAATATGCTGTATGGTTTGTCTGGTTGGTTTTCTAAACCCCACCACAGAAACTTACTGTGTTTTCTTCTTTATATGTGACTGTCTTCATGTGATGTCTCATGAAGACAACAGTCAGAATCAGGTAAGCAACACCGAAAAACGTGTGCAGCCAAAGAAGATTGTTACTGTTGGACAAAATGTTACGAATATGAGAAACAGAAGAACTAATTATCCTACTGATTCAAGCAGTCATCGAAATGCTAAGCAGAGTAAAACCTTTCTTTGAACACAAAGCAACAAAAAAGCTAGTAACTGATAAATGCTCATGCACATGCAGATGCCTGGACAGGCATTAGGGTTACCCGTTACATTTTACAACAGTTAATGAAAGCACAAAACAGCTATTCTATGACATGGACAATTTTAGGCAACATTCGGCTTGTGCTTTTGCATTCAGATGACCAACAGCACACTCCATGGTATTTGCCAAGATATTTTTATTGGCTATTAGTTACTAAGTTGAACGCACAATTCAATTCCCCTTGAAGACAATCCTTACCCAGACCAAAAACATCCTGATACAGGGAGTAAACACCACTTCTCTGACAGCTCCTTCTTCCAAACTTACAAAAAATTTCTTCTGTGCACAGCTCTTCAGTTTGTGAAGAGCATTAATAAATAGTTAACCTAAAATACAGGAATCTATTTTGTTGATAAAAAATAATCAAACTAACAAAAAAAAAAAAATCCCCACCAGTTACTAGAAATCATCATGTGCTTAGGAAAAAAAAAACAAAAAAAAAAACCCCAAAGTGCATTGGCAAAAAACTCTATTGGACATTACAGCATGGATAGGGGTACGTTTTGATTAATAACAGAAAAATTGTACAGACTAGTATTGCAACCAATTTGCAGATTTTTTTTTTTTTTAAAGGAAGCAATTTTAATAGTGATCTCAAAAGATTGAGACATACACAAATCTGGTGTAAGAGAATTGAAGTCAGAGTTCCATGTTATAGTAAAGCTGTCAGCTTTATCTTCCTTCCTCCAGCATGGTTTCTTTTAGCACGGAGATTTCTGACAATGATGTTGCCAGACATGCAGTCATTAGCCAAGAAAAACAGGTGGTATAAAAAGTAAGAGCTGAGAGAGCAGAAGCCAAGTTTCTAGATTTCTTATCAGCGCCGTAACACATAGCCTAAAGCAGAACACATCCCAATTTCAGCTGACAAAGCGTGGTTAGGTAATTCCTACCCCTCCGAGCCATGTTGCAAGTGTTAATTCATGTATTTAGAAACTATGGCAGGAAACAGATGTAAGCATAAATGTACTTTGCGAGATTTACTCACCCAGTTTCTAAGTTTTGTATAGTTGTTCTTCCAAAACTATATGGATCTTTAACTAAGAACAAAAGTCAAGCAGCAAAATTAACGGGTGCAAAATTCACATGCAAACTACAATGCCATCTTTTTTTTTTTTTTTTTTAAAATAAATGTTGATCTTCTATTTCAACATTAAAAGAATTTGGAATCATATTCAACACTAGTTGCAGCACTGCATTTTAAAATTGCCAAAAAAAAAGAGTCCCAGTATTGTATCACTCTCATCTCATGACGAGAAATAATAATTTTAAAAATCTGAATATCAGATCTTGGCAGCACGTTCCCCCTCTCTCCACAGTCTTCTTTGATATCCAATTAACAACATTGTTTGGGGGTTAGACTATTTCCTTCGTATTTGCATTGCATCTTCACCGATTTCTTGTCTCTGACAGTTTTTAAAAAATGCACAAATTCAGTGTTGACAAAACTATACTAAGGACAAAAATGAGAAAGCTTAGGTGGCACTATTTCTTAGACTGGCAAGTATTTTAAAAATGATCATTCAAGCCAGTGAAAACCAAGTATAAGTTCACAATAGAGATACACTGTATCAATAAAAAAACACATTCTGAGAGCTCCCGGGAAAACCAAATGAACTGGTGAATAGCAAAGTAAAACCAAGATGATCAACTGTGAACAACTCCGTGCAGCTCTGTAAACGTGATCTCAGCAAGTCTGATATAAAGTCAGCTTATGAGCTCATTTTATGGCCTTATAAGGGCTTGTTATCAAAAACGGAAGAATGTTTAAACAAGGCCTGACAGAGTTCACCAATATTCTATTGGATAGATGACGTTGCATTTGGTGAGTGCCAGACAATCAGGACTAGACTGTAAGAAACAAGAAATAATTTTCAGCCTAGTCAGCACTGACAAAGCCTCAGCAAGATGACTTTGTCCAGTTTTGAGTAGCAAAGCAGGGCAGAAGGGAACAAACAGAAAACAGTCTAGCTAGGGGAAAAAGTATTTTCAGAAGATTGCTAATCCGAAAATCATCAGAAATAGAAAACATTCCTCAATGACTGAAATAATTGGCCTAGTTTATCAAAAAAGGAAAAAGCACAGATGAATTGATAATTTTCAAATAGATAAAAAGATAATGCTAAGAGAAACAGGAGAATCTTTTTTTTTTTGACCTATAACTGGGGAGAACTATTTTGAATTGCAGCAAGAGATACTCAGACTGGACGCTAGGAAGAAAAAGTAAACTGCAATGGCAGTTTCTGTAGGCAGTCACCTAGGCAATGGCCACCAATAAAAGTCATAAAGAGTCCTTACAGAGATGCCAGTTAAGACGGCATAGCTAAAGTTAACCCTGCCTTGAGCCTTCTAGGTACAGTTTTCTATGACTGCGTATGGCCTGCAATGACAGTTTTTGCCATCATAGACATTTCAACATTCCATCTGAATGAACATTTCAACTACTTTCATAGAAACAGTCACCCAAAATAAGCATATTAGACTGTGGGAGGGGAAAAAAACCTTCAAGTTTACCAAAATAAAATACAAAAAAAGATCCTGAAAGCTTTTCCAGTGATATAAAACATAATTCCTTTCAGAATTAAAAAAACCTCTTACCAAGTAGACCACCGGATAGGTTGACAGGCAATATGACACCCACAGACAAGATGCTGATAGTGACCAACAAGCAGATGATGTGACGCTGGAAGGTAAGGTAATGTATGGCGTCTTCACCACATCTGTCATGAATCTCGTCATCACTACAATGTTGACAGAAAAGCACACAATCAGTCTACTTAATACGGTTGGGGCTGTCTGCTTTTGTTTTTTTGTGTTTTTTTTTTTGAACATACGTTATTTTTTCAGTTTACCCAATGACTTCTCCATCAATCCCTATCAGTTTTCAACACTGTTGTGTTCTTTTACGTTTAACTTTGAGTTCCAAAAGTGTCTTTTTCTTGTACAACATACAAAAATTACATAACAGAATTTAAGATTGAAACGAGTAATCTGCAAAGAAAATATGTATAAAAGTTCCTTTTATCAAGCTGGAAGAAGACAAAAGACATCTGCCATAACTTCCTGCTTTAAGACAATCACAAGATAGTAAACAGTAGGATCTCAAATGTTAGGATCACACTGTGACAGTGTTCACTTATCTCCAGAAAGCCTTCCTGTGAGTAGAATGATAACAGAACCACCTTACTCATGAGCGCTCTTATCATCTACTCGTTTTCAGCAAGATAGATGCTTAAAATACAAGTTCCTGGAAAAGGAAGGATCTAGCAAAAAAGAAGACAGACTCAATCCCCATCTCTTTCTTGTTTCAATGTATCCAAGCTAGACATTCTTTTTTAAAAATCAAAATTTACTAAGTTCCAAGAGATATAAAGAACCAACATCACATGTCTAATGCTCGGTTTCTGGGAAACAGCAGGATGGGCTTTTCCTCGTCAGTCAGCGGCAGCCCCAACTGAGTCATCAGATCTCCACAGAATGTCTTGCACAGAAACCATGTTTCCTGCCCAAGGGCCAATTGGCTTCAAACAGGAGAACACCCACAGCACTCTTTGAAGGGTAAAAGCCTAGAGCCAAGTTATTAGCTCAGAATTCATACAAATGCCCTAGATTCACTTAAGCTCACACAGTGTTCTTAGATCAGGAAGTCCCTGGGCTGTCAACAGAAAGGCAACTGTATCCTGGAAAAGTATTCTTACAGGGTCACCTTGTTTTCATATTCTTTTTCCAGTCCACTATTGCCCACCCACTGGAGAAGCTTTTATTGTTGCTTTGTTTTTAATTAAAAGCAAAAAACGGTTCGCTACTTTTTCATACTTACTGCATCCGAAAAGCAGCCGCCATCCAAGAACAAAATCCCTAAAAATAAATAAGTTTTAGGAGCCAACACAGAAAAAAACCCATAGTCTTTGATCTGTACAATTAAGAGATGTGTTTCTATTAAGCCAATCTCAGCTAAAAGGATGGCAGCCTCTTATTTTGAAATCATAGTTTAGAAACAGAAAAAGAGAGAAAATACATACAGAAAAATACCTATTGCCCTACCCACTTTCAAAGAAGTACTTTGTATGTCTGCTTTCAGAGAATACTTAAGATTTGAAGAGGATTACTTATATGTTTACTGCTTGAGTTTCTAAAACATATGAACAGAAGTCCACTGAACAGAACACCACTGAACAGAAGTCAAGATTTAATCTTGTAATGAAAATTGGTATTTAATGCATAGATTTAGAAAGGTGATTTTTTATCCTCAGAAACCATTTTCAGAGACTACAGTTTCAAGGATAACCTACATGAGAGTCTCATACGAATTAATCACTTAAACTATAGTCAGAAAAACCACTGTGTTGAAGTTAATAGAAAGGCTTTTATCTAGATTTAAAACCCCCCCTATGAAACCATACAGCAGAGATCACACCCCACTGAATGTTTTAGTACAGTTAAAAATAAAAAAATAAAAAACTCCTCTCTCTTGAAAGGCCTGTTCTTTCACATTAATATTCAACTAAAGAAACATTTTTATTCAACAGTTTTGATGATAAAGTTGCTTCAGAGTTTTAAAAAACGTTTAAAAAACTACATAAAGAGTAGAGCGATCCTGATCAAACACCAGTATGCTTTTGATCCTCATACAACTATTTAGTTACAAGGGTAAATACCAATTTGATGCATATATGAATTGTTAAAATGTAGGCTGCCAGCCTCTGATGAGCCTCCCATGGTTTCCCTCTGAATCTCTAACAAAAATAATAGAGATGTATACATTCAAAGACTCCAGAAAGAGTGTAGATGAAACCAATAAAAAGTTTAACCAAGAAAAATTCACTACTAACAAGTCTTAGTATTAAAATGTATAATTCCTCTCCTAATTAAAAGCGTTGTTTAAAAAACAGTGGCACTGTGTTTTAGATACTGCTTTAGATAAAGATACTGCTTTACGATATGGCAATAGCTTGTCAGGAAACAGATTATTTATAGTTCTACAAAAACACTGCACACAATGTATTACTGATTTTTTTTACACTGGAAAACCATCTATATGCAATGACTGGTTTTTGTTGAGCTAGGTGGAATGGCAAATTATAACAGACTCCATTACACAGCTTATGTTAAACACATATCAAAACCGTATAATACGTACTTTGTCATATTGGAGAATGTCAGGTGTTGATGAAGATACCGACGAGTGGGTGTACCTTATTTCACTGAAACAAATGAAATGATGCTATCAAGTATCTTTCATAACAGATGCTGAAGTTCCACAGAATTATTTCAGCTTTAACAATTCTGAAGTAACTATATGAAATGATACTAAAACACTTTTTCCACTTACAAAGGCTGTGGTTTTCACCTCGTAACATATGCTTGACTACGGAAGCTTGTACTGTATCTCATGTTCAAAAGTTAGGATCTGCGCGTTCCTGAAGTGAGAGCCTCCACCTCTCCTCCTTCATCTTACAGCCACTCCTTGGAATTTCTCTGCACAATTAAATCCCTTACCTGCAGGGCACCCTCCTCATCCCAACTCAGTCCTGTAGCAAGACTAAAGCAATTAGAGAGTCCATAGCTCTCAATAAAAGAGCAAAGTAGCTGTTTTCAGTTCATTGCTAAAAAGAAATGTTGCAATAGCGATGTGCCCATAATTACAGGATGCATAGATGTATCAACAATAATTTTGGCCTACGCCACAATCCAGAGGGAACAATAACAGACTCCTGCATGTCTGACTGCTCGAGGACCTGTTTGTCCCACACAGATCTTTACACCACAGCCTGGACCAGAGCATCTTCATTCTTGCTGCCTGAGCTGGCTAGATTAAAGCTGTCTCAGTCATTGTCCATCTCTTTTTCGACACATCTACTTTTTACACACATAGATGGATAGAGCCTAAAAAACACACTTGGAGCCCTTTCCTTTTGCTAAGTTATGGACTTAATGACAACTTAGCTATACCAGTGATACAAGCAAGAGCCTCACTGGTAAAGGTTACCCACTTCATAAAGAGATGACTAGATTTTGAACATCAAGACGCCACCTTGTAGAAATAACATTTTAAAAAAATAACAACATAAATCAAAAGCTCAGTTGCAATTATCACTAAAAATCAGCGGTCAATTTCAGAAACCTGTAAAAAGACATTTCTTTATATATTTTTAAATTCTTTATGACAGTGTGCATAGGGGAGCTCTGGGAAGATACTGTGCCTGAATCAACATAAGCACAGTAGTTAATAGTCACAGCAGCACTGCAAACATTAACATGTAGCTACGTGATCTGTTAGCAGACAAGCAGCCTATTCCTTTTTCTTACCTCCACTTCCTTAACCCACTGTTGTAGAATTAAATTTCCTATGACAATGGCAAACATGCAGTTTAAATACTGACACTGCAAAAAGGAACTCGCAGTAGGACGTATTTCAAACGAAGTAGCATTATTACACTTTTAACAAATATGTGTATGTGATTACAGGCATCTAATTCGTACACGTTCACTTAAATTAAGCTCTGTTTAACTCCACTGCTTCCACATTCCCCAACAGGTTTCAATAAATCTCATTGCATATCTTCTTACCATTCAGCTTCTGACACCAGTGCAACACGTCCGTAGTCCCAGAATCTCTTTCTTATAAAGGAAAACACCAATATTAAAATCTAGAACACAAAAACAGAGATCTTTATTTTCCATTTCATAATCATTATTCTTTGGCGTGTAAGTACTGTCAAAAAAATGCTGTCCTACCTCTTAAACCAACCGCCACGTGTTAACCAACCCAATGGCGACTAAGCTACAAACCACCCTATTTGGGATCAAAGGACCAGAATAGTTGCCTTCCCATTCTAATTTATGAAAAAGTTCTCAATGCAATATTTCTGCACTGAATATGTACTAAGGAATTGAGGAATTCAAAACTTTCACAAATACATCTTCACTGTTTTTCTTTACTTGTATTTAGAACTACAGTGGAAGACTTCCAATGCAATTTTTATTATTATTATTTTTTATTTAACAGTGAGGCGAACAGCTGTAGCTGTATGGAGCTCAACTATTTTCTCAAGAATTACTTTATATCCTTCTCAGGAATAAGTAATACAGTACTACAACTCATAAAACCCAGAAACTTGTATTTGAGCTCTCCAATGTATTTTTTACCCCCTCCAAGGATTTTCACTTTTCGAAAGCGGCTAAGAAAACAAGTAAAAACAAAAAGAATCTATGTATTTCATAAATGTACAGGATGATTATTATTTTTTAAAAGAACTTGCTGTGTATGAGGCAGAACTAACGAGCCCTGTGTTCTGTGCACACGTTAACATGTACACCGCCACCTACCAGCCCCTCCTACACCCCATACCTGTCTGGCTAGAAAGCAGCGCCAGTGATGTAACTGATCTCACGCTACACAAGTTCCGGAAAGTCAGCCAGGATGCATGTCAAGATTACCCAGCTAACTTCCGTATTTCACAATGAATTAAACTTTCTTATAACAGCCTTCTCCCCAACAGGGAATATAAGTTTAGATTTCCTCCTGTATCTGTCCATTAAACTTCACACAACCCATACATTTCAACCATGCCAAGGGCTCTAGCGTCTCTGCCAACTTTGGTTGAAATTGGCTGCTGTGTTCTACAGCCATCAGGAGGAACTGACAGACAACAGGGGTGGACAAGGCAATACACAAACCTCACTTCCTCAGGAAATCAGCCGAGACATGATATTCAGAAACTCAACAACTGACAGTTATTAAAGGGATTTGCAATAAACATGTCATGAACATAGGAGAAATATAGGAGCTGCTAAATGAATTGCAGCACTCAGTACTTGAACAAGAGAAAGTTTTTTGCATTGCAGCAAACTCTTTCTGTACAGGGGAAGGGTGCAACGCAGAGACTTGGTATCTTTAAACTCAGCCATGGCTTAGAAAAAAAATCCCTCCAAGCAGTCTGTCAAAATCTTATTAAATGCCGCTACATAATTTTTAGGCACACCCTCTAGTTCTTGCAGAACTGCCAGCTCAGATCTCACACAGCAGTATTAAGCCTCCCCCCGCGGCTTTCTCGAATTGTGGAACTGTGGGCGTGATCCCGTCAGTCTCGTTTTATTATCAGAAACCTTACTTATCAGGCCAATTTGCTGGTCTACACCTCTTTTTTCAAGTGCTTTAAGAACACTGAGATCAAGCTCATCAAAATAACCAAAAATTTTACTGCAGTCTCAGGCCTGCCTTGGAGTCTCCAGATCAGCAGCTAATGCATTTCTTCCTTCTATCCAGACTGAGCTGATCAGTACACCATTTCTTCTACAGCTTCATGAAATCTAATTCAAAAATTTGTGAAGTGACAGATTTGCCATATTTTAACTCTTCTTGCAAAACAATCAAGGTGTTTTCTTCTGGACAAGCAATTTAGCAATGGCGTTCCCTTCCTGAAATTATAACCAGAAGAAGGGAAAAACAATCTTGCCATTAAGATGAAACATGGAAATTTGAGCTACCCCTGCAAAACTCACCATGACTCTAAATACAGACCCGATCGTACCGCACTCTTCCTACCTCTACACATCCAACATAAAGTTCTTATATAGGTAGGATGACAGCGTCACTGGTATTAATTCTTGAAAAGTGCCTACAAGCTCCCAGGATTGCCTTCGCACATTTATTATTTTGAAGATCCTTGGAAACAAATCACTACATAAACACAGAATTCTGCAAAACCTTTAACTTTTGAGAAGTCTCTAGTATTTTCAGTACAAGAAATAGAAACTGGGCTTACAAAAAAGCAGGTTACATAAAGCAGCAGGACAGTTGGGATTCCACCAAAAGTTACGCCCTGGAGCACCGTGCTGCCCCGGGCAGTGCTGTAGCAGTATGTCCCATTTGTTGAGTTGAAAAGCACACTTCTATTCCAGGAATAGGCCAGATGAGAATGTCCAAAACCCAGAAAGAAGATACGGCTCATTTTGTCTTTCCCTGAATAAAAAGAAAAGAGAAGCAACCACGTGAAAAGCCTTCCCGACTTTTGCAAGATGTACAACGTACACAAGTACAGAAAGAACAGGAAGATTCAACAAGGAAACTACTTTGGAAAATAGTCTTATTTGACAATCATTCCTCTACGTCTGAGAAATACGTTTTGCAATAATCAATAGACTCAGTTACCAGCAGTGCTCAAGCAAGAATTCCAGACATCTAACCAGTCCTGTCCTCTGCAGGCATCTGGGGAAGGCTACAGAAGAACACACACACTTTTCTGTCATCTAATCTGCATTGTTAAACTAATTCTTTCAGGCTGGATTCTGATTCCAGGAGGAGTGCAGGGCACTAGATATCCCAACACACTGCAGCAGTTCAAAGACTCTGCTCCTAGGTGGTGAGCAGCTGCCACCACACCACCTTGTGAACTATGAATCCAAGCAGCAACACCTCGAGATCTTTTACAAATCTGCCACTAATTCTTCAGAAGAGAACCACTACATAAATACACACACTCCTCTTCTGTTGTTCTTTGGATATTGTAGATTTTCCTTTTTAAGAGGATAATTTAGCTAGGAGAAGAGCACAATAATTAGAGCACACTGCTAATGTGAAAGAATATTCCCAGTTTTCTACAACAGCCATATACCTCATTGTAGTCAACTGATTTGCTCAGATTTAGTAACATACAAGACCACACAAGATTTAGCAACTGACACAAATGTCTTTTTTTTTT